>JARHVA010000662.1:3775000-4375000 GCA_037957365.1 Torreya grandis
CACAAAGGGAATCTCAAAGAAATTAATGATAATTTTAAATACTATTGGCATATAAACTTTTTTCAAACCTCATATTACCCGTTCATACTTATTTATACTTTTTTCCAAATATCCTTTATATCCTAAAGTTCAAAAACATGTTTACATAATTCCTTGTTCCTATGGAAAATATTATGTAGGGGAAACTATGAGATCTCTTCAAACAAGACTCAAGGAGCATATAAGAGAAATTCATAACTCATGGATTAAAATATCCTCCCTTTAAAAACATATACATATCATAAAACATGATATATGCATTAATGAGGCCAAGCTTATTGTTAAATAAGAAGACTATTAGAAAATAAAATCTATGGAAACTATTGAAAAAGAAAAGACACTAGAAAAACTAAATAGGGACAATGGGCTTGGTATTGGTGATTCATATCATCCAATTTTGAATCAATTAAGAAGATGTGACAATATAAGTTAAGGTGTATTTAATTTTAATGATTTATCCATTAACTTATAGGTGGTTATAGTGTTTATTTATTTTATTTGGGGAAACCAACTTGTCATCCCTTTATTTTTGAAATAATTATTACTATTTAGGATTGTTAGTTTACTATATTTACTTAGAGAAATTTATCTTTATATTTTTCTCCCTAAGGATGGGTACACATGTAAATACTAAAATATGGTCTTTGGTTCTTGAAAATGACAATCTTGACACATATTTACCATGAATGACTTGATTTATTTAAAATATCCAAATCTACCATTATCTCACACTTACATGAACCTCACTGTCTATTTCAAACCTACTAAATATCTTGCAGAAACATCTCTACTTGTACACATGTTATTTCCACATAATTCAGTCAATATCACTAGTTAATATTGATTTAATCTAGTTAATACCAACCTAATCTCAACAAAGACTATTTTTAAAAATCAAATCTCACATTAGTATTATCTCATTTTCCTAACATGTTGGTGGCATGATAAATTACCCAATTGGACTCATATAAACAAATCAAGGTCTCATTAAAAAGATACGTGGCACCTATCTAAAACACATGTATACACTATTGCACATTAATAAAATATTCCCTATTATTCCAAAATTATGAATCTATCACTAAGATATATCACAATCCAAGTTTTAATCACACTATATCCAAGTCAAATCAAGCATTGTCAAGTATAAAATCTAGACCATTAATTACATACATATAACAAAGGAGCACAATTACACAAACACACTATGTGTGAGAACTATGTGTAGATTGATTTCCATCCTTAGAGTATCATATATGTAGGTAGAGATTAATCATCACATGGGAATTATTGGGGTTAATTCAATCCATTACTCTTTCATATTTTTTTCAAGTTTTTATCCCTCATAAGCACACCTAGGTTTTTAAAGCAAAGGAGATCGATTTTTTGGGTTATCCACATCATCAAAGTTATGGATCACAAATAACAAATATAGATAAGCATAGGTGACCATAAATTCACCATTCTTCACCTTTTCACAATTTGGCACTGACTATCATAGGTTTCTATCAATTATAAATACTAACCTAGATCAGTGAAATCAACCTTACACAAACAAATAATCAGTTCTAGAATTGAATGAGCCACATGCCTAATTTATCCTAATTTTTAATTCTATAATACAATCATGATAAAAAAAACACCCAAAAAAACTAAGTTATCATCCCCCTATTGTACTTACTATAATTAAAATATGCCACTTGTCAAATCCTTACAATCAGTTTCAATATTTTACATTCATATGTATGACTAAATGTTATATCTTAATATTAGAATTAATGTACAAGTTTCTAGATTAAATAGATTAATTAATTCATCTTAATGAAAATTAGGTTAAAACATATTCTTAAAACTGTACACATATCGAATAGTGCAAAACCCTAGGTTTTAGTTAAGGTTCCATCCTTCCAAGGTTTCAATTTTTTGTCCTAGGGTTTTAAATTTCATATATGATTTCCTTACACAAAAACTCTTTTGCATATTTTTTGTCCTATGGTTTCATGATCATTTTTTTATTTTCATACACAAATAATCTTTTCACCTTCATCCCTAGACCTTTATTAGGGTTTCTTCCTTGTAGGGTTTCAAATTTCAGCCTTAGGGATTTATTTTCAGATTTGATTTTTTATTATTCCCTAATTATTCATATTAACCATGGCCATATTGAATTAATGTTATTGGTCAACACAAATAATAAAGTTAATCTTTTCATATTGTTCTACATGGATAGTGTATATTGTTTGGATCAATTATGTAAGCAAATGGTTTAAAAGTGTCAAATAAAAACACATTAATGAGGCTAAATTTAACAATGCACAATCCCAAACCTTCCTCCAATCTTATTTTTATAACATCCTATCTAACATGCATATTTTTACTACTAAATAGAAAATGGTATGCATGACACATCTTCTTCCTCCCCCTAGTTTTCAAAATTTTCATAGTTACCATATTTATTTAAACATTGGCCCTCATCTCATATTATATCATATGGTCGATGTTGTCACAACACAAAGGGGAAAGGTGACCCCTCTAGTAATACAAACCAAAGGACCTTAAAAAATCCTTCCTCAACCCCCACCACTACCCACCAAACAAAATAATCAATCTAAGGGGTATGATATCATGGATCAACTAAAAATACCCATGCCAAAATTTTTCTATTATAATTACTTCAAACAATGTCTATTTATAAAGTCAATCTTTATGCAGCATTATGGGATACAACTTTACCAATGATGTAGAACCACATTATGTGGCTTCTATTATCAACACATTTTAATGTAAAAGGAAAATTATATCTTTTGAAAAACAAAACTCACCTCTTGAGCACATTATAGATCAAAATCTACCATTGTATATTAAATTTCAAATGTAAAATAAGGTAATTAAGTGGGTTTTGGTGGATAATGGATCATGGGTAAAAAAAATTAATATTTCTTTTTTTAGCCTAATTTGTATTCAAGTAGAGGATCTTAACTACTAAAATATTAATATTTAGGTATTTGACAACATCCCATGAAAATTATTAGGACAAACTACACTACATATTATTGTGGGCCCTCGAATGATAGCCACAATTTTTCAAGTCATGCATAATGACCTCAATTATAATATTCTATTGGAGAGAGAATGGATTCATGAGTTGAATGCACTTTTTTATAACATACACACATGTTTAAAATTTATTCACCAAGGATATGTGTGTGTGTTTGTGTGTATACATGCCCTTTGCATCATGAACCATTTTGGACTTAAATATTTACAAAAAATGGGTTATATGGGACAAGGATTTGGAAAACATGCACAAGGAATTATTTTTCCAATCACATCATCAACTTGAAAATGATGACAAGGTCTTAGTTATAGATTAAAATCAAAAAATAATAAGAAATGAACAACCACACAAACTATTGTTTATACACACTTCTTAAAACCACAACCATCACCAACATGGGAAGTTCCTAATACATCTATATTGCAATTAGTATACCCTCATATAACTAACTACATAACTTTTCTAGATATTTGGACATTAGACAAAGTTTTTGAATTATAATATTTCCTAGAATACCTTGCGGTATATGAAGATATCTTTTCCTTCGATCATAAGAATAGGTTTCCTCAACAACTACTACCCAAGCATATTTTGAATAAAGTAAAGATATTAATGTCTATATCCAAGAATATGGCCCAAATACCATCCCTAAAACACATATATAGAAGATATATCAACTCTAATTAATGAAGAGACAATATAATTCCATTATGGGACTAGATAAAGACCCTATACCAGTACTAATAAATTTTATGTTACAAAAATATGAAGTAAAGACACTTTAACAAGTTCTACATGATTACCTAGAAATATTGGAATGTGCTTTACTTAGATATGTTAAGAACGATGCTGAAATTGCATTACATAATATTTTAATTCATATAGATGCCAATACATTGCAACAAAAAATTAAAAAATTGCATCCAAAATTAGTTTCTTTAGTAAAACAAGAAATATAGATACTACTAGATGCCTTGTTTGTTTGATCCATCAATTATCCCAAGTGGTTCACTAGTATAATTCTAGTTTTAAAGCCTAATGACCAAATTTAGTGTTGTATATCTTATCATGACTTAAATATTGTTTTCCCCAAAGACAACCTGCCAATACTAGATATTGATGTGATTGTCAATTCTAGAGCTAGTTGTGAGATCTTATCATTCATGGATGGCTTCTCAGGACATAATCAAATCAAAATTAATTCAAAATATTAGGAAAATAATTCATGTAATACACTATGGGGAAAAATTTGTTGTGGTCATGCCCTTTAGATTCAAAAAATTTGGAGCTACTTATTAGTGAGCCATGACACATATCTTTCATGATTATATACAGAAAACAATGAAAGACTATGTGGATGATTTACTTGTAAAATCAAGACAGTGATAGGAATATGTTATATATTTATGAAAAAAACTAATGGTTATGGAAATATAGCATTTGCCTAAATGTAAATAAATGTGTCCTTAGGGTATCTACAAAGCATTGAAATATATCCAAAAAAATTCAAAGTTATTTTACATATGCCTCCACTAAAAGGACTAACACAACTATGATCATTACAAGGAAATATCTAGGCAATAAGACATTTTATGGCAAAATTAGCTGATAATATGTAATGATTCACATGATTAATTAATAAAGATACAAAATTAAAATGGAATGAAAATTTCAATATAATTTTGATGTAATCAAATAATATATGCTTAATCCACCTATTCACATGCCTCCAACACTAGACAAACCTTTTATTTGTATACATCTCAACCACAGATCATGCCTTAAGGCATATATTGGCACAATATGATGATGATCAAAAATATCATGTCATGTATTATGTCAATCATACACTTATTGACTATGAAAATATTAAAATACTATGGACAAGTTATGCCTAACTCTTATTTTTGTTGCACATATATTGTGACACTACATGCTCAACAAATGAGACACAAATTATCACAAAGGTATTTTTTCTCAAATTCCTTATGTTAAAGAAAAAAAATTAAGACACATATCTAAATTATTAATGTTAGTCATGGAATTTGATCTAAAATTCATATCTCAAAAATTAGTAAAAGGACAAGTTATTGCAGACCAACTAACTATAGCTCCATTGATAGAAACACTAACTATAAATCCATTCATATACACACTACCAATAAATGAGGATTTTTTGGATAGATTTTCTTCATATCATATATATGATGATATTTAGACCATGTGATTTTATAGATCCAAATGTGTTATAGGTGGCGGTGTCAATGTCAGTAAAATATTCATTACATCATAGGTCTAACCTATGTCATTTGCATATGATCTAAGTTTTTTAATGTAAAAATAACATAGTTGAATAAAATTCATTAATAATTGAGTTATGGATAACATGCATATTAAAAGTAAAATCACTATAAGTATATAGGGATTATCATTTGGTAGTTAATCAGGTTTCAAACATCTACCAAATAAAGGAATAACTTTTAATCCAATGCAAATCAATGGTCTAACTATCATAGACACACTTTGATCCTTTTTCAATACAAAATATACCTAAAAATGACAATCAACATGTTGATTCCATGGCTATGCACGTTACTTAGTTCTTGTAGCCATTTAAATTAAGATTTATTGTTAAATAATGCACTTGTGACCATTCCTTAGGCACAAACAACCTATGCTCAATTTTATGGTTCTTGACTGCCATTCTTTCACTTCTATACATATGAACCTATACCTACAAGAAACTAATGATCAGTAAATTTTCCTAGTTTGTATCAATAGCCTAAGCTCACCATTTTACTAATCCATATTTCCATTTTAGTTGTCCCTGTGAATTTGAAAAACTAGTTATTTCTAGACTATCACACCCAATGATTTGATCTAAATTGCACAATTTCATCTTCCCACCAAATAATAACTAGTTTTTAAAATTTAAATCCACCCCAATGGGCCATTTCCTATGTTTTTCAATCCCACTTAGAAGGAATTTCAAAAATATCACTATAACACGACATTTTCTAGCCAATTGTTCACTAAAGGCTCACATAATTGAATGTTACCAAAACATCTAACTAAAAATTGAGAAGAAATCATCAAATATTCCCAATACTAAGTTCTTATAGCCAAAATAATCCTTGAGCTAGGTCAATATAGAAAATTCAAGGTCACAAGTCATTGTTTAATAACCTAACCATATTAGGATTGCACCAACATTTATCATTTCACTATTTTTTCTCACACACCACCTTATCATGGGAGAACTACATGAGGTTTTATCCCTCTTTGGATATTATTATTTAGGTAGTGACCAACATAGTGGGGTGTTGAGTTCTATAATAAATTCAACAATAAACCCCTTTTTATCCCCTTTAATTTAAATTCATCTCCTTGTGTCTTTGAGCTAGTGCTTTATGAAGAAGAAGGTATGTATCATATTCTATGACAAATAGAGTGGCATAGAAACATACATAAGACTAGTAGATGATAGTAAATTTGAAAAAGTTTTCATAGAGATCAAATTCTTCATTAGATGTCAACCATGCTACAAACTATAGCACTATGTGTCCCTATCTAGATCGAGTGGTCATGTCCAGATATTAAGTGAAGTTTTGTTACTAATTCACAAAAAAATTAATCAACCACATTGTCATTTTAAGATCTCTTACACAATCCTATATACCTAAGTACAATTCATTCATATTTTCCTATTCATTTTCCCCTTTTTGCATATTTCCAAAATTAGTAAGTTACAAATTAGAAATGTTTAAATTATGCTTATTATATACATTTTGATTTTACACATTAGTTTATCATTTATTAAGATTTGTTATTCTTAATATCATAATTTTTGACAAAACATATTGGTGAATCCATTTATTATAGAGAATTTTAAAACCCTAATCATTACTATTGCTAGGGTTTCTTTCATTCTTTCTTTTGTTTCTAATTATTATTTTCTAATTTTCAGATTTAGTAAGTTCTTTGTCAGAAATAATCTTCTAGGTGTCTATTTCATAATTCAAGAAGGTTATTTCTCTTATACAAACTATTATATAAAGTGCCCTTGAAGTTAAATCCTCCCAAATTCAAATTTTTAATAACCTAATGGCCAAACCAATTAATATATATGATGATACTGATAAAAGGTAATTAACAAAGTGTCTTACAAAGAATCTAGATATACAAGATGTGTTTTTAAAGATTATTACAAAGGAAACAGACAAAGCATCTAAACATCAATCATCCAAAACTTCCACTTATATGGGTGCCATTCCTTTTTATGCTTCACTCAATATAACTTATTTACCAACATCTACTATGGGGGCAACCCAAGGATTTCACCTCGATTCACATGCTTTAATCCATAATCCTTTGGCTTCACACATCTTAGCATATCCTTTACCAACATGTTTTATTACACCCAAGATCACATTGTATAATGGCAAAGGTGACCTCAAGTAATATTTAAGAAAATTTCATGTATCATGCTTGGATTATGCATCCAATGATACATTATTGATTAATTTGTTCTTGATAAGCCTAAAGGACTATACATAAATATGGTTTTATGATTTATCATACCAATTAAGTTCTGAATTCAACCCTCTAGATGATTTATTCTCAGCACACTTATCCATTAACATTAGTGAGAAGATTTAATATGCCCAAATTACAAATCTCAAACAAGATTACAATGATCCCATCTCATATTATCTATTGTGATAGAAGACCATGTTATCTAAAATGATGGATCCTATGGTAGAAAATGAATTATAGGAAATATTTAATCATATATTTCTTCCACCTCTACATGAATCCATCATTTTTAAGAAGTTCCAATTGTTCAATGATTTATGCAACATAGTTAAGGAAAGAGAGATCAATTTTTTAGCAATGAATAAGCTCAAGTATTCAACAAACCTAGTTTATACTTATAATATGAAGAATCAAAGTAAGGAAAAATACAAGGTAAAGCCCAATGAGAATAATAATTATCTAAAGACCACAATGAATTTGGTTTAAGAATTGACTCAACATATTTTATTATTAGCCCCTCCAAGGAGAAATTTTACAAACTTGCTAGAAGATCCATATAAAGTGTTACAAAAATTATTGGAATGTCATCTCATGTCACTCCCTCCCATAAAAAATGTTGATAAAAGTAGACCTATTCCAAAGAGATTTGATAAAAATTATTTTTGTTATTATCATTGAGCACCAGGTCATACTACTAATAGATGCATTTGCTTGAGGCATAAGATAAAATATTTAATAAATGAGAGTAACATTGATTTTGGTACATCCACTAAGACTACACAACCAAGATTGATTAAATTTTTAATGATGAATATATTCAATTATCATTTTCCTAAGCATAAAATCTAAGAGCCAAAAAATAAGTTGGAGGCACATTACACATATAATGCACACCCTCCACCAACATCTTATCATTATCATATAGAGATTCAACTCCTTTGAATGGAATCATTAGTACATATCATATCACAATGTAATATATACCACTCATTAAATTTGGAAAACATGAAATAGTAGATGATGACTCATATTTACACTCATTTTTCATTCGAGATCAGATTGATCACCAACCCATACACATTGTTATGGTTGATAATGGTTTAAGTGTAAATATGTTTACTAACACATTTATTACACACCTTTGATACTCAATTGATGATATATTTCCTATTGTCACCAGATATTTCACCCTAGAAGAGGGTGTTCAATCCTCTTATAGATTTGGGAAAAATGGGAATACTTCCAGGTATGTGGGTGTACCTATAGTTGGAAGTAAATCTCTAGGTTTAAGGGCTAGCTCCCTGAATGTATCATGAAATGATTTCATCTATGATAAATTTTGCTTGTGGGAAAAGAGTTATAATTTTGCATGAAATGAAAATAATCTAAGGGGGTGATATAATAAGATGATTTCCATATGACCATCATACTTTCCTACACTAAGAAACAAGGCATAGAAACTAGTTTCCAAGTCCTAAAAGATTCTAGCATGAATGTTTCAATATAGCGGTGAGATGCATGAAGGTTATCCTAGGTAAGTGAACCATAGTGTATTTGAAGACACAGGCTCATTATACACTTAAAATATAGACCCATACACTTGAAAACTCTTCATATAACCTTCTAGAATGGGAACTCTTGCATAAATATGAGAGGATAAGGGAAGCAAGGATAGAATATTATCACTTAACCTCACCATAAATCACTTTTCACACTTATAAAAATTTCATGAACTCAAAACCAAACTTTAATTAATGTTCAAAGGTAAAGTACAATGTCATTCTATCAAGGCTTCACTATACATCGAGTGGAATTCAATTACAATAGCTAAAATGGCTGCTACTTATAGAATTAGAGATAGAGGAGAAGAGAACAAAGTCCAAGAATCACTAAGACATGTGTCATGATGAGAAAAATATTTATACATTTATGATAATAATTTTTAGATAGACCATGCAAGTCTGATAATATAAATGGCTCTAAAGGCATGAAAACTCATGAAATGTGGCATAGAACTCCTTTTGCTTGCTCAAAAAATTGTCTTCATCATTTGGCCCTTTTGAAACATCCCACAACTAACTAGGTGTATATATCATGATTGAAATAATATGGAGGGGTTTTATTCATGATCCACCATGAATTGGTTTCATCCCTAATCATTTGGATTCTTCTGCACATGAGTTACCACTACCTACAGTCCAAGTAAATCATTTTTCACTCATCCCTCACATTTGGACTCAAAGTTAGATTTAGTTTTCCATGAAAATCCATAAAAAAGAGTGAATAACACATTTAAAGACCTCCTATAGCCTTTTATTCCTTAGGTAGGCCTTAAAATTCCATCTACTTGAAGTTTGCATCCTTCTCACTAGTTTGCTCACTTTAGTAGTTTTGACTAGTTGAAGTGAAGGCACCTATGGGAAAATTTATGATATTTTATGTTTAAATAATTTAAAATTAAAGGATATATAAAGTCATAATACTTCTCCCAAAGTTTATTTCATCTCATGAATCTTCCTAAAACATAAAAAACACCAAAATTAGTCAAGAAAACCTCATTTCCCCCTATCTATACAAGTAAGGAACAACTCAATATGATAGGAGGGTGCCATAGATAATCCCATATAATATTAAATCATATCCCAAGCCATTTTGGTCCATTTAGATAGCTTTCTTGCTTCATTTCCTCCATCATGTCATGAATCAGGGTTTTGGAGGGTTTTAGGCACTTTCAACCATTTGGATTTATTCATAAAGATACAACATTGGATTTGTATAAAAATTATAAAAATAAATGTTCAATAATCTCCTCATCATCCCTAAAATATTCATATTACCATGAAGGGTGTCCAATAAGATGCGAGCATTTCAAATTGCGTACTCAAGTTTTCCATTTCATTCCCTACAGGCTTGAATTGGTCTTAAGCCAAAAGTGGATTTTTTATGATTTTAATTGCATTTATATAGCTTAGACATACATTATTCCTCCTTAAAAACATTCTCAAACTCATTAGAGTGTTTTCCTAAGACTAGAAGTGAAATTGACCCCCCCATTTGGGCTCTAGGCCAAACTAGACCTAAAAGGCCTATCTACATCCTTGAAGATTTTGAACATCCTAATGATTTTTAATAAAATATGAAAGTTTATTAATGTTGGTATAGATACAATTAAAAATTCCACACCTTATTGTGAGGTTCAACAAACTCCTAACTCACTTTCTTATCTCTATTCTCCAAAATCTATAGATTTGCATGTTAGGGGAGTACCATCTATTTGAGACAAAATAGAGTGTACTTCCCCTATTTACCCAAGAAAATTGAATATTTTAGGAGATTATCCAATAAATTTATAACTTTTTTATAAAATTTTATCCCTTTATCATATCATTAGACCCTTTAAATGCACCAAAACCTAAAATAGATTTATGGAGTAAGTTGATTTTCTATAGGGTCTTGCCTATGGAGTGTAAATTGCATTAATTAAGCCTTTATCTGCATTTTTTTTATTGTTTGATGGTATCTCAAAGCCATTAAAACCCTAAAAAAGGTGTCCAAAATCCATTTATTACTCCAACCTTCCATGTATTCCCTCACATATGCCTTGTTTTTCAACTAGACTAAACTACTGACTATGTTTCTTATTTGGGAGAGGCACATGTAGGTGACCTTGCATGGATTTGGCCTTGAAAACAATGTTTATACCTTATTGAAGATTTTAAAATTCATTTTTAAATTATTTAAACCCAATCAAGTCATTTTCCTTCAATAAAAACATTAAGAACACCACCTTTTTGCTCACCGACTTACCACAGTCAGCTACAGTTGACTGTAGTAGGGGTCTTATAGGTGGAGGTCTTCTTTGGAAACTGTGTCATCTACCATTGAGATCAATTAATGTCTTATAAATTATTGGTGAAATTTTTTGTGCTTATATTTTTATATGTCTCCATACTTAAGCTCATATTATGGACTTGTGAGAGCTTGCAGTCAGTTGTAGACCAATTGTCTCAAGTAAAGGACACTTATAGTTGTCAATAGGGGTTAAACCATGCAACTCAAACCTTTATAAATGACCTATATATCATAAATGTTATATTAAACTCTATATATCCATTCAAACATGGAGGCATGATCTAATACTACAATTTTGGGTATAGAGGTGTCTTTGGAGCTCAAATCCTGTAGATGCCACTATCTAAACTCAGTAAACAAAAGTATATATTAGTGCCCTTCAAAAAATACCTTGCACTAAAAATACACCCTCTTAATTTTTAAATTCTCTTCCCCTATGTGGGGAATACAATATGAGTACCTTTAGAGTGATCAAATCTCAACATGGAATTATCATATAACATCTCCAAAAAGGGTGACTATTTTGTTTTGTGTTTTTAAGGATTTTGTCCCTAAACACAGACTTTTCATCTTTGATCATAACTCATTAACCTATTTGCCTATTTGAGTCATTCTTCATGATGTGAAAATACATTTCCAACCGTTATAACTTTATGGGAAACTCAAAAACTACACTTCTCCATGACTAGGCTCCCAATCTCTATGTACGGTCACCCATAGGTGGTTATTGAAGTCTATAGGTAGTGGGCATGAATATGGTAGTGTTTATAGATTATGAACATCCAATGATTTATATGCCCTCTATCATTTTTTTAATGTAATTTTGTCATCATTTATAACTTCCATCAACTCAAATATCCCTCTTTAATGTTATTCACATATATGACATATCTATCGACATGCATTGAAACTGTAGATAGGCAGTGAGTGTAAGATGATCAATGTATTCAAGGAATATGACCTCATATCAAATTTATGTACCCTAAAGGTATTTAAAGGAGTATTTAAAAAAAATTAAGGCTTTAATTAATTTTAAACAACCTATTTTCAACATGATTTTCCACTTCAGAACACTTGTAGGTGCACATCCATGACTGGCTGTGGATGTATATGGTATTGACTATCACCACAATCCTTATTTTTTCAAGTGAATGGTTTTTAATTTACTTTTAATGTTTAAAAAATATAGTAAAAACTTCTTATAATATTTATCACACCTCCATGAGCATTTTCACACTTTAGAATACCATGATAGTAGTTGGGAACAAGCAAAAAGTTGATTGTGTTTCCATATGACTGTGTCTTTGAATCAAAACATGATCTTGGGAAACCAAACATGGAAATTAGGTACTTATTATGAAATGGAAACATGTATCACATCATATTCCATCCACATGATACCCTTGTAGATAACCAAACCTTTTGTAAGTAGTGAAACTAATTGCAACCTCGCATAAAACATCAACTTGAAACCTTGAACTATTTGGCCCATGAAATCATTGACAAACATAAAAATAAGCATGGGAAAAATGAGAGGATATATTCAAAATCATATAATAAACATCACCAATTGATCTATATGTACTGGTTCAAACAAGAGCAAAATTTGTAGGTGTAGAGAGGATTACAAAGCAAGTTAGTCAAACATTAGTCCATAAATAATGAAAAATGCATAAAGAACTAACTAAATAAGCCTATCTCTTCTTATAGGAATTAAAAAGGATATAAAGAAACAAAATGAAAAAAGCAACATTATATTACCTTCCCAAATGAATTCACCATAACCATGTGGCTCAAAAGCATGTTCTCCCTTGATAAAGCATCTTTGTCTTTGTCAACAAAGGTGGTAAATTCCTCCAATGTCTCAAGAACACTCCATAAAACCTAGGATCATGATTCCAAATCACTAAACTATAATATAAATTAAGCTTTCAAAAAAAATCAATGATCAAATGCAAAGGATTGTGGAAACAATTTAACATTATAACTTTGCAATCTTCAAGCTTTTTTATTCATGTCCATGGCCTCTCTATTTATAAATTTTTGAGATTGGTCAAGATCAACCATGATCATCCATCACAAGATAGAGATGTGTGGCCATGGATAATCCTAATATTTGGAATTAAATCCATAATTATCTTCATCATGACCTTGGAAGAAGGGGCATTAAAGAGGCATGGGAGGCATTAACTAGGCATGGGTGACCCATAATCCTGATATTTGTGGTATTTATGGCCTAGGGATGTCTTCCTAAGAAATGAGGTCACCCAAATATGCAGATAATAGGAATAAATTTTCAAAAATAAATATTCAACAACTCTCATGTAAAATCCACTTAAGCTCTTGATTTGGATTAATTAGCCTTAACCAAGGTTAATCAACATTTGTGCAATTATTTGAAAATTGGCCCTCAATTAATCAAAATGGTCAAAAAATCATATTACTGAGTTGTAATTTGACTCGAGAAGAATTAGAAGGTGACATTAGATGCATTGGAACCATATTTACATTTAGGATTTTTCCAACACAAAATAATAAAGGTACGTGGTGTGTACCAAATAATTTAGGAGAAAAGAGTGATCTAGAGTACAAAAGGCAAAATTGTCATTTTGACTCAAAATGAATTGATCAAAGTTAGCTAACCCATAAATTTCATTACCCTATTTAGGGATAATTTGACCTAAATTGGCACTTGTAAATGAAAATTTTGAACCATTTAACACATTTTATGGATTTTGACCTAAAATGTGTATTTGAGTTCAATTCGAGTAAGATTGACAATTTCGACATAAATGGTGTTAGGAATTGGATGTCTACATTTTCCCCCTATTTAAGAAGGCATATCGAGACATTCAGGCAAAGTAATGTATTTTCAAAGAAAAGAGTTATCAATAAGAAATTGGAATAGACCCATGATGCCCCCTCGAGAGGACATACTAGGATGAAAGAGAAGGATGAAATCTCAAAAAGAGAGAAAAGGTGAGAGGTTAACCCATAGAATAGATCACATCCAAATGAGTTAATACTTGCACACATGCTTACCATCAATGATAAAAATATAATTAGAGGTATAATAGGCCCCAAATACAAGGGGAATGGAAAATATACAATCCATAAATGTAAGGGACACACTGTAAATGTACCCAATTTGAGAGTACAAGATGAGTACTTACGACATTGATCAATAATGAGACAAGTTGCACACTAAATATTGCCATCATGGGATTTAATGTGGAGAGCTTGGAATTAGATGAAAAGAGAAAATGTTTTACTTTAGAAAGGGAAGCACCACTAGAATAGGGTTTTTAAAGAGAATATAATAAGAATTACTCCAGTAGAGTAGATTTGATCATGATAAGATAGTTTTACCCTAATAGGGTGAATTTTGATCATTGATAAAGAATAAATAATGATTTTTCCCCTATAGATCTGATTTTATTTGGACATGGTTTAGATGTTGTGCCCCATCATGGGTAATTGGCAAGCAAAATAGCTCAAAGATATAACTAAAAAGATAGGTTAAAGTGAGCGGATGCAAACATACATGAGATGGTGTAATGGCTTAGAAAGCCATATAAAACCAAGCATATTAGAATACACAAAGTGATGAGAGATATGAAAAAAAGAATGGATATAGCCAAGCTGACCTCAATATAAATTGAGCATTGCCTACATAGTTCCATGGACTCATGTTCCAACATGAACTTCAGGCCAATGTAGTTCACCCAAGTTTGGGAGAGAATGGAATGAGGAATGATGAAGAATGACCAAGAATTGATTAGACTCACAATGTATACAAAGAGATGCACATCTAAGCATAGATAAAGAAGCCTAAAATGCATGTTACCTAGAATTCTAATTCCATATCATGAGCCTAGGTTTTGCAAATTGTTCTTGAGAATAGTTCATTGGAGTTGATGTCGATGTTAAGACTTTGAGACATGAGCACAAAGTGCTTGCTATAGAAAAAGAAATTAGGCATCATAAGTATGAATAAATTAGAATGACATAAGATTCCAATTGTGCTAAGCCTATTCAAATATGAATACCTATAACTAAGGATAATGGTAAAATGATGACCAAAACCAAAGTTACAGTGATTTACATTTAAACAAAAAAGCAAAAACAAAGATAAACATAAACATAAATGAACCTAACTTGAAATCAAGATATGATATTAAGTAGGAACAAAAGGCAAGAATGTCTTAACAACATGAGACCAAGATATGAATAATAAAAATCCATGTGGACCATCAAGGCATTCTTGAACATAGAAGAGAAAAGTAAAATCAAACAAAAAAACAATCAAGGAAACACAAGACCAAGAATGGAGATAAGAAGTAATAAAAAGAGAAAATGAGAAGAAATAAAATTAGAGGTGTAAAATCACAATAAAACACTAAGAAAATATAACAAAACACCAATAAAACTCAAATAAACACACACAAATAAAAACCAAGCTAGTGTAGTTTAAAGACAAATGTTCATGCATGTGCAGTAGAGGCATTACTTTCCACTACATCATAACAAATAAAAATGACAATTGTTCCCTAATTAAAGAGGAATAATGACAAAATAAATGGGGGAAGAGAAGAAAAGGAAGGGATTGGTTGAGCTAACTCCAGATGTATCAGACAAGTGGACACAACCTACATAGTTCCATGGATGCATGTTCCAACATGAACTTCAGGCCAAATGTAGTTCTCCTAGGAAATGGGATAGAATAAAAATGATAATCATACCAACATGATTAATGTTATAAAATAAATGGAAGATATGATAAAAAAATGAGAATGGTCTAGAAAATAAGAAGCAGATGAGATGAGAAAGAATGATCTTGTAAAATAGCAAGTGTGTGGGATAAGATGAAATGAATTGGTGTTTTTGTGCTTGCAAAATGGAAAGAGTGTAGCATGGTGAAATGAGAATGTACAAATCTATAGAATTGTGAGACAATGTTTTTATTCTTTTATGGATCATGTTTTGATGTTTTTGGTATTTTCAAAGTATTTCTAACATTTTTGGTATTTTATGGATAAAATATGCACAAGGTGGGACCATCTAGTTGAAGAGATGCACATCATAAGAGTAGAGGTTCTTTTAAGATACATAAGCCGATTGCAACGGCCCGTGCTTTCAAATCAGCGAGAGCAAGGCTTAGGTTTTTCACAAAATGGTGAGAGTGTATGGAAAGGGGGACTAAGGTGACCTCAACATGAATTGAGCATGACCCACATAATCCTAAAATGACCTCAGGTCATAGTAATTCCATCCACACAAACAGTGATGAAAAACCAACTAGGTCCCAACTGTAGACACTGAAATCGTGTCAACTCCCCTGGTCATCCCCCGTCTTATTCTTCTTCACCTATTTAACCCTTGTCGATCACTTTTTCCATTAGCCTTGACCCTGGCAGCATGTAAAAATGAGCACAGAGCTAAAGCTAGACTCTATCCCCATTGTGCATCTGCCGACGACGGTCGTTACCCGGCCGATGTCGTCGACGTCGGTCACTTATCGACTGATGTCGGCAATCCTACCGATGTCAGTCACCTTGCTATTATCCATTATCAGTTATCATTCGGTTCCCAATCGGTTTCCCGAATGGTTATCAAACCGTCTCTCGAACCGCCCCTTACCTTCATCAGCATCTGCCGATCAATCCCGAAGGCTAATCAACCAATCAATCAATCAATCGACCCCCGAACTCGGATATTCACAAAACTCTGGTGATCAATCAACTCCAGCATTCAACCAATCTGCATTCACTTCGATCAACTTACGGCAATGCTTCAACAACTTTAATCATGGCTTTTATCATGTCTTCTGGTAGGTAAGTATTTACTCTGTTTGTTTTATTTCTTTCTGGTTATTATTTGTTTGTTATTTCTATCATCTCGGATCTTCAGAGCGTAGACCTGAGCCCTGAGTCCCTTCCTTACATCTCTGCCCACTATCCCAGTCTATAACTCTGTCCAGACTCGACCAAAACCCCCAGACCCTGTCCAGACTCGACATTACCTTGATTAGACCTTGTTCAGACCCTATCCAGACCCTGTCCCGACCCTGTCCAGAACCTATTCCGACCTTGACCAGACCCTATCTCGACTCTACCAGACCTTCTGCAACTCATCTAGACTCTGTCCAGAACTTGCCCCGATCGACGCCGGTCACTACCCAGACCGATGCCGGCACTTTAACCGACGTCGGCACTTTCCCTAATCGACGCCGGCACCACAGAAACTGACATCAGCGACTTCACAGAACATTTTACTTCATTATCAGGTACGCATTTTATTTTCTTTCCTTTATTTATGTCATTTTATCTTCCATTTTATCTACTTTAGTCCAATATTCTGGTTTTTTATCAGTGGGTTGATATCCTTCTAGGAAGTCTTCGTACTTCCGGGATCGGGCATTCGCCTGACAGCCCACCATATCTTTGACTAATGTTTTTCCATGTTTCAGTCTCTTTTCTTCGCAGGTGTCATTCCTCCACAGCCAAAGAGGAGAATCTTCCAACGTTTGATTTCGGTGCGCATGACTTTATCAGGTATCTTCTAGCCTTGACCATTTCTTTTAGTTTCTTATTTCTTCTTTGAATGTAGAAAGCAATTTTGCATAGAAACATTCTGGCATGCCCGGTGGGACCCTAGGGCCTTCCTTGGGTTCTTTCTTTCTTTCATTCATATAGGTGCATTAGGTTCCTTCTTTTTCGCCTCCTTTTGTCCCTTCTTAAACGACATCATAAGCAGGACTAAAACGAACTTTTCTTTTCTTTCTTGCACTTCTAGACTAGCTAAAACTCATATTCTTCGACTCTTTCTCCATTCGTCTTCATACGAACAAACATTTTGACTTGGGCATTAAAACACTTTGCATTCATTTCTATTTGCCTGCATCTCTTAGATCACACATAGTAATTAAACCACATATTGAATTAATCTAGATCACTTGATGTTACACGACCAAACCACCTGCACAAAACAAACATTTTAACTTACCTGAGACAAGGCTCGACTGGGATTTCATCCCCCAGCAGATACCTTACCCATCCCAGCGATCTTACTTGGATTTCATCACCAAGGGGAGAGCCAACTCTATTCTCTGGCAGAGTCTAAACTATAGTGGAAGTATATTTTGGCTAAGTGAAACCAGCTAACCACTGGAATCGTGAAGTGAGGGGAGCTTGCTCCTTAGCACCAGGCCTGTACGGAAGCTAACACAGACTTCTTGAGCACCATAACAAAACCTGAAACCATCCATAGACTGCTTCTTCTAGGACCTGACTCAAAAGCCAATCTTCCTCTACACACATTCTAAGGCATAAGCCACTATAATCCTAATAATTTACTTCTAGGGTTTTAGGATCTGCTTGTGTCTTCATCCTTCTTTTTTAGTTCTTATCTACTTGTTTGAGCTTGTGAGGACATTCTTCCTTGCCTTGAATGGTTCTGACTCGTATCCAAGCCAAGGCTCTAGTCGATCATGCGAGGCATCATCCTCTTCCGTCTACCCCACCTATAACCAACCCTATAATGGAGTTCAACTCAGAAACTGAAAGAACTCCTACCAGACCATCTCCGACCCAAACGCCTATTATCCTAGAAGGGGACCAATATTTCACATGATTCTTGGACCTCAACGTAAAAGCCTTGCAACACTATCTCGCGAATAGCCGAATGCGAGACCCCTTGGGCAATCCAATTTATGGAATGCCGACTTCCTTCCTCGAGACTACGGTCGTATCAACGGCGTCCATAGTCCAACCCTTAGATACCCAGGCTGTTGCCTCAACTAATGACCAACCTTTTACCAACCATCCAAGTGTGGCCTCTCCTTCCATCGTTGGGCCCACTTTCACCAGGGTTTCGGCCCCCTATCAATCTCCGCCCACTCAACCACTTTCTACCCCCTTTCAAAACCTGGTCGTCTCTATTCTGCCCACCCTTACTCTTATCAACACTAGGGTGGCTACCTATCCATTGGCCCATGTTACCTCTAACCAACCTCCCATGACAACATCAAACCTAGCCATACCTTCTATCCAACCATCCTTAGTCACTTCTTCTGTCCCTACGACTAGTCATCTATACGTTGTGCCCTTATTGGTATAACCGACTACGTCGTATACCTCTTCCAACCTCTTTCAAGAGCCTTACAATTTAGGAGGCATTCCACCCGCCAATCTGTCAGTAGATATTATCAAGATGCTGATGGATAAAATGTCCAACTTAGAGACCTCCATTTTTGGCTCACGCAACACTCTCTCATACGAAAAAATCTGCAACGAGCCCATCCATCCTTCTGTCCCCATCAGACCATATCCCAGCCAGTGGGAACTTCCTAAGTTTTCTTGTTTCCAAAGCAAGGAAGACCCAAAACAACACTTACGGGCATTTAGACATGCCTATTACCTTATAACCCACGACGATGCATTGCTCTTACGCACATTTCCCATGTCTCTCTCAGGTGCTGCACTTGACTGGTACAGCTCTCTTCCTAGCCATTCCATCTTCACGTTCACTCAGTTGGCCCAGCTCTTCCTGGATCATTTCTCCATCAATATCACCAAGAAGGTCTCCATCACAGACCTCTATTCTATTCGCCAATTCGAGGATGAATCCATTACTGATTTCATCGCTCGGTGGAGGGGCCTTATCAATCAACTTTCATTTTCCTTACCCCAGCCTGAGCTTATTAAACTTTTCTCTCAAGCCTGCGCTAGACATATTTCTTCTACCTTGAGGGTTCAGACCTTCCGCACTTTTGACTAAGCCTTCACGATGGCTCGTAAACTTGAGTTACGTGCCATCGAGGAGAATAAAGTCAAGTTGCGGAGTAAGAATCCTAACTCCAAAACCAATGACCCCTCTTCTAAGCCTTCCTCCTCCAATCCTAAATCTAAAGCTTCAGCAAATGCTGTGGTTGTTAGATCTTCTTCCTCTTCACCTTCAACTAATCAACCTGAACCATCCACATCTATGAGTGCCACTCGCCAATTTCAGCAGAGATACATACAGTGACAGTTTACTCTACTTGGAGAATCATACGCGTCTGTGTTAGAAAAACTCATCAAACAAGGGGCCATCAATCTCCCTTAGATCCGACCACCACCACAATTTGATCCCTCACACGCTATCCCTGCGTGGTATAGGGAAAATGACTTCTGTAACTACCACCGTGTTAAAGGTCATGACACGGGCAACTGTAAAACCCTTAAAAACATAATCCAAGACATGTTGGAAAAGGGTGACCTCATCCTCGACAATCCTAATGCCCCTCCTAATCAGGGTATCGATATCTTCAAATAACCGTTCCCTAATCATCCACCAACCCAAAACAACGTTCAGACCTTGACTGACAATACCCATGAACATAATATTTGAACAGTCAATACGGTCTCGCCCCTCATTCCTAACCAACCTCAAGAGGTGAATTCATCCATTAGTCCATCACATGTGGATGAACCTATTTCTCTGGTTAGTTCTCCCTCAACTTCTCTCATCTTGGAGGACGCATCGACCTTACCAGTACTGCCAGTTTCACCATCTTCCTTCTTGATGCCCATGGAAGGACCCAACCTTTCCTACTCCTCGACCACAAGTGGAGGGCACTATCATCCCTGCCCTTTACCCGCTTGAGGAGCTTCATTCTCCAGTTTCTTCTCCACCCAGAGAAGAACCTATCTCTCCTTCATCTCCAACCAAACATGAACCTGTCATGACTTCACCATGCTTTGGGGCCGAAACTACCATACCTTCAGTCCCACAACCGTCGGCATCTTCTCAAGAGCCTAAACTTCATCCCGCATCTTCTCAACCATTTTCTCGACTAGTGGAGAGACTCGAACTTCTCCCTTCTAGGAAAGTGGAACATCAGGGATTGTGGGACCGTCTCACAGCTCTTCAACAAGCCCAGGCCCTCTCATCTCATGCTGCTAATCCTCCCATGGCAGAACCTCCTAAGACTATCAACAAAAATCAGATTTCTGCCTCTAGACCATCTACATCTCCATCAACCTCATCAAAACCAAAACCCTCATCTACTCTGCCTAAACCTATCAAGTCACTTGGCGTTCGCCTCGTCTCCAACCTCACTCACCCACAAGTGAAGGTGGACTTAAACCAGACTTCAACCAATAGTAGTCTTCAACCCAAATCACAAAAGACTGCCAAACCACAGAGGTGAATGCCTCCTCTTCCGTCACCATTGCCCTCCATTTTGGGCCCGCATCCTTCAACCTTAACCAGAATCCTTCCCACTTCAACCTCTAATCAAAACCGGTTGCCTCCTTTGCTTCCTTTACCTACCACTAACCTACCCTCTCCCAAAAGGGTGGTACCTCTCATGAAGAGTGTACCGTCTCTGCCTGTCATCACACCATCAACCCAAAAGGTGGTACGAAAGCTTCCTCTAACTTTGCCCAAGCAAAAGTCACCGACATCGCACACATCGATGAGCACGAACCCTTTAGTGGGCTCATACTCTTTAATCTTGCAACGACTTTTGCAAACTTCTAGCATAACTCTTCTACCCATCAAGCCTTTCCAACCTCTCAAGTCTAAACCCTTCTGGTTCGATGACACGAAGATTTGTTTATATCATCATACACTAGGACACGACATCGAGACTTGCTATGCCCTCAAGACTGTCATTCGTCGTTATCTAGAGAAAGACACTCTTCTCTTTGAGGACACTTTCGACCGACCCCTGACTCCTTCTCATAACCCTTCAACCTCATCAAGCCCATCCACATCTCATCAACCGGTTACAACTCCTTCATCACCTTCACCTCCCATCTTTGAAATCAATGCCATTCACATCACCACTAGGTCACAAAAAGACAAGGTGAAAGAAAAAGCCACCATTCTTTGGACCTACCCTTTTGTCAATCCACCTCAACCGCCTAAACCGAAGATTTCTATCCTTGGCGCACCTCAACCCTCCTCTTCTTCTTCTTCTTCCAGACCAATCCATGACTCCATGTTGAAATAGCTTCACCAGACGCCTGTGAAGATGTCCCTCTATGATCTCATCCAAACCTCGCCCCAACATCGTCAGGCCCTCATCCAAGCCCTACAGGCAGCAGAGGTCCAACTCGAGGACCCCCAACCACTTGTTGCCCTTGTCCACTCCTTAGCCCCTGTTGCCTCCATCACATTCAGTGATTCTGAGATTCCTACATCCAACACGGAAGATCAGGATGCTGCCCTCTTCATCACTGCCTATATCGATCAAACATACATTAAACGCGTTATGATCGACGGAGGCGCTAGCATCAACATCATCTCCACCCATGCCTTTGATCAGTTGGATCTTCCCAAGAATTACGTCTCCAAAACTGACGCGATCTTGCACTCTTTCAATGACACTACTGCCACGACCATTGGCACAGTCATTCTTCATATTCGCATTGGTCCACGCACAGTCCTGGAGCTCTTCTACATCATCGAAGGAGAGTTTCAATACAACATCTTGTTGGGCTGACCCTGGATCTGTGCCATGGCCTGTGTCCCCTCCACCCTGCACTGTTGTGTGAAATTTGAGCATGACAGACAAGTCCACACCATTCTTCCTGACCCTTCGCCCTTCAAAACATGCAGCACCACCTACCGTCCAAACGATGTCCTCATCCCTATCAAGCCGTTAACCTCGGCACTACCTCCATCCACGGAAGCTTCGACCAGTTCACAACATGCGATCGCCCTTACACCTCCCTTTCAAGCGATGACCACAGACCCCATGGAAGACGTCTTCCAAAGAATTTCATTGGGAGAGTATCATTTGTTGGCTTTAGACATGTTCCAAACTCCACAAGAGTATGGACGCCTTCATCACAGCCCCAGTTACGACCATCAGATAGGGATGATCATACCTTATGGTCCCCCTCACCTCCGCACTAACCTCATCTATGGGGGACTTAATCAAGCCCCTACTAATGGTAATCCTCTTTCTTCACCTCAACCTTTCACATCAGACTTTTCATTTCTTAGCAACCCCACTTTTGCACACACTTACCTTTACAGGTGTGCATGGAAGGGTTTTGGTTTCGGACGCTATGAGCAGGGCTCCCATCAGCCTATCCAACCACTCAACGATGACGATGCCAAGAAATGATATGGTATGGGATATCACGACCCCACTCAAGACCCTGTAGACCTTTGTCCTGAACTAATCATTGACCAATCTCCTCCACACTCGCCTGTTTCACCCCCTTCACCTATGGAGTCAGTGGTTTCCATTCCTCCTAGTTTTTTTTCCATAAACACCATCCGCTTGGACCCCTTGGCTTATCAACTCAACGGGGTGTCCAATTCTCTCCCTCTAATTTTTCCCAGCATGATCGAAGATGAGTCGGCAACCATTCACACTGTTCACTGCGTTGACGATGATGCCATTCTTTCTTACATGGGTGCTGATGATTCTTTCATCCAGCGCTCCCTCCCTTCTGAGACCCAAGTTATGTTAAATGAATCAACCATTGACATCAACCTTCCTTCTTCTGATGTTCCTTATGTCTTAAAGATTGGCCAATCTTTAGACGCTCAGGAGCAGCTTGACTATACCCATTTCCTCTCCGACCATAGCAAGGCCTTTGCCTGGACTTATAGTGATATGCCTGGCATCGACCCCACCATCGTTACCCATATCATTGTCACCAAACTAGAGGCTAAGCCTGTCAGGCAAAAGCTTTGAAAGATGCATCCTCGCATTACCCTCCTTGTCAAAGAAGAGCTTCAATGCCTCCTTTTTGTCTCCTTCATCCAGCCCATCGATTATCCACAGTGGGTCTCTAACATCGTCCCAGTCACCAAGGCAACTAGGGGGATTCAGATCTACATGGACTATCGTGACCTTAACTTAGCCTGTCCTAAAGATGAATTTCCTCTTCCTAACATTGACCAGCTTGTTGATCTTACGGCCAGTCATGAGATGCTATCTCTTATGGACGGGTTTTCAGGATACAATCAAATCCTGATTGCTCCAGAAGATCAGCACAAGACCACTTTCATTACCCCATGGGGAACTTTTTGCTATCGAGTCATGCCTTTTGGCTTGAAAAACGTAGGCGCCACTTATCAGCGTGCCATGGCCTACATTTTCCATGATCTCCTTCACAAAATCATGGAGGACTATGTGGATGACCTGCTCGGCAAGTCCAAGCTTCGACATGACCATCTAACCATTCTCAAAATCATCTTTTCTCATCTTTTTCAGTACAATGTTTGTCTTAACCCCAAGAAATGTGTCTTTGGGGTCCTCTCTGGCAAGCTTCTCAGCTTCATCATTTCCTTCTATGGCATCGAGATAGATCCCACCAAGATTCACGCTATCCTCGAAATGCCTCCCCCGACCAATCTCAAGCAGCTTCGCAGTTTGCAAGGCAAGCTCCAATCCATTCATCATTTCATCTCGCAACTTTCTGACCGCTTCTAACCTTTTCATCATCTCCTTAAGAAGGACGTCTCTTTTACATGGGATAAGGACTATCAAGAGGCTTTTGAGGCCCTAAAACGCTATCTGGTCTCTCCACCAGTTCTCATTCCACCTAAAGATGACCAACCTTTTTACCTTTATATCTCAGCCACTCATCATTCGTTAGGTGCCATGATCGCGCACCGAGACGAGCATCACCATGAGCAAGCAGTCTATTATATCAGCCAAACACTGGTCGACTATGAAACTCGGTATACCCATATCGAGAAACTCTGTTTGGCGTTAGTCTTTGCTGCTACTAAGCTTCGCCACTATCTTCTTAGTCACAAAACCTTTGTCATCACCCACACCGACCCTCTCAAGTACATGCACTCTAAGCCATATCAGAATCAACGTATGGCTCGGTGGCTCATGCTGCTTACTGAGTTCAATCTCGAATTCATCTAGCAGAAATCTATCAAGGGGCAAACCATTATTGATCAACTAGCAGATGCCCCTCTTCTTGACAATCAACCTTCGCAGTGTGAATTCCCTTATGAGTCTATCGCTGCGCTTTCCTCCGATGACACCGCCTATCAGATGACTATGTTCTTTGACGGTTCCAAATGTCAACAAGGTGGGGGTGCTGGGGTCATTCTCATCCCACTCGAAGGGGAGCCCATGCCTTTGTCTTTTAAACTCGACTTTGATTGTACCAATAATATGGCTGAATACGAGGCCTTAATTTTGGGACTTTAGACTGCCCTCTCTCTCAGCATCAAGTCCATCAACATCTTCGGTGACTCGCAGCTCGTCGTCAATCAGGTCAACGGTTCATACCTCTGTAAAAATGAAATTTTGCAAAGGTACAAAAACCGTGCTGACATTTTCCTTGCATCTTTCGATCATTACCTCCTGCAGACTATTCCTCGATCCACGAATAAGTTTGCTGACACCATGGCTTCTCTCACTTCACATATCCCATCTTCCTCATCTGCATCCAAACTTTTTATCATGATGCATCGTGTGTCGTTGCCTTCATATATCTCTTCTCACATTCATCATGTCAACACTATAGACCCTAGCCCACAAGATGCTTGGTATAAGCAACTTGTAGACTTCTTATCTTTCTCTATCATTCCTCCCAACCTCTCTAGTAATGCACGATGAGCTTTTATCAAGCGTACCACTCGCTATACCATGCTAGGGGGTCTTCTCTATAAGCGAGGCTTTAACGGCCTCCTTCTTCACTGTCTCACCTCCACTGAAGCATCTCAAGCCATTCAGCAAGTTCATGATGGGATTTGTGGCAGACATTTCAGTGAGAATTCGGTTGCCAAGCGTATCCTTCGTTTGGGCTATTATTGGCCTACCCTTCATCAAGACTGTAGCGACTATGTTCGGCGTTGCATCAAGTGTCAACAGCACTCTAACTTGCTTCATCTTCCTAGTCATGCCTTACAAATTGCTTAGGATTTCTGGCCTTTTTCTCAGTGGGGTTTAGATCTCATCGGTGAGATTAACCCTCATTCGTCTCTTCGTCATCAATCCATCATCACAGCCACTGAATATTTCACCAAGTGGGTGGAAGCCATTCCTCTCATCTCCATAAAAGCTGACAAGATCATTGACTTCATCACCACCCTTATCATCTGTCGTTTCGGTGTCCCTCATAAAATTATCACCGATAACGGCAAGTCCTTTAAAAACAAAACTGTCCAAACACTATGCGACTCATTCGGCATCAAACTCAGTTTTTCTTCGCCTTACTACCCACAAGCAAATGGGCAGGCCGAGGCTTCCAACAAAATTCTCACCAAAATTCTCATGAAAGTGGTCAGTGACACAGGCAGGGATTGGCACATTCACATTCCCTTCGCTTTGTGGGCTTACCGCACTAGCATTCGAACCTCTACGGGTGCTACCCCTTTTTCTCTCATGTATGGAACAGAGGCTGTCTTACCTCTCAAAGTACAGATCCTGTCTCTCCACATTTCTCTACATGATATTCTTTCCAATGATGACTTTCATCAAGATCGCTTAGCTCAACTTGAGTTACTTGACGAACGTCGTCTTGCTGCCCTTAATCATCTCCATGTCTATCAACATCGCATCAAGCGCACCTATGACAAAAATCTGTGAGAATGAGATTTCAACATCGGAGACCTCGTCCTCAAAGAGAATCAACACGTGACCAATATGGAGTGAAGTAAACGAGGCAAGTTTGTTCCTAATTGGCTCGGACCTTTTATTATCATGCACAAGTATGGATCAGGAACTTATCATCTGTCTTCTCTTGATGGATGCCCAGAACCTGAGCCTCTTAATGCGTTGCATCTACGACCATTCTACTACTAGTCGAGTACTCATCCACTTGACACTTAACTTGAGCTCATCCCTTGAGCAATCCCCATCCTCTTAATCCTACTTCCTTTCAACCCTATTCCTCTTAACAATTCCTATAACCCTTTTATGCTGTATGGATGCTTTGTCCTCATAAAAGGGAGCCCTTGACCTTCTATAATCTTGTCCACGACTCACATTTCTATAAAAATAAATCAAGATGTCACAATATCCATGGTCACTATATCAATATCAAAATCAAAAAGCAGACTGCTCCCTCGAAGGACAGCTATACTATCATTGCTGTAATTAATAGACTGCTCCCTCGAAGGACAGCTATTCAAATGCTCTTATATTAAACAAAAATCTAGACCACTCCCTCGAAGGATGGCTATGACTAATCTGGAAATAAACAACACTATTTTAGAAGCTTCCCGTATTGATCAGCTTCACAACTGACCACCAAGCAAATGACATCTCTATGCAGGCTTCCCGCATTGATCAGTCTGCGCCAAAAAAAAAAAAAGAGTCATGGACTTGACTTATAGTTGTCTCAGGGTCTCCTATAAAAAGGGGCATAGTTATCTCTGCTCTTAAAATGGGTTACCCTCTTTCCTCCTCCTATCACCTGCTCAAGGGACTTCAAGCTCACTTTAATGTCGAAGTGATTCGATTACCGCTCTAACATAACTATGGTCACCGACGTCACGCATGAACGGGGCTCTTGGTTCTCATAACCCCTATCTATGCTATCTTTTTGGTCCTTGTCAATGAAAGAGCAATATGCTTTTTACTTCTTCTGCACTTTGGTCACATTCACCTTCATCACTTGTCAATCAACTCAACTCTCTTTTCAGACCACCCCCATAACCTATTCACCCTAGTTTTTATGGACACCAATACACATGGAAACTATTGACCCGCTGCAATTTATGTTAAGCATAAACCAATACTTGCTTAAGCGTAAATAGACCTCAATTCATTTTTAGCATACATCCATCGCGAATATGGAATATTGCTAGGGATGAAAGACCTCTCGACCAATGTTGCGAAATACACCATTTGGAATAGGTTGCAACATCTCTTCTCCTCATCATTTCATCATAACCAAGACCAATTTATTGACCATTTTGACCACCTGTCTACTACTCAGACTCTTTGTCTGAACTACATTAGTCTGAGCCCCTAACAACAAGGGCTATGTAGGCAGCACTCAGATGACATGACTATTTTTTGGGGTTAGCTCGACCACCCTCGTTTGTTCGTCTCTCTGATGGACAAACCTTCTTTCCTTCTTTTAACCATAACCTTACCCTTGACCACGACCAATTTCATCCCTTTGACCCTCCTTCCCTTCTAGGGAGAACTACATTGGCCTGAGGCCCTTCACACAAGGGCTATGTAGGCAGCACTCAGTGTTCTGAGGTTAGCTCAGCCACATCCTTTCATCCATTCGTCCACCTCAACCAATGACCATTGGAGATCATGTCCATCTCCTCAAACTTTAACCTTGACCACTTCCGAGACAACCCTGTCTTGGTTTTGTTTGCATGCATGCTTCCTCATGCCTAGTTAGCAAAATTGTGCGTAGACCTTTTTGGACCCTCACAAGTATAGGATCGCCAACCGGTTGATCTGCACTACTTGTGACTTTTTCATGATTCTAGGAGCACTTCCTGAGTCCAGGATACCTAGAACGTGACGACCCATTTAGAGCTTCAGCTTAGATTGAATAACTTGATCAGTAGATGACTAAATGTTGGGGCCTGATTATTTCAATTTTGGCACTCCTCGACCCTTGACCTGCGACACTTTTGACCTGACCATCTCGTGCAGTGGTATGCGCGCAATCACGACTTTTGCAGTGTTCACCCTCACCCCTTTTTCATCCACTCTTTATCAAATCAGCACCCGATTCCCAGTTCCCTTCCCTCGACTCCTGCTTTGAGGGGGAATACCTTATCCATAATCAGGGCAATTTGCTACCTGTTTTTGTCTTGCAGTTCATTCGAACAACCAACAAGACAAAATCAACCTTATCCCTCACCTGGGGCAATCACTCCTATTTTTGTCTTGTAGTTCATCCAAAACAACCAACAAGACAAAAAGGGGCAAATGTAGACACCGAAATCATGTTGACTCCCCTGGTCATCCCCCGTCTTATTCTTCTTCACCTATTTATCCCTTGTCGATCACTTTTTCCATTAGCTTTGACCCTGGCAGCATGTAAAAATGAGCACAGAGCTAAAGCTAGACTCTATCCCCATTGTGCATCTGTCAACGACGGTCGTTACCAGGCTGATGTCGCCGACGTTGGTCACTTATCAACCGACGTCAGCAATCCTACCGACATCGGTCACCTTGCCGTTATCCGTTATCAGTTATCATTCGGTTCCCAATCGGTTTCCTGAACGGTTATCAAACCGTCTCTCGAACCGCCCCTTACGTTCATCAGCATCCGCCGATCAATCCCGAAGGCTAATCAACTAATCAATCAATCAATCGACCCCCGAACTCAGATATTCACAAAACTCTGGCGATCAATCAACTCCAGCATTCAACCAATCTGCATTCGCTTCGATCAACTTACGGCAACGCTTCAACAACTTCAATCATGGCTTTTATCATGTCTTCTGGCAGGTAAGTATTTACTCTGTTTGTTTTATTTCTTTCTGGTTATTATTTGTTTGTTATTTCTATCATCTCGGATCTTCAGACCATAGACCTGAGCCCTGAGTCCCTTCCTTACATCTCTGCCCACTATCCCAGTCTATAACTCCGTCCAGACTCGACCAAAACCCCCAGACCCTGTCCAGACTTGACATTACCTTGATTAGACCTTGTTCAGACCCTGTCCAGACCCTATCCCGACCCTGTCCAGACCCTATTTTGACCTTGACCAGACCCTATCTCGACTCTACCAGACCTTCTGCAACTCGTCCAGACTCTATCTAGAACTTGCCCCGATCGACGCCGGTCACTACCCCGACCGACGCCGGCACTTTAACCGACGTCGGCACTTTCCCTAACCGACGTCGGCACCACAGAAACCGACATCGGTGACTTCACAAAACATTTTACTTCATTATCAGGTACGCATTTTATTTTTTGTCCTTTATTTCTGTCATTTTATCTTCCATTTTATCTACTTTAGTCCAATATTCTGCTTTTTTATCAGTGGGTTGATATCCTTCTAGGAAGTCTTCGTACTTTCGGGATCGGGCATTCACCTAATAGCCCACCATATCTTTGACTAACGTTTTTCCGTGTTTCAGTCTCTTTTCTTCGCAGGTGTCATTCCTCCACAGCCAAAGAGGAGAATCTTCCAACGTCTGATTTCGGTGTGCACGACTTTATCAGGTATCTTCTAGCCTTGACCATTTCTTTTAGTTTCTTATTTCTTCTTTGAATGTAGAAAGCAATTTTGCATAGAAACACCAACAAGTTCTCAAATCTAACAAATGGTTAGTCATTTTCCCATAGGTGGTTATATCTAGGATAAAATGGCATAGGTCAATGATACTAAATTGCCCATAAGTGGTTATAATTAGTATCAAGACTAAGACACTGATTTTCCCATAAGTGGTTATAATTAGGTTCACATAAACAAACTTGATAGGATGAAAGATATCTTGCAAGATAAACTATCACAGTACTTTCATAAACTATCATTATAAACATAGATTGGATTAGATTTGAAACCTAACTAAAATCCTCTCACAAAAAATGTAGGAAGAACCAAAATAACCAAGATCAAAATAGGATTGGGTAGGATGACTAAAAATAGGCTTTGGTCTAGATAAGAATGAAATGATAGGATGATATGGTATTTCTATAGATAATTATGGTCTAGATAGATTGGATAAAATGGTAAGAGGGTTTCCCACCAAGTGATGGGATAAATTGCAAGAATCTAAAATAATGTTATTATAATATGGAACAATAGTAATGGAATATGAAATGGTAATGTGAAATGATATGGTACATGTTTTTATCCTAGGTGTGGTAAATGGCATATGATTATATTTTTCCTATTGAGATGGAGATGCATGTCCTAATCAATAAATGATACAAACAAAATACTTGATTATGTTAATTTTTAGCTCACATCTCATCTGAATAGCTGCTCTATCATGAACTCAATGCAAATTTGGATTTTGAGAATGCTTTTGTGATGTTTATTGGTTATTGATTTTGATTCCTTCAAGTATCAAGACAAGGTATCTTTGTAGCCTCAGCAAAGGAAAGTGTGGCCATGGATGGTAAATAAAGACAAATAATGGATGGTAGGTTTGATTGTGAAATGGAATGGTAGATGATAATGGAATGTATAATGGTGGGGAAACAAATGAAGATTGGGACTTTCAATCACATGTAATTTTTTTGATGCTAGATTCAACATAAATTTAGTTTTGGTAGGGTCTAAGACCTCTGAAGATGCTCTCGATAAGACCATCAAATTTTTCTATTACTTGATCTTGAGAGTAACTACCATCTAATTATGCTATAGATTGGAAGCTATTTTTATTTGATCTTTGATATTATCTTCAGTAAACAATGAATAACTTTTGTGTTTAGTTATTGGTGCCTCGATGAGGTTTTCACCAATAAAGTTTTCTTGATTATCCTGTAGCACCTCCAAGAAGGTTTCACTAAGGAATGCTGACTTTTGACTTTGATTATCTTCTAGCACTTTTGAAAAAGTTTCACTATAAAATGCTAAGTTGTGACTTTGATTATCCCCTAACACCTCTAAAAAGGTTTCACTAGGAGAGTGTTCTTTTGCTATATGAATGTGGTCTTGGCCTCCTTGTTCTTTTTCAACTGCTATGTCACCATGGATGTAGTTTGATGAAGTGTGATTCTGTTAATCCCAATCAACACTTATGGGAGATGGAATGTCAATGATATGGCTATTTTGGTTGATGGTAATGATGGGATGGTGAAAGGCAGCACAATCTTTATGGAATATACTAGGAGATCTTGTGTCGATGCTAAATTAATCATCGTCAAAACCCATAGATGGATCACAAATATATTTAAAGTGATCTGCAAAGAAATTGTAACCAATGTTGTAACAACTAATACTATAATCTATTTTAGACTCTAATTTTGAAGCAAGGGACTCTAAATCCAATGTCATAATTGATGTTGATTCTATTTTTCATACTAAATCCAATGTTGGTTCAAAAATGGAACCTGACTCTAATATTGATTCTTCATTTGATATGGTTGTTTTGATAATGTTATGTTGAATGCTAAATTTTTGACAAGTAATGGCCTATGATGGCATAATGGGCTCAATAAAAATTGATTCATCTTGGAAGGGTTCAACATAGACTAACTAGTCTAAGTGAAGCCCCTCAAAAAGAGGGAACCACTCAAGGGACATCTCGACAAAATCATTTCTATCAAAGTGAGACTCCTCAACGAGTGGGAAAAGATCAAGAGACAACTCTACCAAGACTATCTTGTCAAGGAGATGAGGCTCTTTAAAAATAGGTAACATATGAATAGGTAACTTATCACAGTTTATCTTATCATAAATGGGTGTTTCAATAATAACATTTTGGTTTTGGTTCATAATTGGTTGTAAAAGATCAACTTTGAACACATTTTGATCCTCATCAGATGGATTTTAAAGAGGTAATGGTTCTTGTTTAGGCTTGAATATTGGCATAGAATTTATAAAGTGGGGAACATTTGGTTTAGTGGGAACAATGGTTTGTGGTTCAATAATGGACTCTCCAAAGATTAGACTATTAAAGAAAGGATCAAAAACAATTGGTTGATCAAATAGAGGTTCTTCAACAATAGGTTCATCAAAAATTGGTGATGGGCCAAGAATGGTAAAAAATCGATGCTTCTTAGTTTGGTTGTTTGTGCTAACCAAAGGAGAAGGACCTAAAATGGTAATGACTGGACACTTCTTAGTTTGGTTGTTTTTGCAAACCAAAGAAGGAGATCCTAAAATGGTGATGACTAGATGCTTCTTAGTTTGATTGCCCATGCAAACCAAAGGAGGAGGTCCTAAAATGGTGATCTTGGTATGTTATGGAGTTTGATTACTTACACAAGCCAAAGCATCCAAGTCTTCTTGATAAACCCAATCATTCTAATCGTGAGTTGGATCATAAGTTGGATCTTGATTGTGTTCCCATGACTAATTTTTATGAGGTGGATAGAAATCTATCTCATAAACCATATTGTCACCATAGGGGTCTTGACTAAAGCCATAAAAGTCATTTTGTGTAGCCATTATATCATAAGCTAGATTATCCATGACTGCACCACAAGTGTAGTTAGACATATATGCATTTAATGAAAAAATCTCTAAAAATAGAAAGACTTAAAATTTTGTAAACTCTGAAAAGTGATGTTTAAAATATAAAAGGTTCAACCTTGGTTGAAAGGGGGAAGCTGCATCTCAAAAGTAGTTTGTGCTAAGATTTAGCATAAAACAACCTAACATCAAATGTCTAACATCAAAATTTTTTGAAGAAAGGTTGTGTTTTCCCAAACAAAGTCATAAAAATGATGAGGATAGGCACTTGAACAAACAAACAATCAATAGTGTTCAAAATTGGGTAATCATTTAACTGAAGCTATGCAACCCAAAATAAAAAGATATATGTACCAACCCCATAAATTAAGGCCTAAATAGAAATCAATCAATGTTTGGATCCAAACTTGACACGATTAATTGAAAATAAAATGTTGAAGACTAGGATTGGACCAAATAAGCTAGACAAGAGCAAAGATTATAACAATGCATAAACAAGGTCCAAATGGTATACATGACATGGTTTGAAACAAATGGTTTTTGATACAATGGTAAACAAGTTATTGAAACAAATTGAGTAGCCTAACAATGTAAGCATTCTTGAATGATGTGGTCAATTATTATGTTTCAAAGACTCAAAGTCAAAAAAGATTTGACATGATTTTAGTAGCATAATGCTACCCTTCTTAACTCAAATACATGATTTTGACATGGCTTATGAACAAACAAATAAGTTTTAGCCTCAAAGCATACCAAGCAAATAATGACCAAAATATACTAAGTATAATCATCCAAATCCTAGCAAGGGTATACCAATGTGGGGTTGACTCAACTAGCAAGCTTTCAAATGTTTCTAAGGGAATCAATTACACAATGAATTTCATGTCAAATGACGCAAAAAAAAAGCATAGAAATTAAGTGACCATAGTATTGGTTAGTTGTAAAATGGTCTAGTCCTTTTTACAACCACTACATCATATTGTTCTCTTAGTGTAGTACGATGTCCAAATGTAGATACATCATGTGTGCAACTCAAAAGGAGTAAGTGAAGTCAATGCCAGGAGATGAAACCCTAGGTCAAAGCTTCCCTAAAGAACTCAAGGGAGGTAATGACATTCTCCTTATAAGCCAAGTTTGCATAAAAATAAAGAAAGCATAAAATATAAAGACTTTAGGTTCGTTTTCAAGATCACCCAAACTTTAACAAGTTTTTGGGGAGTACTTTAGATGACTTTCTTTCTAAGCTTTAGACTAGGCTACTTACAATGGGAATGGAATTTTTGATTCCAAGGGTTCCATAAAGGGAACAAATGGAAGAGCATACGTGTAACATCCCCCTTTTTTCCAAACAAAAATTTAATTTAAACAACTAAGTGAATACAACAAGATTGAAAAGGTGAGTTCATTTTTAAACCCAAATTTGAAAAATGAGGTGGTGTTCATTTGACCCCTTGGTATTAGTTGTAACTTTGAAAATTTTCACCATAAACATCTAAAAAATTTGTTAAACACCAAAATAAGGTTCCTAATTAATTTTTAATTACACAAAAGGTGATATGAACATGTTTTTAGCAAATATCAAGCTTGGTCCTGTAACAAAAATATTAGCATGTGCTTTAACTTTGAAGGTCTTTTTGGTTTGAAACAATGAACTTTAAAAAAAGAGCTCTTAGGTCTATGTTTTAAGAAAAACACAGTGACTGACGTCAGTTATATAACTGACGATGGTTACATTTTTTAACTGATGATGGTTATCTAATAGACATCCGTTATACTAGTGTGACTAATGAAAACTATCCAAATGATGTCAATTTTAATAATTGACGTCAGTTACTGTGTAAACCCATGGCAAACAAAAATGGCAAAATAAAGTTAGAAAATCAATTTACAAGAGTTTTAATGATCCAAATGAAGATTTTAAAGTTGTAGAATGATCTTCTTCATGTGTGGGATGCATTTGGTTCCACCAGGTGTGCCAAGATGTAGAGAGGATTAAAAATCAAGTTAGTCAAACATTAGTCCATAAATAATGAAAAATGCATAAAGAACTAACTAACTAAGCCTATCTATTCCTATGGGAATTGCAAAGGATAGCAAGAAACAAAATGAAAGAAAGCAACATCATATTACCTTCCCAAATGGATTCACGATACCTATATGGCTTAAAATTATGTTCTCCCTTGATCAAGCATCCATGTCTTTGTCAACAAAGGTGACAAACTCTTGTAATGTCTCAAGAACACTCCATAAAACCTAGGCTCATAAATCTAAATCACTAAACTGGCCTATCAATGAAGCTTGCAAAAAAAATCAATGATCAAATGAAAAGGATTGTGGAAACAATTTAACATTATAACTTTGCAATCTTCAAGATTTTTTATTCACGTCCATGGCCTCTTTATTTATAGATTTTTGAGATTGGATAGGATCAACCTTGACCATCCATCTCAAGATTGAGATGTGTGGCCATGGATAATCCTAATATTTAGAGTTAAATCCATAATTATCTTCATCATGACCTTGGAAGAAGGGGCATTGAAGAGGCATGGGAGGCATTAACTAGGCATGGGTGACCCATAATCCTAATATTTGTGGCATTTATTACCTAGGGATGTCTTCCCAAGAAATGAGGTTACTTGATGATGTAGCTAATAGGAATCAATTTTGAAAAATAAATATTCAAAAACTTTCACGTAAAATCCACTTAAGCTCTTGCTTTGGATTAATTAGCCTTAAACAAGGTTAATCAACATTTATGCAATTATTTGAAAATTGGCCCTCAATTAATCAAAATGGTCAGAAAATCATATTATTGAGTTGTAATTTAACTCGAGAAGAATTAGAAGGTGACATTAGATGCACAAAAATAGTATTTCCATTTAGGATGTTTATAGTAAAAAATAACAAAGGTACATGGCGTATACCAATGAATTTAGAAGAAAAGAGTGATCCAAAGCATAAAAGGTGAAATCATAATTTTGACTCGAAATGAATTGATCAAAGTTGGCTAACCCATAAATTACATTGTCTTATTTAGGGATACTTTGACCTAAATTATCACTTGTAAAAGACAAGTTTGAAACATTTAGCACGTTTTATGGATTTTGACCTAAAATGTGCATTTGAGTGCAATTTGAGTAAGATTGACAATTTCAACACAAATGGTGTTAGGAATTGGATGTCTACAATAGGGTAGGGGAAATAGTAATCAAAAGAACATAGTCAACTTATTAGAGATGGTTCTTAAATAATAGTTAACAATTATATGGACTCCAAGCATAAAAGTGAATCTAACCAAGTTTAATATCACCCCCCAAAGGCATTTTACCTAGAAGTTCTCCAACTGGTCATACCAACTAAAAACTTATTGAGAATTTTCATGTACATGGTGGAGCAATAAGAGATTAGAATGGTTTTTGAATATTTTTGGAAATTCCAAATCATTTAAAGTGTGGAAGTGAGTCTAAGGAATTTTAAGAGTCATTTGACATATTCTCTCATGTGCCATACACCTCTTGAAACTCCTTGTTTTATAGTTGTTTTCTTAGTTTTTAGTTATAACCTACAAGTTTTAAGTTAGAATATGACATGTTTGATAAGAACTGACACCTTAGAAGTTGGAAGGATTCTTAGAACACATGTGCACCCTGAAAACCATACCACTTACATTTAATGCTCATTTATGACCCCTAAATGACACCAAATTACCTAAGGACTAATTTGAGATATGACCAAGGCTAAAAACATATGAAATATCATTAAATAAACTATAAAATACCCTATGATAAAATATTATACCCCTATATCAAGTTTTGACTATAGGGGGGTTGACCCATTTTGACTTGTGGTCAAAATGGTCAACATTTCCTTCTACAATAGAAATCAAAGGATTTAATGGGCATACTCAAAGTTATATTATATAGATCATACTCCCACTACAATTTTATTAGACACATATGGCCACTCATTTTATAGTTGTACCTAGTGCAGGAGTCTTTGATATGTTATTGGGATGTACATGGATTCAATAGATTCATGTAGTACCTTATATAGTACATAGATGCTTGAAATACATATTTACTAATGAGGTAGTCACAATTCATGAGATTTAGTATGAATACCCTCTACATCCAAAAATTTTCACTCCAAACACAATAATTATTCATTTAACAAGCTACAAATGCTAAACTCATTCAGCAAATTTAGAAGTGACTAACTTTTCAAGAAAAACCATCCTTGAAAGACTACTCAAGCATCTATTTGTCATAGATTCTAGGGAACCACTCTCTACCCTAACTCATCCTATATTATTTTTACAAGGATTTAAGGGTGCTCCACATAAAGCACCAACATAGAATACCTATATTACATGATGGGTTCTAAAGAAACCTATCATACAAAAGATTAAACCACATGCCTAGGATACTAAAAATCATTATCACGATAATCCTACTTATGTTACTTATGAAATGACATTAAATGAATTATAAAACACCCTATGACAAAATATTATAATCCTATATCAAGTTTTGACTATAGGGGGTTGACCCATTTTGAATTTTGGTCAAAATGGTCAACATTTCTTTCTACAATAGAAATCAAAGGTTTAATGGGCATATTCAAAGATATACTAGATAGATCATACTCCCACTACAGTTTGATTAGACACATATGGCCACTCATTTTATAGTGGTACCTAGTGCAGGAGTCTTTGATATGTTATTGGGATGTACATGTATTTAATACTTTCATATAGTCCCTTATATAGTACATAGATGCTTAAAATACATATTTTCTAATGAGGTATTCACAATTCATGGGATTTTTTATGAATACCCTCTACATCCAAAAATTTTCACTCCTACACAATAATTATTCATTTAACAAGCTACAAATGCTAAACTCATTCAGCAAATTTAGAAGTGACTAACTTTCTAAGGAAAGCCATCCTTGAAAGACTACTCAAGTATCTGTTTGTCATAGATTCTGGGTAGCCATTCTCTACCCCAACTAATCCTATATTATTTTTACAAGGATTTAAGGGTGCTCCACATAAAGCACCAACACAGAATATCTATACTACATGATGGGTTCTAAAGAAACCTATCATACAAAATATTAAACCACATGCCTAGGATACTACACATCATTATCATGATAATGTTACTTATGCTACAGACCCAAATAAGTATACATATTATAATTTGATTTCACATCCACATGATACTTTCCATTCATAAGAGATCATCTTACCTATGTTTGACACAGGCACCATTGATTGTGAGTCCCTTATGAGACTCATTGGTTAGTATATCACTTTATCTTTCTTAGATATATATTACAAATATAATATAAGATAAAATATATATATCAAAAAATTAAAAAACCAAGACCTATGCATGACATGTGTCAATTATTTACACCAGTTGCTTTGTATTTTAATATATGTAATTTTACTCTACTATCTAGTTTTCTATCAAACATGTTTCACTAGTGTACTTATGTGAGAGTAGAACATACAAATTATCATCTATAGATGTATTTTTAGGTGGTGATACTATCCTAGTCCTCAAATTTTACATAGACAAAACCACACTGATCTAGATAAGCATGCCCTATGTTGTGGTCAAATTATAATAGACCTATCTTAGTGAACACGATCTATTTTATTGTAATCTAAATAGTCATAGGCCTCTTATAGATTATCTATATCTCATAAAGTTCATTTGGGGTATTCTTTTACATATTTTCTATTATTTCATAGATTTTGATTTTATTCATTACTATAGTACTATATTTTATGTGATATCTTTTATGATTTGCTCATTTAATTTCACATTGTTATATTATTAGATAACCAAGTTGTTTTATATGTTATTTTTATAAATTACCTATGTATATCAATGACATTTTCCCATGCATGTTTTTCATGTTTTATTTATTCATTCATGCTTTATATGTGTTTCTTCCTCTAGTTTATGGATAATTGAACATGTCTTTGTTTTCAGACCTAAACCTTATTACAAGTTGTTTACATGTGAATGGTGTTTAAACATGTCCCTTGTATGTGGACCCTTATCCTTGTTTGTGTTTATGTGTTCTTTGTGTATGCTCTTTGTATGTGTGTGCATCATATACATGACACTTGTTTGTTATGCTTTCTCATTTTTTGATGCCAAGATTTTTAACATGCATCTCTCCCATTTTTGATGCCATGGTGGATATCATGTATCTACCAATGTTGTTTCAACAATTTTTATAATTTTATAGTATATGATTGCCTATCTATGTGCCTACTTGTTCATATTTATCTAGACAACAAACCATGTATGTTTTTGTTCCACATATATAATACACTACTATGTTTGCTCAGACTTATCAATATGATGACATGGTTACAATGATTATTATTATTAAAACATATTACAATTTTACCATGAAATTTTTTTATTTTAAGTTAACTTGTTTCATATGATCCATAACTTACCTCAAAAGAGGGGTCATACATGGTGTTTTATCTCAATACTAAGTTGTAAAAACATACTATGTAGTTAGAAAATAATAAACTCTATTCAGTTGATCATCGTATATAGTCAATTTTTACCCATAAATCAAATTTATAAAATACCACACCTTTTGGATAATCACACATTTCATTGTTGTCTAGAATAGTGTGATTTCATAATAGTAGTTAGAAAATAGTGTTTTTTAGAACTTCTCGAGAGCAAAGGCATTTATAGGATAAATTTTAATAGGTATCTAGAAGTAGTTTAGTTCAATACTCAGGTTTTTTTTTAGATTTCACTTAGATTTGGGGCATCATGTGTGGCATGTGTTCCAAATGATCACACAATTTTTTATCATAAAAAAACTTGATGTTACTCATTTTTATAATCTACATATAGTTAAATATTAGATTGGGAGTATATGTGTGTCACATGATCACCTCATTTCTCAGTTTTACACTAGTTTCAATAGAAGGAATGACAACTCATGCCATTCTCTATGGTGTACACACCATAATTCAATTCATATTGTTTTTTCACTAGTATTTCACCAAAATGAATCTTATTCCATCTATAGAGGTGGATTCACCAAGTTTTTACACCAGAAAGGTTCTACAGGATTCATACAAGGATTCTAAATTATGATCTACTAACTTTAGTTTTGAAATTATGAATTAAAGGTTAACATGGGTTTTTAATCACATGTTATTATTGATGAGGATTGGGGGCATGCATAGTCTAATTCAAGTGCTTCAATGAAAAATAAACCACTTTATCAAGTCACTAATTTTTCACCAAAAAACACAATAGTTCATGTACCCAAACAAGTGTATTCTTTCCTTGTTATTTGATCTATAATATGTCTTTAGTTTTATATTTTATCTTAGTAATAAATAATTCATATAGGTTATATTTTAAGTCATTACATAAATCACAATTCAGCATGAAGTCCATAGTCAAGATTGATCTTCATAGGTAAGTTCAGGTATGCACTTTTTATGTTATCCTAGTACTTTTAATTTTGTTACATTACTATAAAAAATGGGGGCAAATGTAGACACATAAATTAACATTTATTTCTAAACAATGCACTTGTGACCATTCCTTAGGCACAACCAATCCATTTTCAATTCTAGAATTCTTAACCATCATTCCTTCACTTATATATGGATGACCCTATACCTACAAGAAACTACTGATCACTAAAATTTTCTATTCTTTTACACCAAAAACCAAAGCTCACTATTTTAATGATCCATATTTCAAGTTAAGTTGTCCCTATGATTTGGACAAACCCATTATTTTTGGACTATCATGCCCAATGCTTTCATTTGGATGGAGCAATTTCAACCTCCCACTAAATAATGACTAGTTGCTTAAATTTAAATTTTCCCCAATGGGTCATTCCATACATTTTGCAAGTCCCCTTCAAATTAATTTCAAAAATATCATTAAAAATCCAAATTTTATAGCCATTAATATGTAGAGTCTCACATGATTGAATAACACCATAACATCTAATTAAAAATTGATAATAAAGCATCAAATCTTCCTAATATTAAGTTATTACATCTCAAAGAGCCCTAAACTAGGTCTACATACCAACTTCAAGGTCACAACTCATTGTTCAAGCATATAACCACACTAAGATTTCATCAACATTTATCATTTCACTAGTTTATGCTCACACACCACCTTAACATGGGATACCTACATGAGGTTTTATCCCTTTTCAAAGCACTAGTATGTAGGAATAATTCATAACAATGGGGTGTTGAGATATAGTGCAACTTCAATAGTTAACCCCTTTTTACTCCTTTCAATTTTCATTCATCTCTTTATTTCATTGAACTATGTTTTTGTGAAGACTAAGGTATAAAATGGCTTCTATGACAAATCAAGTGGCACATAACACATACACAGGACCAAAAAGTGGTAGCGCATCTGATATATTTTCAAAGAGAGAAAATTCTTCATCAAACATCAACACATCATATGGAATATAGCATATCATGGCCCTATTTAGATCAATTGATCCTATGCAGAGATTAAGTGAAGCCATTTTCCTGATTCATAGAAAACTCACTCAATCATACAATCCTTTTCAAATCTCTAACATAATCATGTATACCTGAGTATAGCTAACTCATTTTTTAATTCATTTCCCCTTTTGGCATGTTTCCAAAATTATTAAGTTGCAAATCATAAATATTTAATTTCAACTTATTTTATACATTTTGATTTTACACAATAGTTTATTATTTATTAGGATTTAGTATATTTTTTATCCCAATTTTTTACAAAATAACTCCCATAGACACGAATGATGATCATGAAATTTTTACTATCTAATAGTTACAATATCTATTAGTCTCTATAGCACAATTAGAGGCTTTTGAGGTCCTAGTAGTTAATCGTAGTGCAATACATTCAGACTGGTGTGTGTGTGTGTGTGTGTGTGTGTGTGTGTGTGTCTACACACACACACACACACACACATATTAAAAATATTTTATCCCAAAAATGTTACACGCCATGATAAATGAAAATATAAATGGAAGGTTTTTATCAAAAATATTGTTGCATGGATAGATACTTTGATGCCTTAGCCATGAGGAAGTTAAAATTGTCTTACTCAAATACATGACATTAAATGTTGATGTAATTTTAGTGGAAAATAAATGTCTTTTAAACTCTTGAGACAAGGATATTATTGGCCTAAAATTAAAAAATAATTCCAAGAGAATGCTAAAATATGAATCATGTTTCATCACAATAATTACAACCTATTGTTTCACCATGGTCATTCTCTATTTGGGGCTTCAACTTGATCAGTAAGATAAACACAAAATCATCAAAGGGCCATAACTTCATTCTTATTGCTACAAAATAATTCAAAAAATGGGTAGAATACATATGATTGTCCTTATATGTAAATTATTAATGTCAATTATTATTTCATTATTTGGACTACCATCTACCATTATCATAGATAATGTTCTTCATTTAAGAATAAAATAGTTAAGACATTTTGTGCCAAATATAAGATGCATCACACATTCTATACAACATATCATTCTCAAGGAAATAGATAAGTATAATCAACAAATAAAAAAGTTACAAATATATTAAGAAAAATAGTCACCAAGAATGGTGAATATTGGCATTATTAGATTATTTATGCACTTTTAGCATATCGAACATGTGTTTATACACCAAGGCTACACGTTACTCATTTGATTATGTAATAGAAGTAGTATTACCTTTAGCGATTGAGATACCATCTTTGTGTGTTTATTTGAAATAGATCATCAAAGATAATGAATGTCGAGATAAGTGATTACATGAATTATAATTGATGGAATACAAATGCATACAAGGTATTGAACATATTAAATTCTACCAAGGTCTCATCAAGAGAGCATATGGAAAGAATTTTAAAAACCAATAATTACATGTTAGAAACTTACTATTAAAATAAAATTAGAATAATATTATGGGGATAATGAGAACAAAGCTAAATTTATGCTTGATTTGTTGGGCCCATTTATGGGTATATATAAGGTGGGTAAAAGGGCCTATCGGTTAAGTACACTATAATGGAAACATATGAGGAACCCTATGAACATCATGAACTTACATCAATATTATACATAATATCAAATATTCCTAAAATGCCAAAATAAAATTAGAAAATATAAAAACATTTAATTATTCTAAAACTCCAAAATCAAGACTTGAGCATGACATTGTTACTAGTTTACACTATTTACATATGTTATTTATCACATGTTTAGTAGATGACATATTTTTATACATATGCATTTCATGGTGTGTGAGTGTGATGTAGAGCATACAAGATACAAATGTTAGAATTTAATCTACCCAATGGCCATACTGATACTGGGGGCATCTTGTTCCACATGTGTCACTATTATAGGTTATATCTTTTTATGACCTTATACCATGTTGAGCTACCTAGATCACTTACGCATGCCTTCTTAATTACTCATATTTTACATATTTATGCATCATTATGTTATTATACTATGAAGTGACATTGATACACATGAATGGTGTAGACTAGTTCATCTTTCTATGTTCCATTGATATTGTTACTCTATTACATGATAGAATAATTGGTGCTTATCTATTGTGTGTGGCCCTTTAGATTTATTTGTGACATATTTATGTCCCTTTGATTATGGATTTTGGCCTTATTTTATGTGACATATTTGATGTACCTTTTTTTCAACATCTTTATGTCCCCTTGCACGTGGTCCTTAGCCTTATTTGTTGTGACATATTTATGTACCTTTTATGTGAACCTTGCCTTGTGTGTGACACTAACACATTTGTTTGTTGAACTTGGTTACATTGATTGGTTCCCTAATCTATATCATGTACTTTTACTATTTATTCTTATTCAAATATACTTAAACTACATGATTTTTTTATACATCTATTTAGACATGACATTTATATCCCTTGAATTATGTATATTACATACATGCCTTGATATATATATATACATTTTTTATATTAAAATAATCTCCACATTTCACATGATTCAATTTCAATTTATTTTCTAATTAAAGAAGAAGTAAGAAACTAAATACAGGTATGGTAGAAGAACCTATTTGTTTATACGTGCATGATCCAGATGATTGTGAAGAGCTCCTCTTTGTCTTGGGAAGAATTACCTATAGATAAGAAAGAACTTAAATAAAAGGGGTTGTTACATGGATATCAAGTTGGATTACCTAGCATGAACTAGATCCAAGAAGCATGAGATTACTAGGAGGCTATCAATCCACTCTCTTATAATAGTTAAGTTGAAAAAAATAAAGATGAAGTACTTAAATCAAATGACAAAAAAAGTGAAAGGGAATGTAAGAAGAAATAAATTATTGATAAAGGAAATAGATTAATTATATCAATAAGAAGGTCAATACTAATGCTAAATAGGTCAAGTTGGGTTCATAAAATAGGTGAGAACTCTATGAATAGGTAGAAAGGAAAAAATTGGAATTTGGTTTAGGGTAAGCAAGTGGAAATAACTTATTGTTGTTTCCTACCATAGTGATCATCAATAGTTGGGTGACCATTGGCAGTTAAGGTGACCATCAGTTGTTGGGTGACCATCAGTGGTCAAGGTGATCATAGATGGTTGTTGTGGGTTCTGAGGGTATTCAAAAAAGGCCTACAGAATGGGTCAATAAAAGATTAGGGATTTGGTTGAGGTTAGGGGGTTGGAAGATATTATGCAAAAGGGTCTAATTTAGGTAGAGATGTTAGAAACCAAATAAACAAAACTTGAATTATGAAATGTACCTAGTTTGTTGTTTGATGGTTAATGGTAGACTAATAAATAATTTTGATATAGTAATGGTAATTTATCTAAAGAATAATTTTGATATAGGTATGGGTCTTTGTCATAATAGTTGACTTGTTATAGGGAAGACATGTAAAGAAGTTCTTGATGATATAATCTCATAATGATTATTGGTTGATAGCTTAATTACAAAAATTCTTAGCTCTTTAGATGAATGGATCATTATTTTCACCTCTTACTCCTCTCTTTTATAGGCATAAGAGATGGACGTGTAGGTTCTATAAGGGGTGAAACTCATTACACAAATTTAATTCTTGATGCGTTAGTTTCTTACATGAATTAAATTTTGATGTGCTTGGCTTCGCACATAGACCGAGTTTGTTTATTCAAGTGGTAGGGACATGACTATCGATGGTCAAGGTGACCATCGATGGTCATGGTGACTATTTATGGTTGAGTGTCAAAGGTCAAGTGGGGTAAAAAAGGGTAGGTTAGTGAGTTGGTTTAGCTAGTTAGCTAACTTGACTCAGGATCATGGTCAGAGGTTGGGTAATGGTCTAATCTAGGGTATTTAGACATCTAGAACCATCATGTGTGGTTTTATAGTGTATATATTGTTCCCCTTTTTATTATGTAATTTGTGTCAGCAATTTTTAAAACAAAAAATGGATTATAGGTTGAATTTTTAGTTTCCCTAAGCATGAGCAGAGGTGTTCCCCCTCAAACTAGGAGTTGAAGAGGTAAAATAGAATCAAGTGTGGGTTTAAGTGGTTTATGATGAGTCATGAGGTTGGTGATAATGGTGGATAGGCCTATGAAGTGCAAACATGTGCACAAAAATGTGACTAAGTGCAATAGCCAATATCATTCATAGATTAAGTTGCCATCATTGGTAAAAATAAGGTTGGTTCTAGAAGGGCTAGTGGTGGGCTAACCAAGCCATAACATTAGGCAAAACTAATTAGGTTAATCCTATCAAGTCTCCTAAACAAGGTCAATGTTTTTGTAGGTATTTGAGGTAGGAAGTGCTCTTGGGAAAAACACAAATGGTTTGGTGTGCACTAGGTGGTGAAAATTGAAATGTTCAATCATGATAATGTTAGTCGATGCGATCAAAAGGACAAGGTAGGGTTATCATAAAATATGCTATAGTTTGGGCCAAAATGACCAATATCAAGGTGGATGTGGTTGGTAGGGTAGGTAGAGAAGGGAATCTCTAAAGGTGGGCACTAAGGTGAGTATGCTAAAATTTTGAAAAAGTGGATATCCAGATGGCCAGGGGTCTCAAAATTGACTCACCCTAATTGTCAATGCTTAGGGACAAAACTCTAAAAGTGTAGAGGTTTGAAAAGTGAAACAAAGTTGTCATTTTCACTCACTTACTTTCTGACTCTTGACTCTTGTGCGTATCAATATCCTTGGTATTTTGTGTGAGAGTGATGATAAGGTAATTGCTAATTGGTTGAGTGTGAGATTTGTGTTGAGTTTGACTAGATTTAGACTAAGGATGCAAGGTAGGTAGGGGCATAGAAGAGTAGTGGGACCTAGGATTCCTCTTCGATGGTAGTCAAAGAATGAGGTAGGATATGCATTGATTTGGTAAAATAGATTGATTTGGTCATTTTTGGTTGTATTTGAGTTTGGTTGATTTGGTTTGGGAGGGTTTTGGATTTGCCCTAGGTATTAGGTTTCAATGTTGGTATTGTTAAAATTTATGAGTGAAAATCAAAATTGGGAAGGTAGGTAGGTTGGGGGTAGGGTAGAAGATAAAGTTAGGGGAAGCAATTTTTAGATATGGGTGATTTGAGTAGGTGTTAGGTAGGTAGGGTTGGGTGTTTGCCATTGATGGTCACATAAAGTGACCATCGATGGTCATACCCAACCATCAATAGTCATATCTGACCATAGATGGTTGATGACCATTGACCAAATGGGAGCCCAACCATCAATGATCAGAGTGACCATCGATGGTTTTCCAAATAGATAAGTGTTTTTTATGAGAGTAATTAGTGATTTTAAAATGTTTTAGTAGTAGAATGAAAAGGGTAGCTTGGGTTTAGGGTAGTTAAAAGCAAAGATTGAGATGTTGTTTGTATAGAGAAAATAGATGCAACTAGGTAGGTGAAGTGGGGTGAAAGGATGTTGTCCATGGGTAAATTAGTTTATAGAAAACTAAGTGTGTTTTCTATATTCAATTTTGTAGGCATGGGATTAGATCCAGATGTAGGATTGGGTTCCTCAAATCTTTGTTGAGATCTATCATGGGATGATAGATGAGGACTAGGCTCATATGGAAGTAGTCAACCTTAGAGCAATGATGCACTACCAGCACATGCCATGAGATGAAGTGATTATCATGTCCCTCATTAAGATATGGGATCTGACCATGAACACCTTTTTCCTGTCAACTAGCAAGATGATGATCTTGTTAGAGGATATACATAGGATCACATGGATACCCATTGAAAGGAGCTGATATATTACATTAAGAGAGAAGAGAGAAATGAGCACATGGAGATTATATATGGTGAGGATTAGGCATTCATTAGGTGGCATGATGGAGGTCTTAGCTATAGACCTTTATATCAGAGGGATAGAGATGACCAGAGGTTGATGAATATGATGATGATGATGGTGATCTCTTGCTTTATGCTACTAGATTTGAGTAATGGGAGGTTTCCCTATTTGTTGCTAGGAGTTTTAGTGGAGATGTTATTGGGTCACATAGTGTTTAGGTGGGCACCTATGTTATTGGTTTAGATATATAGGGAGATATGAGGGTTCAAAGCTCACAAGAGGTATGGCATCAATGTGGGGTTTGTGTTGAACTACTAGGCTTATGAACACACCTAAGTTTTAAGGTTGATAGGGTTTCCATGGGAGGGATATGCTCAAATGGACTTCAAGGAGGTTTTAGATAGTGGAGGAGCGATTACATGCTCACAAGAGATGGAGGAGGTGTATGAGATATTGATTGGTTTAAAGGGGTATTAGAGGCCCTAGTGGTTGGAGAGGTGGTTTGGAGGCCATATGTTAGCTTTTTGATGTGGGCCCACTATAGTTGGCACATTTTATTGATGTAGAGCTATAAGTGGATTTTTGGGAAGAGAGAGAGTAAGACTGAGCTCATCCCTTTTGATAGGATTCATAGGTAGTTTAGTTTGATATAAGGGATTTTAGGTCCATTCTCAAGGTATAGGTGAGAGGATGCTAAGTTTTTTCTTCCAAAACCATAATAGGTGGAGATGGTTCTTGATTATAAAGAGCTACTTGCTAGAGCAAAGATTGATGATGCAATTTTTGTTGATGGCTACATGGCATGGTATTAGGCCCTCTATGTAGTAGTATATTTTATATTGGATGATGGGGGTAGGTATCCTATGGATGTGGACCCAACTGGGGGGTTCACAAGTACAGGTATAAGGAGGTATCCCTGATGGATAGGTAGGAGTGACATTAGCCACTACATAAGCACAAGTCACAACTTTATAGGGGAAAGTAGATACATTATAGGGATAGGTTGTTACATTGTAGAGTTAAATAACCAATGTGATGAGTGAGAGGGACCAAGATAGGGCTACAATAGTCTAGGTCATCCAAGAGTGAGATGCTCTGAGATAGACTAGAGGAGTAGTCGCAACACCAATAGGTCCAATAGAGACCATTGATATGTAGAGGTATATAGCCACTTTATAGGAGTTGTGTTATTATGAGGTGATAGTCTTCACACACTATCTAGAGGAACCCTGATGGGGTGAGTAAAAATCTAGCTTGGTAGATGGTGCCAGTGTCATGACACCATGTCAGTGGGTCACATCTGTAAAAGGATATGTAGGCACCTCAAGGGGGAAGGCACTAGATGGTAGTGGTACCTCAGGGGCATAGGTTATGATATGATATGTATAGGTGTATATGATTTTGATATCAACCTATGAGCTAATGTAGTGAGATGTATATGTTTTGAGAGAGAGATAGATGTACATTATTACATGTACAATTTTATTTTGATGTGACATGATGTAGATGATGTGATAATGATATATAGATGTTATTTTATGGTTTATGGTTCATGGTTTAAATTTTTATGAGATGTAGACTCACTAGCTTAGGCATGTGATGTTTATGATGAGTTATGGTTATGTTATTTATGATGATGTGATGCTTTATTTTATGCATGGTATGATGTTTTAATTATGGTTATGATCATGGATATGTGATGTGGTTTATGATTATAGATGTGATGTTTATGGTATTGTTATGATTTATAGTCATTTTGTTAATGATAGCACATAAAGTAAGCTAGATAACAAAACTAGATGTGGGAAAGAGATAAAAAAATATGAGACATATGTCGAAGTGAATACATGAACTAATTATGAGAGGATAAGAAAAAGCCATGATGCTTCTTTGTTGGTAAGGACTAAACAAAACTAAATTCACACTGGCTTAAGGAACATTAGCCTTTTGAATGCTTCACATTAGCATGCATTGGTTGGTAAAAGGGTATCTTGATCACATCATGTCAAGTAAACTCATGAATCCTTTGATTTGTAGATGGTACAAAGGGGAGATAGGTGACAGGTGGTGTAAAGGGTAGTGTAACCTCTTGTGGGTTGGTTTTCCCCTTCTATAGGTGACCTAAGAACCATAATAGATAGTCCATGTCTTAATACAAGGTGTAGACTAATCAATGCAGAAACTCTACTAATGCTATATATGAAAGCTGATTACAACTTTCTTGGGATAACTTGTTGATTTTGATATAGGGTCTTTTGATCTCTTTTTTTTATAGGTTTGTGAAGCTGATCAATGTGGGAAGCTTCAAATGATTGCTTTGAAAAATTTAACTTAGCCATCCTTCAAGGGAGTGGTCTAAGTTTGGATTTGTTTATTTTGGTAGTTGTCCTTCAAGGGAGCAGTCTATCTTTTTAAGAAATTTAGATTTTGGGTAGCTATCCTTCTAGGGAGTAGTCTACATACTAGATAAATTTGACCCAAGTGATATTTTGGTAACCTAAATTATTTTAATGTTAGGTTTAGACATGGACAAGTCTATATAGGCTTAGAGGTTTACCTTTATAAGAGTAAAACCTAGAGCAAAAGAAGGTTAATGATAGATAAAAGGGGTGTTTTTGAGAGACATTGACCATGGGATTCCATCTAATTAGGGACAAAAAGTATCCATGAGAACCATGCCATGGGTAAAGTCATGATACCCATATTTAAGATTAGGCTATGACTATGATAGTTAATCACATGGTTCTATGTTGTAATTGGTTGTCTTCAAAGGGATGGGATGAAGTTATGAGGAAGGTTTAAATCTCATAAATGAAAGGATGAGATTAAGTTAGATAAAAGGTGAGCCTGTTTAACAAAAGAAAGGATGTATGTGTGAAGTATTGAGAGGCTCAGGTTCTAGTTTGCCTTAAAGAGAGGACAAATGATAAATTCATGATCCATACTTATGGGTTATGATATAGGATCTAAGCCAATTGAAAGTAAACTTACCTCAGTTACTTTTCTCCATATTGGTTACATGTTGATTTTACCTTAGGATGAGGTCTCTAATGTTGAATTATCATTCTTTTATGTGCTTGTTATAGGAACGCTTGATTCACTCTTGATAGACACAAAGATGGTTAAGCACAGTTAGGCAGTGCTCATTAAGTAGCTCAAGTCATGTTAGATGCTCTTGACAATAGTCACTTTTAGAAATGATGTCTTGTAGGGATATACAAAGGGAGAGAATATAGACTTCAAGAGGTAAGACTGCCTATGCTTCAAAGACCAGAGAGAAATGGGTAGCACTTGTAGAGGTCTAAATGCCAGTGCAATAGGCCCACAAAGTGAAAGGGATGTTCAAATGTGAATCTTAACTAAAAGCAATACCATTTTTATTAACATCTTGTTGAGGGTTTTTTTTATAGGATTCTGCCTTTCCATTTTCTTGTGGATGATAAGGTGAGGAAAATCTTAACTTGATGCCAAATATGTCATAAAGACCTTAGACTTGCTTATTTTTCAGATATTTGTCATTATTAGTGATGATCTTATGGGGAACACCAAAATGATAGATGATTCAATGATTGATGAAGTCAACTATCTTTTTGGCTTTGGTTGAGATGAGAAGAATAGCTCCACCCACTTGATGAAATACTAAATGGTAGTGATGATGGAGTGGTGTCATTGTGAAGAATGAGGATTGATTTTCCCAATGAGATCTAGTACCCATTATGAGAAGGGCCAAAATTCCTTAGATACTTGAAGGCTATAGGTTGGTGTGTAATGTAAATTGGCATGTTATTAATGTTTAACACAATTCTTTACATAATTACAATAGTCTTGGTTGAGGGTAGGCCAATATTAGCCAAGGTGAAGGATACATTTAGCAACAACTAGACCACTAAAGTGTCCTCCATAGATCCCTTTATGCATTTCATTGATAGCATAGGAAGTTTCATGACTATGTAGGCAATGAATAAGGAGGTTGTCAAAACCATGTTTGTAAAGTATTCCCCCTAGTATGGTATAATGGGAGGTACTTCAAACAAAGGATCTTCAATTATTGTTAGAAGGATTGGGAGGAATGATGTCGAGGTTGAGGTAGTCAAAGGTTTGCTCGTACCAAATGTCTGATGGAGAGTCCTCCACACTAAAAATAGTAGGGAGGTCAGATTGGATATAAGAAGGTGTGATAAAATGATGAATGGTGATAAAGAGCTTAGAATTAGAAGGTATATATGGGATTTGGGAAGTAAGGGAAGCTATTGTATCCATGAACTTGTTGGTAGATCATGAAATAGATTGGATAAAGTAATGGTTAAATGATGATAAGATACATCTACTAGTTGTTTTTACTATTGTAAGACATTATTTTTACATTGATAGGATCCATTGATCTAGTTGATCAAAAGTTGGGAATCACTAAAGACATTTATTGTCTTAACTCCTAAGGCTAGATCAGTTTGGAGACCTATTATTAGGGCTTCATACTCAGCCATATTATTAGTACACTCAAAACCAAGTTTGAAAGAAATAGGAAGAGTTTCACCATCAATGGGAATGAGAATAACTCTGGCACCCCCACCATGCTATCACTTTGAGCTATTAAAGAACATGGTCATTTGGTAGGTGATGTCCTCTTGAGAAAGAGTCATAATGAACTCATCTAGAAATGCAAGAGGAAGTGGTTAGTTGTCTAGCAAAGGAGATTTGACCAATTAATCAGTAATGACTTGCCCTTTAATTGACTTCTATTAGAGGAACTCAATGTCAAACTCAGCTAGGAGCATGAGCCACTTAGCCATATTTTAGTTTTAGTATGGTTTAGAGTGCATGTACTTGAGTGGGTTAGTGTTGGTGATGACAAAGGTTTTGTGATTGAGGAGTTAATGGTGAAGTTTTGAAGCCACAAAAACTAAGGTGAGGCAAAGCTTCTTAGTATGGATGTACTAAGTCTCATACTCTATATGTGTTTGACTTATATAGTAGACATCTTTCTCTTTGATTTGTTCATCACGGTGAGTGAGAATTTCCCCTAAGGAATGGTCAATGGTGGAGATATAAAATTAGAAGGGTTGGTCCTGTTTAGGAGGGATGAAAATGGGAAAAGAAAGAAGGTACTCTTTGAGTGAATAAAAGGCTTGTTGGCAGTCCTTTATCCACTTAAAAGATGTATCTTTCTTGAGAAGATGGTGAAAATGTTGACATCTATCTGACAACTAAGAGATGAATTAGTGGATGGATTGGAGCTTCCCCTACAAGCTACAAAATTGATTAAGGTGGGTTAGAGGTGGCATATCAAGGATTACTCTAACTTTGGCAGGGTCTACTTTGATTCCTCAAAGAGAAATGATAAAGCTAAGAAGCTTTCTAGATAGGACCCCAAAAACACATTTCTTGGGGTTGAGTCAGACATGGAAATGGATTAGGCACTCAAATATAATATTGAGAACTTCTAGATGATCTTTGTGATATTTTTGTTTTCCAAGGAGATCATCTACATAGTCCTCTATGATTTTGTGGATGATATCATGGAAGATGTAGGTCATTGCATGCTAGTAGGTTACCCCAACATTCTTCAGACTAAATGGCATGACCCTATAGTAGAAGGTCCCTCATGGGGTGATGAAGTCTTATGTTGATCCTCATGGGCAAACAAGATCTGATTATATTTGAGAAATTGTCCATGAGATATAACATTTTGTGGTTGGCTATAAGATCAATAATTTGGTCGATGATAGGCAAAGGGAAGCCATCCTTTAAACAAGCAAAATTAAGGTCATGATAGTCAACATAGAGGTGAATTCCACCTGTGGTCTTATTAATGGTAAAAATATTATAAACCCATTGGGGATAGTCAATGGGTTGAATGAAATTGACAGAAAAGAGGCATTAAAGTTCTTCTTGACTAGAAAGGCGATGTGAGGGTGCATCCTATGAAGCTTTTGCCTAACAGGCTTAACATCGAGATGGATGACAATGTTGTGGAGAGATAAAAGGATCAATTTTAGGTATATATTGATAATACCAAGCAAATTTTATGCTTCAATCATAAAGGAAGGAAGGGTAATCATGTTTCTCTAAGGAATCTAAGGATTGACCAATCTTTACAATGTAAGGGTTATCTTGAGTACCCAAGTTGACATTGATAGTGGATTTGTTAAACATGGTTTAGTTCTTAAGAGGAATGCATTTTTGGATAGAATAATCCCTTACACCAAGATAGGTGAGAATGGAATCATTACCTTGATGTTGGATGGTGTGGATGGTAGGAGAATCATTTTATACCATTTCAGGATGAATTAGAGGAAATGTTTTAGTTTGGTCACCCATGTGATAGGTCAAGGGGCCCAAACTAATAGTATTGAATTAAAAAAGTTAGAAGGGATGGTTTTGAAATCCTCAAAATTTCTTAAATGGTTTTGGTGAGGATGGGACATCCTCATCAAAGGTGGTGATGGGTTTGGGTCAATTGATGGGTTCTTCTAGTGGGATGAAGCCAAGGCCAAATAACTCATAAGGTTTTTAGGTTTTTATCAAAGGTAACTCATGGGGTCCATGCTCATAATGGTCAAGGCCAAATCCCTTCTAGTCACACCTGTGAAGGTATAATTTTCAAAATTTTGACTTGTCTAAATAAGAAACATTAGAGGTAAATGGTCAGGTAGAAGAGGTGGTGGATGAAGTGAGAAGGGGATGATCAAGTCCCCCATAGATGAATTTAGTTTGGTGGTTAGGAAGCCTAAATGGAATGATGATTCTGATATTGGGATCATAACTAGGATTATGGTCAAGATTCCCATACTCTTGAGGAGTAGGGAAGGCATCCAAGGCTAAAAGATGATACTCTCCTAGTGACAGACGTTACAATGTAGGTTTCAAGGGGTCCTCTATAGGAATATAAAAAAGGATAGATGAGATAATTGAAGCTTCATTGATGGTAGGGGTGGAGTCATTATTGGTTTGTGGTGAGGTGGATGAGTGAGGAAGAAGAACATCATTAGGTCAATATGTCATGTTGTAAGATGTGAAAAGACTAGGGTCAGCTTTTATAGTGACGACCTGACCTTCATGTTCAAACTTGATACATCAATGTAAGGTGGATGAGATATACCTCATGGAATGGATCCAGGGGAATCCAAATAAAATATTGTATTGTAAATCACCTCATATGATGTAGAAGACCTCTAGAAGTGTGTGAGGTCCCAAGTGGATATGGAGGATGACTGCTCTCAAGGTTGTGGCCATAATATCATTAAAGGAAAGAAGGACCATTATGGTTTCTAATAGGATATTCTTTGGTAGCTAGATTTGGTCATAATCATGAGAGGAGATAATATTAATACTATCTCCCCCATCAATCATCACACTTTTGATATAGTTTGATTGATGTATGCAGTGATGAAGAGGGGATGATCAGGATCTTCAAGATAAATAGAGGGTATTTCTAAATCTTTGAATGTGACAAGGGTGAAAAGTTCAAGAGCTTCAACAAAGGCTATAAGAGGTTGAGAGTATTTAGGTTGGACCTCTATAGATTTCAAGGCCTTTATCAATGTTTGGCAATGATGGGGATAGGTGTTGATCAGTTTATATAGGCTCATCTTCATCGGTGTCTAATGAAGTTATTTTAGAAAGACTCACTAGAAAAATTTAAAAGGGTTGGAGGGAAAGGCACCCAAAATGGTTTTTTGGGTTTTGGTGAAGGTGAAGGTACTTGAGTCTAGTTAGAAAGTTGAGGGGTGGAAGGATATGTTCATGGAATAGACACTTTGGCCTTTCCTTTATCCTTTTTCTAGGCTCGATATCGAGTGACCATATGGATAGTGTGGATGAGGGGAAGCATTGGGATAGAAGGTTGCTTCAGTTCCTCCTCACTCTTGGATGAGAGTGTAGGTGTGGGTAAGTGTTGGATAGGTTAGTTTGGTATTTGGGTTGATAATGGGTTTTTAAAAAGTTCATTTTATTATAGATTATCCTCATCCCATAAGCTATGGACAAGTGCTTAGAGAGCTTTACAGTTCTCTGTGTCATGTCCAGGTGTCCTATGGTATAAGTAGATTAAACTGCCATTGAACTAAGATGGTTTAGGACTTGAAGGGTCAAATGTTTTGATAATAGGTAGGTTTAGGGAAGAAGTCTATAACAACTTTTATAAAATGGTTGAATAAGATACAAGTAAAGGTGTTAAGGATGATGGGCTTGTGATTTTTGAGGTGGGAGCCTTCTTAGAAGTAGGCTTCACCATGGAAGTTGTGGGTGGTAAAATAGTTTTGGTAATTAGGTTTGATTTTGATTTCTTGGTGTTGGATGGTTTTGTGATGGAAGGTTTAATGTGAAAGATTTGGAGGTGGATGATTGAGATGATGAAGGTTTGGAGATAGGTGGGTAGGTAGAGGTAGATAGTTTGGTTAAAAATGATGGGGAGTTTGATGTTTTAGAGGGGTAGATAAAGGTAGAATAAAAAGAGGAAGTATAATTTGGTTAGTTTTGGGAGGTTTTGCCTTATTGATAGAAGGATAAGCTCTTAGGATGGAAGAAGGATGGGGTCCAAAGATAGAAGGTAAGAGGGAAAGGGATGGTATGGTTCTGGTTCTAGGTGGGAGTTTGGGGGGCTCCACCTTAGTTGGTTTGGTCAAGGTTTTCTTTGGTAGATTAGATGGTGTTGAGTACAACTTCAAATATGGGTGGATAAGGCTATAATTGGGAAGCATCCCTAAGTTCTTGATAGGTTTAATTAGAGAGGTGTAAGGTTATTTGATAATTTTAGATGGGGGTGGTTTGAATGGTTCTCCCATGGTTTTAGAGGGAGAGGTATTTGATGAAGGAGTAGAGGTGATGATAGGTTTAATGGTAGGTGTGTTTGAAGATGGGGTAAATGAAGGTGAGGTCAAATGTTCATGCTTGTTTTGATATGGGAGCCCAAGATGGTGTTAAAAGGTGGCTCAATCCATATTGGGTTGAGAGGAGAATTCTAAGCTTTGGATCAATCTAGAGAAGGGTTTGTAAATTGGTTTGGTTCTTTGGACATCGGATTCAAGGATTTGGCCCATATGTTGGGGTAAGGGAATGGTTTCTCCACCCTTGTCCTTGATGAAAGTTTTTGATATTTAGGAAGATGTTTCCTCCATAGAAGGAGTAGATAAGGTGATCTCTATTTTTGGAATGGTTTCCAAAGAGAGAATGGGTGATTCCATGATGGGGGAGGAAGGTGTGATGGCAATGGTTGCCTTTTTTGGTATTTTTATCAAAGGAGAGGTGGGTAAGTTATTTATCTCATCAAGTGAAGGAAAGGAGGTGGTTAATTCCTTTATTTGGGTATCCAAAGGAATGGAGGGTGATTCCACTACTTCAATAAGTGGAGTGGAGAAAGAGGTAGTTGAGGTAGTGGTTTCCTCAATGATAGGTTCATTGATAATTACATTGAATGTATAGACCTCACGAGCATGAGGTGTTTCTAGTTTGTTATCATCATGGTTGGTAGAAGGGGCATGATTGGGAAAAGGTTATCGAAAGATGTCGAGTGACTAATTTAGGGTGTATTAGGATTATCCAATGCAAGTTATACTTTATCAATAAAGTTTTGGACAATGGTTTTGAAGGTGTTATAGCTACTAACATCATGTCCAATGACCCAGTGGAAAGGGCATAAATCATTCACATTGTACCAACTGGGCACAAGGCAAGAAGCATTAAATTGTTAGGGAGGTTTAATGGAGGGAAGTTGTATGATGTTGGCTTTGAGAAAATTATCCAAAATTGAAGTATATGACTCCCCTAGTAGAGTGTATTATTTTGGGGTATCCCATTTTTGATTTTGGGTTTATTGATTTGAGGAGTTAGAGGAGTTGGTTTGGTTGGGTTGGTTGGCAACTAGAGGTGGAGTAGTTTAAAGGATAATTGTGTTTATGGTTGCCTTTGGTTTGGTGTTAGGGTTTTTAAATTAGTTGGTGGTTTTAGATGGGGAAGGGTCATTAGATTTGAATATAGAGTTTTTATTTCTTAGTTTCAACTTCCCCTCATCGATGGCTTTGATTTCTAGTTTGTGTGCCATGGTGAAAGCCTCATCAAAGGTTCTAAAGGTTTGAACCTATAGAGTGGGGGTGATGTGTTTGGCACAAGCTTGAGAGAAAAGTTTAATCATTTTGTGTTGGGGAAAATACAAAGAGAGTTGGTTGATAATACCTCTCCATCGAGCTATAAAATTGGTAATTGATTCATCATCAAATTTCTTGATGGAATCGAGGTTGGTGATGGAGACCTTCTTAGATATATTGATTGAAAAGTGGTCTAAAAAGGTTTGGGAAAGTTGGGAAAAGGAAAAGATGGAGTGCTTAGTGATAACACTGTACCAATATAATGTTGGTCCAGATAAAGACATAGGAAAGTTGTGAAGGAGTAGAGCATTGTCATAGGCAATCAAGTATCAAGCATGTTGAAATGCTCTTAGGTGTTGTTGGGGGTCCTCCTTACTTTATAATTTATAAAATTTGGGGCATCCCCATTGAGAAGGGTAAGGTTGGATAGGGATAGATGGGTGAATAGGTTCATTACATATTTTTTCATAAGATATGAGGTTATGAACCCTAGAGATAGATGACTCTAGGTTGGTCATTTTGTCCATCAACATTTTGACTAAATCTATTTGGAGTTCGAGAGTTCCATAATTGTATGGTAAGTTTTGTTGAAGTTGGGTGGATGCAATATATGGATAACTAGTAGAAGGTTGATAAGATGTCACATGTTGGTATGTGGTCATTGAGGGTTGGGATGATGCCACATAAGAGTTAATGGGCACAAGAGGTTGGGTATAAGGTGTCACATATGGATTAATAGGCACAAGAGGTTGGGTGGAAGATGGAGATATGTATCCTTGTGGATCAGGAATATATCATGGGTAGGGTGTCATAGGTATTTATTGAGGGGTTGATGTGGGTTGGTTTATAGGTATGATCATATTAGTAGATTGGGAAATTAATATGGATTGGGTTAGAGGTATGGATGGGTTAATTGGTTGGAGATGAATGGTAACTCGGGTACTGATAGGTATAAGGGTATATGGTATAGAAAGCACCACACTTTGAAGTGGGGTAGAGATTGGTGGGTTATCAGTGATAATGGGAATAGTGGCAATATGCATAGAAGGTATCCCCATAGTGAGTGGAGTATGGATAACAAAAGGTGAGGTTGCTCCTATTTTGGAGAAGTTTTTGGTTGGTGTAGGTGTGTTTGGTTATTGGTTGGATTGTTTGATTGAGTTTGGGTGGAGGTAGTGAATGGGTTATTGGTGGAGGAAGATTTTTGGGTGGTCATAGGTTGGGTAGAGGTAGCAGCAATAAAGGTGTCTCCCATACGATGGGGAGGCATCGCATAAGGTGGATCACTAAGAGGAATAAAAGTAGGGGTATGATGAGATAGGGTGTTGAGGTAATGTTAGAGGGCCATAGGGTTGTTATCAAGGAAGGTGGTGAAATCCAAATCACCTTGGATAATAATTTGAGGCATGGTATGGATGGTATAAGGATGGGGAGAACCTTCAACATCTGAGGTATATTCCATGGAGGAAGAAGAAGAGGAAGGTGGCTCTTGGTTGGTTTGGTTCCTTAACTATTTTCTAGTAAAATCCATATGAGGAATTGAAAGGAAAAAATGAAAGCTGACAACTCAAACACAAAGAGAAAAAAGTAAAAATATCTCAAGGTAATCAAAAACATACATTAGAGTGCATTTAAAATCTTAGGGTGCCTTTTATCTTGTTTTTGGCTTATGAATTTGTTAGAAAGTGTGAAGAAGAACTTGGTTTCTAGAATAAGTACTAGAAAAGAAGTCTATGGTTGGTTTCAGGTGTTTAAGGATCTAAAAAGGATATATGTTGGAAATCAATATGTGGCTTGGTATTGGAGCCTACCCCCTCACTTCACACATCATAGTAATAAGGGTATCAGGTGCTTAGCCAGTATATAATAATTTTCAAAGTTTAGACTCAACCAGAGAGCTAAGTTTTAGTTTCTCTTCTTGACAATGACCTCCAAGTAAGATAGCCAAAGGGTGAAGGTGATCCTCTAGGATATGAAACCCTAGTTGGGCCTTATGTCACTTATTATGATGTTTTGATTGATTTAAGTGGTTTGGTATGGTGTGTGATAAAGAAGTGAAGCAATGATTGAATTACTTAGACCTTTAATTTTAACTACATGAGCTAAACATGCAAGCAATCAATGTATGTAAGGTTTATTTTATACCCAAAATAAATTTTGATTTCATTATATGAGCATGGAATAATGAATATAAGGGCACCTAGATGCTACTAGGTCCCATGGAACATGCTATAATGTTTCTCTCAATTTTAGTTTATTTTTTAGTTAAAAAAGTAGTAAGAAACTAAATATGGGTATGGTTTAAGAACCTATTTACTTGTGTGCATGTGATCCAAATGATTGTGAAGAGCTCCTCTTTATCTTGGGAAGAATGACCTATAGATAATAAAGCACTTGAAGTAAAGAGGTTGTTAGATAGATAGCAAGGTGGATTGCCTAACACGAGCTATATTTAAGAAGTGTGAGCTTATTAAAAGGTTGTCAATCCACTCTCTTAAAACAATTAATTTGAAATAAATAAATATGAATCACTTGGATCAAATGATAGAAAAGATTGAAAAGGAACACAAGAAGAAATAAATGTTTGATAAAGGAAATAGACTAATTATAGCAATAAGCGGGTCAATACTAATGTTGAATAGATTAGGTTGGGTTCAAAAAATAGGTGGGGACTCTATGAACAAGAAAAAAGGTAGAAAGTGTAATTTAGTTGAGGGTAAGTAGGTGTAAATAGCTTGATTTTATTTCCTACCAAAGTGACCGTCGATGTTGAGTGTGGAGCCCTTTGGGGCTATCACATGACCATAGGAATAAATTTTGGGGGCCTAAAGAGTTCCAAAGATGTGGGGGGCATAGTTTTCATGTTTTCCACATGTGAGTGGAATATTCCTTATATTCTTAATTTCTATGTATTCCATATTTCATGGAGTTAGTTTTTAGATGCATTTTCCCATGTTGGCTTCCTTGTTTTGAGCAAGCTAGTTATTTTTTGGAAAAGGGAACTCCTTTGTTGAGTGGAGTTGGTTGTGATCACATGTTCATGGGAAAATGTGCCCTTAGAAGGTGGAGAAGATGAATATGGTGAATTTCTCCTTAGAAGAGCTTTTAGATAGGTTTTATGAGGTGGAAAAGGGTTGTCACATGTTGGATAATGCTTATCTTGGATAAGCATTGCACATTTGCTCTTCCTTTTGTGGATTTTATTCATTTTATTATATATACAGAGTGTGGTGTGGCCTTTAGAGGTTGATGGTTTATTTTTAGGGTGTGGCTTTGAGGATTAAAGTCAAAGTGTAGGTGTTTTTCAAAGTGTAGGTATTTATTATAGGGTGTGGTTTAGCAACTTGTGAGATACAACATTGTGCAGATGCAGGTGAAAGTGTAGCTTTTTGTGCAGCACTTTATACAAGAGATTTTTTCTCTCTATGATATTTCATTGTAATCTTGTTTTCAATTACTGATTTATTTAACAACTTTCATTGGTGTATGTAGCCCACATTGTGTGAACCATGTTAGATCTATGTTATCTATGTTATTATTATCTTTCTCTCATTTATGATTTCATATTAATGGTGAATTAAGGAATGTTTATGTGATGCATTTTATTTCATAGCTTTAGATTTGGTTTATGGTAATAGTAGATCTAGATTTACAAGTGTTTTATTCCTAACAACTGATATCAGAGCCATTGGTTGTGTGTTTTGCTAAAGTGGTAAATAACAGGAAGGCTATTAGCTTGAGTGGGAGCTATGGGAGAAGAGATCAGATTTAGAGTTGAGAAGTTTGATGGTAAGCATTTTAGTTTGTATAAAATGTAGATGGAAGATTACCTATAATAAAAGTAACTTCGACTCCCCTTAGAGGGGAAAGGAGGACAACTTGTAAGTATGAGTGATGCAGTTTGGTCATTACTTGATAAGAAGGCATTAGGAGCCATACGGTTATGTCTTACATCTTATATTTCATTTAACATTGTAGATTAGATAACTAAAAATGATCTCATGGATAAACTTGGAAATTTATATGAGAAACCTTCAATGTCTAATAAAAATTTTCTTATGAAAATGTTGTTTAACATGAAAATGTCTAAGAATCGTTCAATTACTAATCATCTTAATCTTATGTTCTTTACCAAGGTTGTTGTAAGTATGCTCATTTTAGTTTGAATTAAGTTTGTTGATGAAGTTAGAGCTTTGGTAATCTTATGTTCTTTTCCTAATATTTGGGATAGTTTGGTTATGGTTGTAAGTAATGTAGTTCCTGCCAAGGGAAACTTGAATTTTGAGGATGTTGTAGGTGTGATCCTTGGCGAGGAGATGAGAAGGAAAAACACTAGTGAATCATCTTCAGGTAATGATTTATCCATTGATACTAGAGGGAGGAAAAATTACAAGAGCAAAAGCAACTGAGAAAAGTCAAAAGGTAGATCTAAGTTCAAATCTATATCCAAGATGATATGTTGGCATTGTGGGAAGAGTGAACACTCAAAGAAGGATTGTTGGTCACTTCAGGATAAGAATGCCAACAAGGAGGAAATGAATGAGATAAATGTGACATTAGGTAAATCATGTCAAGATGCCTTAATTATTTTTATAGATAGTTTTTTTGAGTCTTGGGTATTAGATTTAGGGGCTTCTTTTCATGCCACCCCACATAGGCATTATTTTACAGATTGTGTTCAAGAGAATCTAGGACATGTATATTTTGGTGATGATGAACCATGTGAGATAGTAGGGAAAGGTTATGTTTAGGTTAAGACACAAAATGGGAACACATGGATCCTTAAGAATGTTAGACAAGTGCCTATGTTGAGATGGAATTTGGTTTCAATAGGGCAATTGGGTAGTGAGGGATGTTCAATATTATTTACTGTAGATTCTTGGAAAGTTACCAAAGGTGCTCTTGTGATCTTAATAGGTAATAAAGTTGGTACTTTGTATTTGAATATTAGTGTTGATTATAAATATTTAGTTGCTACAAATGGATATGCAACTTTGTGACACTATAGGCTCAGTCATATGAGCCATAAGGGCATATAGATCTTAAAAGATAAGTTACTTGGATTAAAAGACAGATTTAGACTTCTATGAAAATTGTGTGTATAGGAAACAAAAATTGGTTAAGTTCCTAAAGGTTAGACCCACAAAGAAAGATCATAAGTCAGATCTGGTACACTTAGATGCATGGGGACCAGCTCAAGTATCTTCTATTGGTGGATCTAATTATTATATTACTTTTATATATGATGCAACTAGAAAAGTTTGAGCTTATTGCATTAAAAATAAATCTAATGTATTTGACACTTTTAAGAAGTGGAAAGCCTTGGTTGAGAATGAAATAGGTCTCAAGTTGAAATGTCTCATATCAGATAATAGAGGTGAGTATTATATTAATGTTTTCTTTGATTATTATTCTAATAATGGAATCCATATGCAAAGGATGATTTCAAGGACTCCATAGTAGAATGGGGTATCTGAAAGGATGAACAGAACAATAATGGAACATGCTAGGAGTATGAGGTTACATGCAGGGTTACCTTTACAGTTTTGGGTAGAATCAATTAGTATGGTAATATATCTGATTAATAGAGGACCTTCTATGCCTTTGGATGGAGGCATTCCAAAACAATCTTGGTCTGGTAAGGATGTTGATTATTCTTTTCTTAGAGTCTTTGGATGTGAAGCACTTGATCTCATCAAGAAAGAGGGTGTGACCAAGCTAAAGGCTAAATTAGATAAATGTACATTTATTATTTATGATGAGGATGACTTTGGTTTCTATTTATGGAGCATTAAAGATAGGAAAATATTTCCATCTAGAGATGTAATCTTTAATGAAAAATTCATGCATAAGGATTAGTTATAAGAATAGAATCAGGAATAGAAAGAGTATACAATATTAGATGACATTGTGGATGGAAAAGTATCCAAGGATTTAGTTTAAAAACCTTCTACACAAGGACCCCAAACTCCTATGGTAAGAAGATATTATAGGGTAAGAAGAGCACCTAAACATTTTTCTCCTTCTTTGAATTATTTATTACTCACTGAAAATAAAGAGCCAGAGTGTTATGAGGAAGCAATGTAGGTAGATGCCAAGTTGATATGGGAACAAACCATGGATGCAGAGCGTATATCTCTCATGGAGAACCAAACATTGGATTTGGTTCGGCTACCCAAGGGCAAGAGTGTATTGTCTAACAAGTGGATCTTCAGAATCAAAGAAGAGGATGAAGGGAGAAAATAATATAAGGCCAAGATGGTGGTCAAGGGGTTCTCACAAAAGTCAAGTATTTATTTTCATGATATTTTCTCTCCTATTGTAAAAATGACTTCTATTAGGACTATTCTTGGTTTAGTTGCAGTTGAGGATTGTACTTAAAATAGTTAGATGTGAAAACTACTTTTTTTCATGGTGATTTGGATGAAGAGTTATATATGAAGCAACCATAGGGTTATGAGGTCAAAGGGAAGGATAACTATGTATGCAAACTAAAGAAGAGCTTCTATGGCCTGAAACAAGCTCCATGGCAATGGTATAATAAATTTGATTGTTTTATGTTAGAACAATAATATCAAAGGTGTCATTCTAACCATTGCGTGTACATCAAACATTTTGATGATGGTTCCTTTATTATATTATGCTTGTATGTCAATAACATGTTAGTTACAGGAAAGAACATACAACATATTCATATGCTCAAGACAAAACTTAGTGACTTCTTTTCTATGAAGGATTTGGGTGTTGTAAATAAAATCTTTGGTATGAGGATTTCTTGTGACAGGAAGGAGAGGAAGTTGATCTTATCCCAATCAAAGTATGTGAAGAAAGTCTTGGAAAGGTTTATCATGTTGGATGCTAAATATATTGGTACTCCTTTGGTAGGCCACTTTAGATTATCAAAGGAGCAATGTCCCAAGATGAAAGCTGAAAAGATTAAGATGTCCAAGGTACCTTACTCATCGATAGTTGGTAGCTTGATATATGCCATGGTTTGTACTAGGTTAGATATTTCCCAAGTAGTGGGAGTTGTGAGCAAGTATATGAGTGATCCAGGTTATGAGCATTGGCAGGTAATGAAATGGATTCTTCAATATTTGAGAGGGACCATTGATTTTGCATTATGTTATGGTGGATCAGATACCTCTTTGCATGGTTATATGGACTCAAATATGGTAGGGGATATTGATAGCAAGAGAAGTATGATAGGATATATATTTACTATTGGAGATATAGCAGTTAGTTGGATTTCTAGGATACAAAAGGTTATGGCTTTGTCAACCATAGAGCCAAAGTATGTTGTTGCCATGGAGGGTAGTAAGGAGATGATTTGGTTACATGAGTTGTTTTGAGAGTCGGGGCATGATCAAGAATTTGGGAGACTACACAGTGATAGAGTGTTATTCATTTGGCAAAGAACTCTACTTTCCACTCAATGATGAAACACATTTAGTTATGTTATCACTTCATTAGGATAGCTTTGGAGAACTTGGTGAAGCTGGAAAAGATTCATACTACCTAGAATCTTGTGGATATGATGACCAAGGTGGTCATATTAGATAAGTTGAGACTATGTTCATATTTGGTTGGCCTTAGGGATCATGGAGTAGTGATATATTTTGTTCAATAGAAATAGCCTCCAAGTGGGATATTGTTGAGTGTGGACCCCTTTGGGGCTATCACATGACCATAGGAATAAATTTTGGGGACCTAAAGAGCTCCAAAAATATGGGGGTGTAATTTTTATGTTCTCCACATATGAGTGGAATATTCCTTATATTCTTAATTTATATGTATTCCATATTTCATGGAGTTAGTTTTTAAATTCCTTTTCCCATGTTAACTTCCTTGTTTTGAGGAAGCTAGTTGTTTTTTGGAAAAGGGAACTCCTTCTTTATTGAGTGGAGTTGGTTGTGATCACATGTTCATGGGAAAATGTGACCTTAGAAGGTGGAGAAGATGAATATGGTGAATTTATCCTTGGGAGAGTTTTTAGATAGGCTTGATGAGGTGGAAAAGGGTTGTCACATGTTGGATAATGCTTATCTTGGATAATCATTGCACATTTTCTCCTCCTTTTATGGATTTTATTCATTTTCTTATATATACAGGGTGTGGTGTGGCCTTTATAGGTTGATTTTTTATTTTTAGGGTGTGGCTTTGAGGATCAGAGTCAAAGTGTAGGTGTTTTCCAAAGTGCAGGTGTTCATTATAAGGTGTGGTTTAGCAACTTGTGAGATACAACATTGTACAGGTGCAAGTGAAAGTGCAACTTTTTGTGCAACACTTTATACAAGAGATTATTTTAATCTCTATGAGGGTTCATTGTAATCTTGTTTTATATTACTAATTTATTTGATAAATTTCATTAGTGGATGTAGCTCACATTGGGTGAACCATGTTAGATCTATTTAATCTGTGTTATTATTATCTTGCTCTCATTTATGCTTTCATATTAATGGTGAATTAAGGAATGTTTCCATGATGAATTTTATTGCATAGCTTTAGATTTGGTTTATGGTAATAGTAAATCTAGAATTAGAAGTGTTTTATTCCTAACATTTAGTAGTTGGGATGACTATCAATGGTTAAGGTGATCGTCTATGGTTGGTTGACCATTGGTGGTTGAAGGTGACCATCAAAGGTCAGGGTGACCATTAGAAGTTGTTGTGGGTTCTAAGAGTGTTCAAAAAAGGGTTAAAAAATGGGTCAATAAGTGATTGGGGATCTGGTTAAGGTTAGGGGGTTGCAAGATATTATGCAGAAGGGTCTGATTCAAGTAGAGATGTCAAAAATCAAATACACAAAACTTGAAATATGAAATGTACCTATTTTATTTCTTGATGGTTGATGGTAGACTGAGAAATAATTTTGGCAGAGTAGCAATACTTTATCTGAAGAATAATTTTGGTAGAGGTTTGAGTCTTTATCATAGTGGCTAACTTGTTAGAGGGAAGACCTGTAAAGAAGTTCCTGATGATAGAAGCTCCTAATGACTATTAGTTGATAGCATGATTACTAAAATTCTTGGCTCACTAGATGAATGGATCCTTTTTTTCACCTCCTGGTCCTCTCTTTTATAGGAAAAAAATATGGAGGTGTAGGTTCTAGAAGGGGTGAAACTTGTTAAACAAATTTAATTATTAACACATTAGCTTGCTGCATGAATCAAATTGTGATGTGCTTGGGTTTGCACATTGACCAAATTTGAGTGTTCAAGTGGTAGGGATCTAACCATCATCAGTCAAGGTGACCATCAGTGGTCATGGTGATCATCAACGATCAAGTGCTGAAGGTAAAGTGGGGTAAAAAAGGTAGGTTAGTGAGTTAGTTTAGCTAATTAGTTAACTTGACTTAGGGTCATGGTCAGAGGTTGGGCAATGGTCTGATCTAGGGGTGTTTTGACATCTAAAACCATTATGTGTGGTTTTCTAGTGTATATAGTTATCTTGATACATGACATGATACATTTAACTCTTCTTTTAAGATGAGTGTATTATAAGATACAACCCTCACCTCAAAAGGAAAACATTATAATTGGCTTGTCATAGAGACATAAGCCTCTATGATAAAAAAACATATCAAAACATAGATTTCAAAGATTCATTAAATATCATAATTTTGGGTTTTCACTCTGTTAGGGTTTCCTCCATGCACACCATTGAGTTAGCCCTTGGTTCTTTGCTTGACGTGCCTTGTGTCATACTATGGCCTTAAATTCCTATGAGACTTAACATTTATTATCATTTAGGGTTTTTTGCCTTTGGGTAAGGCCAACCTTTATAATGTTTTCTCCCCATTCTATCTTGGTTATTTTAGCTATGGAGAAGAATAGATTAGCACTAAGTGTAGACACCAAAAAAACCACACACTATAGTTTCAAATGTCAAAACTCCCCTAGACCACCTCAAGACCCCCTTAGGCCCAACCTTGACCTATTCAACCAACAACCAAACCTAACTCTAGTCAATTTGACCTACTACATGAATCCAACTTGACCTTAGCCCTCAATCATCGATGGTCACTCTGACCACTGATGATCAAGTTCCACCATCTATACCACTAACACCAACTTTAACTCCACCTTGATTTTTTATAATTAGATTATCTATTTCATGTGCAAGCTTATGTATGTTGAAGTTAAAATTAGATAGCAAGTTGGACCTCTTGTTAACATATTGTTTCACCTCTCCTTACTATAAGAAGAGATGGGTAGGAGGTGAAAAGGGATCCATACTATCAAGAGATTTTATATCCATAGTTTAGTTTGCATGTGTTCTTCCAGTGATTTATCCATCACTATAGAAAGTTGAAGTGCTACCATCTATCAGCCAATAGTCAAGTATCATTACTTTGTTAGAATTACTCCAGGCTCTACTACATCAACTACTCATATGATCAACCACCAGTAAGCTAAGTATCTATTTTTAATTATTTATTCACTTTGTTTTTATTTCATAATAAACCCAACCCAAACCAATATCTCAAAATCCCATTCTATAACCCAATCCAAACAATATTTTATTACCCAGACTAAACCCATAATAACCACTGATGGTCACTCTAACCATTGATGGTCTATCCTAACTGCTGATGGTTATCCCAACTACTGATGGTCATCTCAACCACTGATGTTCACCTTAACCATTGATGGTTACTATGGCACAAAATAACAAGCTATTTTCACCCATTTACCCTTAACCAAATCCACATTTATTTGTATCTACCTGATCACAGAGCCCCAACCTATTTTTTAAAGTGCACCTAACCTATTTAGAATTAGTATTGACCTACTTATTTCTATAATTATTGAAATTCATGACTTTATTTATCAATAATTTCTTGTAATTAATTTTAGTATCTTTTATGATTTATGCAAGTACTTTATTTTTTAATTTATGAACTTAATTATTTAAAAGCATGGATTGACAACTCCTAAGGAAGCTCTTACTTCTTGGTTCTAGCTAGCACTAGGAAATCCACCCAACTATATATCTAACCAACCCTTTACTTTAGTTCTTTATTATCTATAGGTCATTCCTCCCAAGCCAAAGAGGAGCTCTCTACAATTATTTGATTAATGCATGCATAACCAAAAAAAAATTCTACCATACCTATATCTATTTTTTTTCTTCTTCCTTTCCTAGAACATAATCTAAAATTCTTTAAAACATTATGACATGCCTAATGGGACCCTTGAGTCTCTACTTAGGTTTATTTTGTTTGCATCTACATGCTCTTCTCCCTATTTTGTGCTTATAAACAAAATTAAAATTTATTTTGGGTTTAAAATCAACTACATTCATTGGTTTCTTGAAATTTTAGCTCACTTAGTAAATTAAATCAAAGTAATTAAATCATAGCATCACTTGTATCATAGACACAAACCAAACCACCTACATCAGTCAAACATAAAAATAACTTAACATATTGCCTGACTAGGATTTCATCACCTAGTGGTCACCTTTCCCTTTCCTAATGATCCTACTTGGAGGTCATTACCAAGGGGAGAACCAACTCAGCTCTCTAGTTGAGTATAAACTCTCAAAATTGGTATATACTAGCTAAGCATCTGATACCCTTATTGTTGCAGTGTGTGAAGTGAGGGGGTAGGCCCCAATACCAAGCCACATATTGATTTTCAATACAAATCCTTTTGAGAGCCTAAACAACTTGAAACCATCCATAGATTTATTTTTTAGTACTTGTTTTATTAACCCAAGTGGATTCACACAATTTCTTACAAAGCTTAAGGTATAATCCAAAAGAGAGACTAAAAATAACTTTAAGACTTAACATAATTTTTAGTGTGTGTTTGATTTCCTTGCTCATTTTTTGTCTTCTCTCTGTTTGACTGGTGAGATTGTTTTTGTATTCTCTTTCCCTTATCTTTCATGGTTCTAACTCACCAGTAGTGAAAGAACCTAGAAAAATATAACCCATCACTAAACCTATCAACCTCTTCTACCTCCTCATCCATGGAGTACATCGCTAAACTAAAAAACTCTCCTCATCCTTTGGGAAGTCCTTTCCCTCAGGTAGTTCCCCAAGGAGATACAAACTTTTTCACCTTCTTAGATAAAAATCATGTGGCTCTTCAAAATTATCTTAGCACCATGCCTCACCATAGCTCTACTTTGGTTCTACCTATGGACCCACCTTATGGCATGCCTTCCCACCTTATGGGGAATACTTCTATTACCACATTTACCACTAAACCATTGACTACCCAAGCATATTCATTTACCAATAATCCATTTCATATTATTATGGAAAACCAACCTACCAATACCCTTACACCTTCCACCCTAACCAATGACTCCTCTACCCTAAGAATAACCCAACCATTAACCTCATATACTCCACTCACCATGGGAGTACCTAATACTAACATTACCAACCTTCCTATAGCTACCCCCAATACACTAATCACTACCCCACTTCAAAGGCGTGTGGTGTCTATACCTTTTACCCTACCACCAATCAGTACTAAGGTCACTACCTACCCTTTGGCTACAAATCCAACCATAGCTCCTACCCAACCCACCTTGATCCCTCAATAGGTGCCCATTACACCAAAACCTAGCTACATCCCTAACCAACAATGACATGTACCTCTACCTACTACCCAACTACCTGTGTCCACCTACCCTTATATAGCATCTACCCAACCACCTATGTCTACATATCAATACATAGCATCTACATAATCACATGTGCCCACATACCAATATGTGATAGTTTGTTAACCTCCCACCACCTATCAATATGTTACCCAACCACAACAATAATATGCAACTTAAAACCTATTAGGTGCACAACCCAAAAATATCTAATGAAAATACTAATGGATAAAATGACTAATTTAGAGTCATCCATCTTTAGTGCTCACAACATTTTATCATATGACTAGATATGCAATGAACCCATTCACCCATTTGTCCCTATCAGGCCATATCCTCCTCAGTGGGAGATCTCAAAGTTTATTAATTTCAAAGTAAGGAAGACCCCCAATATCACTTCAAGTCATTTAGGCATTCATATTATTTGATTACCTATGATGATGCTCTCCTTCTCTGGACCTTCCCTATGTCTTTGTCTAGCCCAGCACTAGACTGGTATAGTGCTATAACCAAACATTCTATCTTCTCTTTCACCTAGCTAGCCCAAACTTTATTGGATCACTTTTTATTAAACATCTCCAAGAAATTTTTCATCACTGACCTTTACTCTATCTAGAAATTTGATGATGAATCTATTACTGATTTTATAGCCCATTAGAGGAGTTTAATCAATCAACTTTCTTTCTCCCTACCCTAACTTGGGATAATAAAACTTTTTTCTCAAGCATGTGCCAAGAACATCTCTTCTACATTGTGTGTTCAGAGCTTCAGAACCTTTGATGAAGCTTTTACCATAACACATAAGCTAAAAAATAGAGCCATTGATGAAGGAAAGTTAAAGTTGAAAAATAAAAACTCTACCTTCAAATCCAATGAGGTCTCTTCTTCTAAACCAATCAACCAAATCAACACCAATGCCAAAATCAAGGGAACTGTAAAAGTGGTTGTCCTTAATACCAATCCTCCACCATTTATCAATCAACCAAACTCTTCTAACTCCTTAAATCAAAGCATGAAGACCCAAAACAACAATAATTAGAAGCAAATTACACCATTTAAGGAATTTTATGCTTCAATCCTAGAGAATTTTATAATATCTAATATCTTATAGCTTTCTCCCATCAAACCCCCTCAATAATTTTATTCTTCTCATCTTATAACTAGATGGTACAATGAGAATGACCTATGTGATTTCCATTGAGTAGTTGGGCATGACATTAGTAGGTGTAATACCTTCAAAAACATTGTCTAAACCCTCATTGACAAGGGGAAATTTGTGTTGGACAACCCCAACACACCTCTCAACCAAGCCCTTGACATTTTTAGACAACCTTTTCCCAATCATGCACCTACTAAAAATGAGAAAAATAAAGTTGAGTCTTCTCATGATGCCCATATCATCAATATGGTTCTTGGCATGCTAATTACTGAAGAAGATACCACCCAATCTACATGTTCTTGACACACTCATTAAGATAGTTGAATTACCTTCTCTTCCTTTGGAGACCCAAACCATGGAAGTAAATTTTTCACCTCTTCCACTTATTGAGGTAGTAGAGTAATCAACCCCTTCTTTAACTGACATATCAGAGCAAGCAACCATCACCACTTTACTTCCTCCCTCAACTGCTAAATAATTCACTTCCCCTCTAGACATCATTCCTAGGAAATAAACCTTTATATATGCACCTCGCATAGGGGAACCACCCACCCAAACCTTACATCCTTTTATTGAGGAAAATTATGAGGTCACCATTCCCCTTTCTCAACCTATGGGTTTATCTTTCGAGTCCACTACCCAAGGAACAAGACCAATCTATAAACTATTCTCTAGACTAGTTCAGAGATTAGAATTTGTTTCCAAACTTGACATGGATCAAGCCACCTTTTATAAAAAAATTGTGTTCCTTTATATCACCAAACAAGAACTTCTAACCACATCTTTGATGGACCAACCCATCATGTTTATTATCCAACCCATTATCATAGCAATCAAACTAAAAAACCTCTACCAACCTAACCATTTATTGACAATCTAAAACCACCAAATCCCCAATAACTAAATCATCCTCTATCAGTTCAACCAAACCAACCAAAAACCTTGGCATCTTCCCTATGTAGAGCCTTAATCATCCACTCTTGAAACTAGAGCTAATCTCACTAGACCCACCAACCAAGCACCAAACCAAATCTACCAAGGAGGTAAAGCCACCAACAAATAGAAGGTGAGAGTTCTACCTCCCTCAACCTTTCCCTCTATTTTGGGGCCTCACCCCTCTACTTTGATTAGGAAGCCAACTATCTCAACTAAAACCTATCCACCACCTTTGGTTATTCCATCAATCTTGCTTTCTGACACACCCATCTTCATTGAGACATCAATAACCAAACTAGCTACCTTGACATCTCCTACCTCTAACTTATCAACTTAATTACCTAAACAAAATCATCAATTAAAAACACCACCTTACCCAAGACCTCTAACACCAAGCCTATTTCCACAATGACTTCCATCTCACCAACCAAGGCTAAAACCTCTACACCCTCACCACCTTTAGCTGAGTCTTACTCAACTATTTTCCAAATGTTACTACAAGCTTATTGATTGAGCTTACCTCCTATCAGACCATTTGACCCTCTTGGTTCAAAACTAGTCTAGTATAATGACCACCAAGTATGCTCCTATCATAAGACACCCAAGCATGACATGAAGAACTATAAAGCTCTCTAAACCATAATCCATCAACTCTATAATGAGGATATTATATTATCAAATGAACCTCCCTTAAGCCCACTACCAAAAAAACCAATAACAACCAATACCCAATGCCTACCTACTCCCCCACTCTCACCTTAGAGTGACAAGGAACCAAACCACTCTCTTACCCCAACTCTTCCCTCTATCCATACTATCTATGTGGTCGCATGATCACACACTTAACAAAAGGATAAGGGGAAGGTGAAAGTGTACATCTCATAGACATACCCACCTTCCACCTCCCAACCAAGTCAAGTCTAAGAATCTTCACCTTTAGCCAAACCCAAGGTATCTATCTTGGGTACCTCTCAATCTAACCCCTCTAAATCAATCAGAAGAGTGGTTCTCAAATAACTTCACCAAACCTCAGCAAAGATGAGCCTATACAAATTAATTTCTACCTCACCTCATCATCACCAAGAAATGATAAAGGCATTGTAATCAATAGAGGTCCAACCTGAAGACCCTCAACCTATGGTAGCCTTTGTTATCACTCTCTAAACTTCCAACCTCGTCACCTTCAAAGATTTGAAAATACCTTCTATCCACCTTGATGACCCAGATATCCCTCTTTTCATCACTTCATATATAAACCAAACCCACATCAAATGGGTTATAATTGATGGGGGAGCCAATATTAATATCATCTCCTCCCATGCCTATGATCAACTTAAACTACCAAACAATATCATGTATGAAACCTCATCCATCCTTCAATGACACCATGGCCACTACTCTAAGAACTATTATATTTCACATTCAATTAGAACCTCACACACTCCTAGATCTCTTCTATGTTAGGTGTGGAGCATGACTGTCTTCTAGGATCAGAGGTTAAAAATCTAATGTTATTTCAACTAGGTTTTGGATCCCATTATTTATATCTATGATGGGATGGTTTGGGGGGTTTGGTAGCTATGCACCTTGATGGGGATTTGGGGGAAGTGCCCTTGAAGTGATTTTTTCTTAAATTACCTTGTAAAATTGTAATTTCATAGTCAATCTGGGCCATTGATTAAAGGTTTACAAATCTGATGATAGAGGTTATGTTTAGGTGTTTTTTGCCCTAAAATGTATTATCACATAGTTGAGATGATAGATGAAACATATTACACATAGAGAGGAGGAAAAAAGAGGTAGAGAGGTGTAATAGGGTTTGTTGTAGGATTTGTTTCTCCCTTATATTTTTGAAAATAATATACTGGACAAGTTTAGTGGATGTAGCCCATCTTGATTGAACCATGTTAAATCTAGTGTCTCCTGTTTTGTGCATGTTTATGATTATTTTTGGTGTGTTTGATTGATTCATTTAATATTTTCTATTGTATGTGATTTGGGGATAAATCTATGTTTTATTTTATCCTAGCATTTTATGTAGTGGAAGGTGAATTATAGTATAATGTTTTTTTGAGATGACCTTGGATCTATTCCATGGGTTGTGTACCCTCTACCCTTTATTGTTGCATCAAATTTGAGCACAAAGGTTAGGTTGTCACTATAAAATATGACCCAAGTCCCTTTTTATCATGCAACATGACTCATCAACCCAATTACATCCTCCTACCTCCATCTATCACACCCTCATCAGTCAAAGATGAGCCCTCAACCATAAAAGATGAAGCCACATCTTATACCCATGAGGCATATACTAGCTCATCAATCCCCTTGGATCAACTCCCCACCATAAACTAATTGGAATCAACATTCCAATGTATTTCACTTGGGGAATAATTCCTTTTGACCCTTGATGCCTTCCCTACTCCACATGAGTATGGGTAGCTTAACAACTAACTTGGGTATGACCCCAATATTGGAGACATTATTCATATTGGACCTTCAAACTATCAAACCCATTTCATATATGGTGGACTTGATAAACCCCTTAGTACTTCTACCACCTCTCTTTCACCTCTACCATTCACCTCCAACTTCTTCTATCTAGATAAACCAAAATTTTCCAAGAAATACCTCTATCAATGTGCCTGAAAGAAATTTGGCCTAGATCGGTATGAACATGGGCTATCTGAGTTGATTTCAATCAAAACCCAAAAACCTCATAAAAATCATAGCCTCAATTTCACACAACCTCAATAACAAACTAACCCACCTCTCATTACCACTATCGACAAGGACATCCCATCATCACCATCTACTCCACCATCGATAGCTAAATATTTTGATATCATCTTCCTAACTTTGTTTTCATCAACATGATCAACCTCTGACCCCTAACTTATCAAAAGGATGGGGTGACCATAACCATCCCTATGACCCATCTTGAGATTATATGAGATGAATTTCCTACCATTAATATCATTCAGTGTTAGGATGATGATTCCATTCTCACCTACCTTGGTACACTAGATTCTTCCATCCACAAATCTCTTCCTCCTGAGACTTAGACCATGTTGATTGAATCCACTATGGATATTAACTTGGGCACTCTAAACAACCCCCACATTGTCAAAATTGGCTAATGACTAAATTTTAAGGAGCTTCAAGACTTCCCCTTCTTCCTGCAAAACCATAGCATAGCATTTGATTGGCCTTACAGTGACATGCTAGGAATCGACCCTTCCATCGCTACCCACAACATCGTTACCAACCATGATGCCAAGACTATTAGGCATAAACTTCAACAAATACACCCTTTCATATCCCTTATTGTTGAAGAAGAGCTTCAATGTCTCCTATCTATCAATTTCATTTAACCCATTAACTATCCCTAATGGTTTTGAATGTCGTGCCTATCACCAAAGCCATGGGGACTATGCATTTGTGTAGACTTTCATGACCTCAACCTTGCTTGCCCAAAAGATGACTTTCTTCTACCAAGCATTGACCAACTAGTTGATCTTATAGTCAACCATGAGATGTTATCTCTCATGGATGGATTCTTGGGCTATAATTAAATCCTAATTTCCCTTGAAGATCAACACAAAACCACTTTTATCACCCCATGGGGAACCTTTTGCTATAAGGTCATGACTTTTAGACTAAATAATGTTGGTGCAACCTACCAATGTGCTATGACTTACATCTTACATGACTTTATCCATAGAATCATTGAGGACTATATGGATGACTTTCTTGGGAAGATCATTTGGTCATTCTCAAGATTATCTTTAAGTGACTCATCCATTACTATGTCCACCTTAACCCCAAGAAATGCATTTTTATGGTCTTGTTAGGAAATATCCTTAGATTTATCATTTCCCTTCAAGGAATTAAAGTTGATCTAGCTAAAATCAAAGAAATCCTTGACATGCCTCCTCCCACCCACCTTAAGAAACTTTGTAGCCTACAAGGGAAGCTCTAATCTATTTGTCACTTTATTTCTGAGCTTTTAGATCAATGCCAACCATTCCTTCACCTCATGAAGAAGGATGTATCTTTTAAGTGGAATATAAATTTTCAAAAGGCCTGTGATTCACTTTAAAAGTACCTCTTTTATCCACTTGTCCTCACTCCTCCCAAGGATGACCAATCTTTTTACCTTTATATCTCTACCACTGACCACTCCTTAGGGGCCATGCTCAATTTCATCAATCATCACACCATCTGCCATTTTGATATTCCTCACAAAATCATCACTAATAATGGCAATTCTTTTAAAAACAAATAAGTCCAAGGTATCTATAATGCATTCAGCATCAAGTTAATTTTCTCTTCACCCTATTATCCACAAGTTAATGGACAGGCCAAGACCTCTAACAAAACTCTTAACAACATGTTCACTAAAATGGTCAATGCATCTAGTTAGGATTGGCATTTTCACATCCCTTTCACCTTATGGGCATATCTTTCTAGTATTTGAACCCCTATGGGTGCTACCCCATTCTCTCTTGTTTTTGGAACGAAGGTTATCTTACCTCTCAACATCTAAATTCCTTCACTTCACATATCCCTACAAGATATCATTTCTAAAGATGATTATCATTACCACCATTTGGCCCATCTTGAGCTACTTGACAAACATCGCTTAGCCAACATTACCCATCTTTATGTATATCAAGAGTTAATCAAATGTGCTTATAACAAACACCTTGAAGTACAAGAATTCAACATCAAAGACCTCATCTTGAAATAAAATCAACATGTCACCAATATGGATAAAATCAAGCAAGGAAAATTTTCTTTCAATTGGCATGGACCTTTTATCATAATGCACAAGTATGGGTCAGGATCTTACCGATTGTCCTCTCTTAAAGGCAACCTAGAATCTGATCCCCTCAATGCTTCACATATGCATCCTTTCTTTTGTTAAAAAGTATCAAACTCAGCTTTCTTCTAACTTAAGCTCATCCCTTTCTTTCAAACCACATTTATTTACTTATTTTAGGGGTAATCAATTATAATTGAATCATGTGATTAGCCATCACAATCATAGCCTAGTCGTAAGCAATGGGTACCATGGCTCTACCTATGGCATGATTCTCACGGTACTTTCCACCCCTTTTCTAGGATGAATTCCCATGATCATTGTCACCTAAACCTCTTTACCCTTGCTCAATATTCTTGTGATTTTAGTTTTTCCTTCATGAAGGAGAACCTTTAAGCCTATATAAGCAAGTCTTTATCAAGAAACAAACAAAAAATAAAGGAAAGTCATAACCGAAAAAAATCATGGGTCATTCCTAGCATTTGTAGACTGCTCACTTAAAGGATAGCTACTGAAAACATATCAAATTTTCTCAAAATAAGGTAGACTACTCCCTTGAAGGACAACTATCAAAGGCATTAAACAAAACACACAAACTCATAACACTCCTTTGAAGGATGGCTAATTAAAGGATTTGTCAAAGTGTAGCAATTTCTTGGAAGCTTCCCCTATTGATCAGCTTCCCCAACCCTCCCAAGAAATAACAAAATAAGTAAAAGACCCATTATCAAGCATCAATCAAAGAATTTTGAAAGCTGAAATCATCTCTCATACATAATAATTTTGAAAGCTACAATCGGCCCTTATAAATAGGCTTCCTGCATCGATCAATCTACACCTTATCTGACATATTTTTTATATTGGATCTTTGGTAACCTATAGAAGAGGCATATTAATATCAAACAAAGGTTCCATTTTCATCCAAATCCCCTTTATACAATATAAGTAAGGGATTTTGAGCTCACTTGACATCATGTGAGCAATACACCTTTCTAACCAATTAATGAATGCTAATGTGAAGCATTCAAAGCGATTATGTTCCTTAATCCAATCCAACTTTGGTTTTTGTTTTTGTCCTTGATAAATAAAAAGCATCAATCCCTCTTGTTATCCTCTCATAACTGGTTGATCTATTCACTCAAACATTTTGTCTCTTGATTATCTTCACTTTCTCACATCTAGTTTTATTATTCAACTTACTTTATGTTTTCTACCTTAAGGAAAATCACCATAACCATAACCACATCACATCATGTCATCCTCATATCATGAACAAAAGTAAACATCATCAGGATAAACCATATCCATGAACATAATCATCATAATCTACATCAATAACATCCATGAATAATAAATCAATAAACCACTTTCAACACATGTCTAAATCTAAATGGGGAAGCATATACTCATTAAAACTTAGCATTAACATCATAATCATATCAATAGTAATCTAAAATAATAAAAATAGAATCATCACATCCATCAAATACATCATCATAAACAATAACAAATAAACCATAAACAATAAATCCATGAGATCAACATCATATCATCATCCATCCATCACACAAACCATTATCATATCAAAACATAACAACTATGACCATCATATCAACATCATCCAGATCTATAACCAAACATAATCATCAACATAAATAGAAATCTATCACATGCCTAGCTAGGTGAGTCCATATCATAACTATAATCTATAACATCATTAATGATCAACATCAACATTAACACCATGACCAATAAAATATGCAAAGAACATGAGTCTATAATCATAAATAACCACATAATCATCATGTATACATCAAATATATATGTATCTCTCTCAAAATATACATCACATTGCATCATCTTGAAGGCTAGTATCAAAATCATATACATAAAAATATAACATCTCATAACCATATCATAACTATGCCCCTGGGGCACCACTACCTCCTAGTGCCTATCCTCCCAAGGTCCCTTCCTGCCCTCCCACTGACACAACCCACTAACCTAGTGTCACCATGCTAGCACCAACTACCAAACTAGATCTATACTTACCTCAATGGGGCTCATCAACACAATGTATCAAGACTATCACCTCATAATTGTGGATCTCCACTTTGGCTATATATCATGTCATAGGGATAGTGTTTGATGGTCTTGTAAGTTTTGTGGCTCCTCCTCCAACTTGACTCAAGGAGTCTCTCTCTTGGGTGACCAAGGATAGTTTTTTCTATCTTGGTCCCTCCACCTATAACTATAGCCACCTGACCCTATGCTACTACCAGCTGACCCTATAGTGTTGCCATAATAGCCTATGTTATACCTAGTGACATTCAAGCCTAATCTCTCTTCATAGTCACTAACTCTACATCTAGGGTAACCCCCTATACTAGCACCTACTAACCACCTCTCCTAGCTAGATCCACATGCTCATCCACCCCACATCCTAGTTAGGTTCACCTTTTGAAGCTTAGTCACCTCAATCCAACTCAACCACTCACTTAAAAAACATTATCAACACTCTCTCACAAAAGGCCAAGGAGCCAAATGCCAAGACCAAACTTCACAAATGAGTGAAAGTGACTCCCAAAAACACTTTTGACTTTTCCCTTTTAGGGCTTACACCTAACCACAAATGGTTAGGGTGAACGTCGATGGTCAGGAGGCTAGAATTTTTTTGCTTTTACCTCAAGCAACTACTTTTTGGAATACCAAATCCAGTGCCTCCTAGGATATTGCCTTCTCTACCAACCATACCACCAACCATGTCACCTCACTACTAGTCATTTTTTTTGCATAAACTAGTGCATATTTTTATGACAACCTTGCCTTGGTCCTTTTAACTACACCAATAATAACTTCCATGTTGAACTTTCTTAAACTTGCACTACCTTTCGCACACCTAGCCAACTTGTATCTTCTCAAGAGAACTTCCTACCTCGGATACCCATGACTAAACTAGATCAATTTGTGTTTTTCTCAGGAGTACTTCCTACTTTGGATACCCATGAAAACATAGACCTTGCCTAGGATACTTATGTTTATGAGTGTTCCTAACCACCAAACCTTAATGTGGTCACATAGTCTACTTATCACTTATCCTTCTAGCACCAACCTTAATTTTTACCAACTATGGTAACCTATTCAAATGAATGATCTTGACTATCATAATTTTGTTTCACTTTGTGTGCATGTCACTTTAGTGCCACACCTATCACCCGTATTTTATCATCACCTTCACCCCTTATCAAACCCGTACTCGATTCTTTTTCACCTCATCAAATCTTAGTTTGAGGGGGAACACCTCCTCCCATGCTCGAGGCAACCAAACCTTTGACCCACACTATGTATTTGTTTTTTCATTTGCTGATAAAAAGTGCATAACAAAAAGGGGTAAAATGTAGACATTGGAAAACCGCACACTATGGCTCCAAATGTCACAACTCCTCTAGACCACCCTAGGACCACCTTGGGCCCAACCTTGACCTATTTTACTAACAACTAAACCTAACTCTAGACAACTTGACCTACTAGATGAACTCAACTTTTTAACCTAATTTAACCTTAACTTTTGACCACTGATAGTCTCCCTAACCATTGATGGTCACCTTAACCGTCAATGGTCAGGTTCCACCATCTAAACCACTAACACCAACTTTAACTCCATGTTTCTTTTTTATAATTACATTATCTAATTCATGTGTGATCCCATACACGTCAAAGTTAAAATTAGATATCAAGTTAGACTACTTATTAACATATTGTTGCACCTCTCCTTCCTTCCTATAAGAAGAGAGAATCAAGAGGTGAAAATGGATCCATAACTATCAAGAGCCTTTATATCTAGAGTTTCTTTTGTAGGTATTCTTCCAACGATCCAATAATCCATCCATCATGATAGAGAGCCAAAGTGCTACCATCCACAAACCAACAACCAAGTACTGTTACTCTATTAGAATTGCTCTAAGATCCACCACCTCAACCATTCATCTAATCAACCACTAAAAATCTAAATATATATTTTTAATTATTCAATCACTTTGTTTATTTTTTATATAAGCCAATCTCTCAAAATTTCATTCTATAACCCCATTTAAATAGCCTTTTATTACCCAGACCCAACCCATAGTAACTATCAATAGTCACTCTAACTACTAATAATTTGTCCCAACCACCAATGATTACCCCAACTGCTAACGATCATCTCAACCACCAACGATCATCTCAACCACCAACGGTCACTATGGCACAAAATAATAGTAAGCTATTTTCACCCACTTACCCTCAACCAAATCTAACTTTCTTTATTTTTACCTAATCATAGAGTCCCAACCTATTTTTCAAAATTTACTTGACTTATTTAACATTACTATTGACCTACTTATTGCTATAATTAGTTAACCTCATCGATTTTTTTATCAAAAATTTCTTGTACTTAATTTTAGTATCTTCTATGATTTATGAAATTACTTTATCTTTTGATTTTTTAACTTAATTATTTAAAATCATGGATTGATAGCCCCTGAGGAAGTTCTTGCTTCTTGAATCTAACTAGCACTAGGCAATCCACCCAACTATTTTTCTAACCAACCATTTGCTTTAGTGATTTCTAATCTGTAGGTCATTCCTCTTAATCCAAAGAGGATCTCTCTACAATCATATGATTAATGTGCACACAACCAAATAGTTTTTTATACCATACCCATATCTAGTTTATTTCTTCTTCCTTTCTTGAAACATAAGCCAAAATTATCTAAAACACTGAGTAATGGCCCCCTACAAACACTTGAGGAATTTTATCCCAAAGATTTATCATGAGGTAATACTTTAGAACTTGATGTTGTATTACTTATTCCTAAATTTAATTATGCATGTCAATGGTTAGAGTAGTTTTGTTTAATAAGATATTTTGTCAAGAGAATCCCCTTTGAAATTATGCTATGGTCTTGAGTTCAAACTCACTAGGCATCTCCTGACATTAATCTAGAGAGCATCTAGAACATGACTAAGGATTTTTTTCTCTTCTAATTTAATGACCCATCCCATGCTAGAGGAATCCACCATAATTCTACCACTTGGTATGTCAGGAACTCACTTATGGTTATCTCCCCTTGGACATGAAACTTTGTGGTCTTGAAGTAATATGCTTTTAAAGTCCTAATTTGGGTTGAATTTCTAGGCCTTTCACTCCTATGCTAGCACTTTATTCACTAGATAACATCCTCCATAAGCCATGTGGTTTTTCATGAATAAAACTAGTACTCTACCAGACCATAAAAAAGGGTATACATAGAATTAAACCTATTCTAGGACTTTAAGGAGTTTACAAAAATCCAAGTCATGGATGTAAAGCACTCTCAGCAAGTCCTGTATATCAACTTACCTAACACTTACTTCTACTACCAAGCCATGAACCATAAGATAATGGACTATCCCTTTCAATTGGTTTGCAATAATGCATCTAACCACACATCCTCTCCCCCTAATCCCTCTCCTAAAGCTAGTAAGGCACCAGCTAAGGATGGCTAGACTATGGTAGGGAAGAAGAACACTTGCACTAAAGCCACAAACTCAATTATTACTCCCAAAGGAGGCAAGTCATCTTCAAGTAATGGCCTACAAGAGTAGGCTCTTATTGTAAAAGAGCCCTCACCATCTATAGCTCTAAAATTGGTATAAAATCCTAGGTTATTCAACTCTCCCTTGGCTACTAACATTTTATCCCAAGGTGTTGAGGCATCTAGGCCCAATTCTTTAGAATCACAACCAACCACTCTTCCACTTCCTACTCAATGGGATGTGCCTATATGCTCTTACATTCCTTCTCAGAGCATTGACAACGTGGAGGAAGGAAAATTTTTGGATGACCCTAACTTGAGGAAATAATATGAATTCTTGAGTGTCAATAGTGGGCACTTCCTACATGATTAGTATGATGCCCAAGAAGGGTTGGACTCAGAGGACATGTCCCTTGACTCTCATCATCTATGAATTAATTTTCATGGAATGTTTGAGGTCTCACAAATCCAAAATTCAATTTTTTTGTGTGTGATTTTAAAAGGAAGATTCCCAATATGGACATTTTATATCTATAGGAAGTCAAGGTGGTGGATTTTTTATTGATAGCTATTAGTAATTATATCTAGCATGATAGTATCATTATTCATAGCAACCATACTACATGATGTGGAGGGGTGATCAAATTCATTTATCCAAGGTGGTGGCCACACTTATTACAATGGGTGGACCCCACCAATCAGCTTATTTGGGATCTTTTTAACATTAAAATCCAATCCTTTGGCTTTATTAATATTTATGCCTTAAATGATGCTTTAGAGATTACCCATTTATAGTGATGGATAGAGGATGATCTCCTTGATGCCCATAGGATATTATGTGGTGACTTTAACATGGTGGCATCTCTTAAAGACAAATTAGACCACTTGCCTATGAGGTAGGTAGCTAGCGAAAGGGAGGCATGGTTTTCCATGTGCACTAAATGGGGCCTTTATGACCCTAATTTAACTTATCAGCCTACAGATAGAGTTTGGTACATGAGTAATTTTAGTGAAGGATCTACTTGGATTTTGGAGCATCTAGATAAGGCTATGATATCCAACCAACTATACTTCTCTTTTGATAATGACTTTTTTCCTCTGGTGAAGGTGTTACCATATTTTAGGTTTTTTTATCACTCCCCCATTCGGTTTCATGTGACATGGTAGTTCATGAAACCCAAATTCCACAAAATGTAATTCTTCCTTAACACCTCATTACTCAAGTATGGGCCCATGGTGGCACACATTAAGAGAATTTAGAATTTAGATCTATGTCCTTCCCAAGAATCTAGTTGGATTTTTTTGGTGGGATGATGCCATCAAGAGGACCTCATAGTTTTTATAGATTTATGGCTGCTAACTTTCCAAAATTCAAAGACACTCTTACTCTGATACTACCTCAAAACCAAGCCATATGGTTCTAGCTCAGGAAAAAGATCCCTTTAATGAGATCTTATAGGTGAGAGCCACATCATTAAAGCACCACATTTAGATTATAGATAAATACAATGTCCAAGGAGCCCAAGTTAAATCCAGACTTTATTGGCTTAAAATAGAGGACAAAGCTTTTGAGAAATTCTTTCAATTGATGTGAGCCAAAAACTTGAATTAGAAAATTCAAGTCATTATTGAGGCTAGCAACAGACTCACAAAGACTCTACAGATTGGGTAAGCTTTTATTTACCATTATCAACAAGTTTTCAAAGCTCAAGCATCTTTAGATGAGCATGAATCTATCTTTTAACAATGCCTTTTAGTGGTGCCATGCAAACTCACTTTCACCCAGTGAGTGATTTATGACAAGCCCCACACTGTTGATGATTTACATGAAATAATGTCTCATATGGCTAACAAAAAAACCCTTGGCATTCATGGTTTTCCCTATGAATTCTATAAAAATCTTTGGGATCTTGTGGGAAATGATTTGCATAAGGTTTATCAAGAAGCATTTCATGCACATTCTCTAGGTAAAAATATAATTAAAGGGAATATCAAATTTATACCTAACTAGGGAGATCCTAATTTGATCTGAAATTGGCATCCCATCACCCTCTTAAATGTTTCTTATTAAATTATTACCAAGGACTTGACAATCTGACTATGTAATATATTGCCTCTCATTATGTGTCCAAAACAAATGAGATTCATCATAAGTTGTTATATCAAGGATAACATCATTACTATCTAGGAAAGGATGGATTGGGTCAGATGATGTAATAAATAGGCTATGTTCATAAAAATTGGCTTTGAAAAATCTTATGATCACATTGAATGGCATTTCATCTTAGCTATGCTTTAGGCTCTAGGTTTTGGGCCCATCTTCATTCAAACTATTCAGATGATTTTCTTTGATGCCTCAGCTATCCTCTCCATCAATGGAGTTAGCTCTAATAAATTTGGATTATTCTATTCCATTCACCAAGGGTGACCTCTAGCTTCCACCTTGTATGTTCTTGTAACTAAGGGTTTTGGATATCATCTTAGCAATGCCCAAGTTAGTGGCCTTGTTAAGGGAAGTTATCTCCCTCTCAATGCAGCTAATCAACATGAAGATATGCAATTGCTTAATTGCCACTTTGTAGATGAATCCTTCCTTGCCCTCACTGAAGATGAATCCAATGTAGACAATACCTTATAGTGTCTTGACACCTTCTATCTAGCCTCTGGCTCTAGCATCTAATGGTAGAAAACTCATTGCTATAGATACTCTTACCTCCCTCCACTAGTGTGGGCTGCTAAATTTAGTTAGAAGTAGATCCAACATGATGAAATATTTAAATTCCTTGGCATCCCCTTTGTTTTTTATGCTTCTCCACCCTTATTGTGTCAACATTTAGTTGACAGAGTTACTAAGAAGCTAGATTATTGGGTGACCAAGTCTCTTTCATTGGCAGGAAAATTTAAAATCTACTAAAAAATACTTACATCCACCCATGTGTATTACTCATCATGCTAGTTACCTTTTAAAAAAACTTACCAAAAGTTGGAGAAATTACTCTGATATTTCCTTTGGGTGAATTCCCCACAAGGTAAAGGATTCCATAGGGTGGCTTAATAATATTATTTCCTCTCGTGTGAAGCTGAAGGGATGGGACTCATCGACATAGCTTAGTAAGGAACTGTCTTATGTACCAAATGGATTGTGTGGGCCATTGAGGTCTCAGAAGCTTAGAAGGTGTTATATATACACTTTATCTCCTTAGGCTTACCCAAGGGAAAGAAAGACTAGAAAGGGGTCATCTTTCCCAATTTACGCTTCATCTAGTCTCCTATCTAGATCACAGGTTATTTTATGGCCGAAATCATCTATAAGTCTTGGGAAAATATTAAGCCATGGCTTCTCTGGAATGGTTCTAGTTTCCATAATGGGATCTCCACGAACTCCCACTCTCTATGGTGGTCTCCCATTTTTTATTACAATGGAGTGCCCCTAGAAGAAGCCCTTTGGATCAATGCCCTCAATATTTTTTGTAGAGGAATTCATTCCATTCAAGACATCTTGTACAAGTGTTCTCACTCTTAGACATCTTGGGAAGAAGTGAAATCTAAATTTTGATTAGCCAATGCAGACCAAGAATCCTACCAGGCAATTATCATTGCTATACCAGCTTCTATGCTCCATGAAATCTCAGTCCATTCCATATGGCCTTAGTGGAAGGAGTGGAGATGGTATGTTAAGACCCCTTTCTATAATTACACTCCTCAATTTGGCTATGCTTGGCTCATCCCCCATTTTCCTATGGTTAACAAACTTAACATCCATTGGGGGTTGCACTCATCTATTAAAATGTGGAGCTTTCACTTCAAAACTATTTGGGGGGATTGTTTGGATCCCAATATTACCCACTTTGCTTGGTGTATATTGTACCAAGGCTCACCAACCTACTTGAACATTTTGTAGCCACCTTGAGATGCTCCCTCATCACTTCTAGTACCATCCTAAAGTTCAAAGGGTCTAAACTTGGATCCATGATCTCTTCAGGCCTTTCTAGCCCAAATTTTTTCTGTGGTAGCATATCCTCCTTGGTGACAAACTTGCAATGCCCTTCATTTACATGCAAGTTTGTCATACTTTCAGAGTGGAGATTCTCTTTTGGATTTGAAAAGAAGGAAATAATTATGTTTAATCATGATTTTGTTGATTGTAATGTTTCTTCTTTACACAAATATTCTATCATCTCTAATGTTCTTTTACAAATTCAAGTCCAAGCCAATAAAGTGTCTATGGAGCTTGGGCATCTTTAGGATCTCCTCTCCCATTGGGGAGATGCTACCTACACTATGGCTCAGGTTCTACCTTCTCCACCCAAGGATCCTAGATTGGATGATAGAGTGCCTTGCCCACCTCATGGTGGGCATCATCATAACCATTTCAGGCATTATTCTCATAGTGGTACCCCATACTAGTGCATTTCCCCTCCTAGGCAATAGTGAGGGTGGTAGCCTCTACCTCTTTCCCTTGCTAGGTAGGATGGTTAAGGGGATCCTCCTCCTCCTCTACACCTAGATGTTTGGGGGGCACCAGTTAGAGGCCATGTATATGTGATAGATAAGTTCCTCATGATCTATTTAGCTATCTCACCCACTCAAATACAAGCAAATAATGATATAGACACTATCCAAGTTATTGGTTGGGAGCTTGTTCCATATAGCAATGACTTAACAAGCTCAAGATAGGGTCTAAATGATATGGATCCTTTGCCTACTAGCCTTGCTCTTGTGGCATAAAATTTATCTCTTTTTATGACTTTGTGATCTAGTTTCTTGTTTCTAGGCTCTACCTAGATGATAGTTTGATACTTTGGTTTTTCTCCTAGGCTCTACTTATTGTGTCGTGGCACGCTCTCATACCACCTTATTTTTATGTGAATTATTTGTATATTTTTGTTTAGTTAATATATAGATATATTTCATCAAAAAAAATCATAATTTTTAGTTATATGATTGATATTGGCACATTTATATAGATTATAGTGGCATATGTCATGCACATGAACTTACTTTACAAACACTTTATAATAAACTCATACACACTTCGATGTATATGCATGGGCATGTGCATAATAGTTTATAAGAAAAAAAATTATAGGTTTCCACATACACATACATTTGAGATACATGTTTCCAAATTTAACATATAAATGCATAACATTATATATCAGCTGGCATAGATTCAGGGGGCATGATACTAGTTCATGAACATATACACATTTTCATATTCATAAGGCATGATATTAGTTCATTCAAAATTACACAACAACTTAGTTTATATTTTAATGGAAAATTTTTTCATTCCACTTCACACTTATTAGATTTGAAGTCATGATATGGGTATGAATATTGTTCATTCTCTTTCAATCATGTTGTAGACACTAAAAAACTGCACACTTGCAGTTCTAGGTCTCTGAATGCCTTGGGACCACCTTAAATCCTCCTAAAACCTTAATAAACCCTTCTTCCACCCTCTTAACTTAACCAAAGTCCCTATTCTACCCATTTCTATTCAAAAAGTATTATTTGAAAACATCATTCAAAAATAGTTTTTGAAATCACTATTCATGAAACACTATTCACTATGGGACCCACTTCCACTATTCATGATGACATAGAAAGTGACATGGCATGTGACATGGTATGTGACATGGAAAAATGATGTGGCAAAGTGACATGGCTTGGTACCCCACCTTTAACCCCTTTTTCCAAGATGCTTAATGACCTCATTTAAGCATAACAAGGGTCCCCACTTGAAATGTGTCGAATTTCTCCTCAAGGGTAAGTCATTTGACTTGGTTTTGCATTTTCACATGAAAATAGCATTCAAAATTGACTTACCTACCCCTTTCACACCTTGGGAGAGACAAAGAGCCCCTATTTTGGACTTCTTAGCCCCAATAAGAGACTTATCAGCCCAAATTGGAATCTTCACCTGCCTCACCTTGACTTACCTATTCCCCCTTGAAAAATTGTGCCATATTTTGTGGGAGAACACTTAAAATTCATAAATGAGGAAAAATAAGGGTGTAACAAAATCTTCAATCCCATTTTCAAACCATGTGCACAATTTCTTTTAAACTTGGAATTGCATGCAAGTTAGGGAGACTTGAAAACCCCCATGGGAATCTTACACCAACCCCATCCTTTACCTTTGGGAAAAATGTTCCATACTTCCAAGATTCCCTCTTTTGACATGTTTCCTCACAAAAAAACTACAAATAACCCCCCCCCCCCCCCCGGCCACCCAAAAGAAGAGGTTGAAAAATTAGAGTATTGCTACCTAGATTTTATTGCAGGTGTTTATCCATTTCAAGGATTGCATTAATCTCCCAAATATTGGAGGAAAATAATTCAAAGTAATGAATCTCTACCGAAATTGCCTCAAGACAACTTCATCAACAATCTTCAACAAACCATCTTCATCAATAAGCATCTACAAACATTGAGGTAATCATTTATTTTTTTATTTCAATTTATTTATTTTTTTCCTTTTGGCCTCCCTTCCCTTAACCTTTTCAATCCCTTCACCATTCTTGTCTTCATCCCTTCCTCATCTTACCATTTACCCTTTTACCCCTTTACCCCATTTTGCCTTTTTGTCATATTCCTCACTTGACCTCTTTCACCTCTTTGCCACACTCGACTTATTATCTTATTTGACTCATCAATCCATTCACCCTTTTGTCTATTTTCAGCCTTTATAATTTACCCAACCCAACAAAATAATCCTTTTGACCCTTACCATTTTACCCAAACCCCAAAACTATGGCCTTGCCTTGACTAGTTTTAGCATGTGCTAGATTTAGTCATTTTTATTTGAATAAGTATTTCATTTATTTTTTTACTTAGAATTTCATTTATCATTAATTTAAATTCAATTACCTTTATTTTATTTTATCATCTTCATTTGTTTTTAGGGGAGTGGATTGACAGCCATCCAAAGAAGCTTTAGCTTCTTGGATCTAGCATATGCTAGGCAGTCCACCTTACATCTTTGTGTAACCAAAAAGTTTATGGTAGTATTGTCTTATTACAGGTATTCCTTACAGGAAAAAAATAAGTACTCTCTTCATCTGGTCATCAATGAGCACATGTTTAGCAGGTACACACCCTTCATCATGTGTTTCTATCTTTTCTCATTAAAAACTAAGACAAAAAATGAAAAATTTACATAAACATTTTGGCATGCCCGGGTGTGACCTAACATCATCTAGGTTCCCTTTTCTTCCAATTTTTCATAGTTTTCATTTGCATTCTCTCCTCCTTTATTTTATGCTCATGAAATCTGAAATCTAAAATTTTCTTTGGCATAAAGTAAATCTTTACAATATTTTATGTTCATCAAATGCAATTTGAAATCCAAATTTTTTTTTAGTATAAGGTAAATCTTTGCATTATTTTATGTTGATCAAATGAAATTTTAAATTTGAATTTTATTTTGGCATAAAATAAATCCTTGCATTCTTCTATTCTCATCAATTTGAAATCTAAAATTAACTTTGACATAAAATAAACCTTTGCATTATTCTATGCTTATTCAAAGACATCAAAATTTTCCTTTGGTTTAAAATCAAGTGCATTCATGGTTTGATTACTTAATTATATCATGTATCATTAATTAAATAGGTAAATTAATCTTATATTCACTTTTCTTCTTCACACACAAATCGAACCACTTTCATAATCAACAAACCAAAACAATACTTGAGACAAGGTCCGACTTGGATTTCATCAAAAAGCGGAAACCTTACCCTTACTTGGTTTTCGTACTCAAATTTAATCATTGAGGGGTTAACCAACTCCATTCTCTATCAGATTATAAACTTTACACAAATGGTATATTTTGGTGAAGTGGCCCGACTTAGCTTCAGATTCATGAAGTGCAAGGAACAAGCCCCCGGTACTAGGCCACATACCAAGTTAAGTGTAAAATTGACTCTTGAGTGCCTAAATTTATTGAAACTAAACTTAGATAGATTTATTTAGGTCTTTTTTAAGCCAATTCCCTTCATACTCATTTAAGGCTTAAGCCAACAAGAGATAATTAAAACTCCAGGGCTTAACGTTCTCTAGAGAGTATTGATTTCTTTCAATTTCTTTTCTTTTTATAACTGCTTTTTGTTTGAGGTGAGAGGTTTGACTTCCTCTCTTTGGTTTCTCACATGGTCTTAACCTGACTACATGTGAGAAACCAAACCAACCTACCCTCACCTCCTTCCTCATCTTTACCCATGGAGTACATCTCAGACATCAAGGTGACACCCTATTATTCTCCTCATATGCCTCATTCACCTAATAGACCCTCAGTGGTCCCCAAAGGGGTTGTTAACTTCACCACCTATCTAAATAATAACCTAGTGGCCTTGCAACATTACCTTGCCACTTTGGCCCTTTTCACCCCAACCTCTTCCATCCCTTTCTTAAATCCACCTTACAACATGCCACACCACCTCATGGTGGGTGTCACCTCTACCCAACCTTTCATTTCTCATGCTTCTTCCTCAACTCATGGCCCTCCAGTAGATCAAACATAATTGAATGACTTGACCACCACTCAAGCACCCTCAACCCTAACTAAATCATCTCACATAGAGGTGAGTGTGCCCCTTCCCATTGATACCTTACCAACCACAGGTCAAACTTCCACCACTCATTCCTATTCCCATCTTATCACTATCTAACCAACCAACAACCCTCTTTCAAAACCTGTTGCTTTTGATACCCCAAACACTTCCTCCCATCTAAACTTGGGTAACCTCTCAAACCCAACCCTCTCATACATCCATTCTCCCAACCACAATTGTTCCCCAATAAATAACTTTCACCCTTTATCAATACATGGCTAACCCACAAAGCCATATATCTCCCCCTACCTCTTCATCCATACCCTCAAGTTATTATGGGGTACCCCCTCAATAAGCATCAACCTCTTACCACCATATTCCCTCTTCCCAACCATCCTATCAATTTATCAATTCTACCATTCCCCTAACCTAGACATAAACTAACTTGGTCAATATGTTAATTGACAAACTTAACAATCTTGAATCTTCATTTTCAAGATCTAGCAACCTCCTTTCCTATGACCAAATATGTAACGAACCCATACATCCATCCATCCTAATTCATGCCTACCCTCCCTAATGGGAACTCCCAAAATTTACTAAGTTCCAAAATAAGGACCCCTAATAGCATCTTAAGGCATTTCAGCACTCATGTTACCTAATCACCCATGATGACTCCTTTCTTCTTCATACCTTTCCCATGTCTATAGTAGGACCAGCCTTAGATTAGGATAGTGCCTTGCCTAAGCATTCTATCATCTCCTTCGCTCAACTAACCTAAAATTTTTTGGAACACTTTTCAATCAATATCTCCAAGAAAGTCTCCATTACCAACCTCTACTCTATCTGGTAATATGAATATGAGTTCATTTCCAACTTTGTCACTCATTGGAGAAGCTTAGTAAACCAACTTTCCTTCCCCTTACCTCAACTAGAACTCATATAAATTTTTTCTTGAGCATGTGAAAAACACATTTACTCCACATTGCGTGTCCAAAGTTTTTGAACATTTGATGAAGCCTTTACCATGGCTCATAAAATAGAAAATAGAGCCATTGAAGAAGGGAAGTTAAAGTTGAAAAATAAAAACTTAACATATAAACCCAATGAGCCCTCTTCATCCAAACACAACAACCTAACCAACAGCAATACCAAGAACAAAGCAACCACCAATGCTATTATCCTCAAAGCAACACCTCTACCATCTACCAACCAACTAAACTCAAGGAACCAAACCTATAACTCCTAAAATCTTTCAAACCAAAGAAACCAAATGTGGAATAATCATAAGCAATTAACTCCACTTGGAGAACCATATGATTCTATTTTGGAAAAATTGTTAAAAGCCAACAACATTCAACTTCCACTGATTAAACCACCTCAATAGTTTGATCCTTCTCACATTATGCCAGGATGGTATAATGATAATGACCACTGCATCTTTCATCGAGTCATAGGGCATGATATTAATAGATGTAACACCTTTAAGAATCTTGTCCAATCCCTCATCGACAAAGGGGATCTTAGATTAGATAACCCCAATGCTCCACCAAATCAAGCTCTTGACATATTCAAATAGCCTTTTTCAAACCATTCTCCCACCAAAAATGAGATAAATAACATCGAATGCTCTCCTAAAACCCATACCACCAACATGGTTCATGACACACTGGATGACAAAGAACCTACTCATCAACCCACCAATTCCCCTCCACCTATGAAAGAAGTAGAGTTACCTTCTACCCCTTTGAACACCCAAATAGAAGAAGTAACCATACCTAAACCTTCAATAGAAACTTCCACACCTATCTCCCCTATTATAGAACCATCTGTTCCCTCTTTGAAGGCTATCTCACAAGAAAATATAGCCTCATCCACCGAACCTCTAATTATGAAACCTTATGTCATAAGCTAAGACAAGGGTAAAAAAACCAAACTAGAACCCCCAACCCCTTCTTTGGTAAACCAACCTAGCACTTATAAAACCTCCATCCAACCATCTAAAACCTCTGCTAAACTAACCAACCCTCAACTGCTTGAAATAAATAAAGTAGCTAAACCTCCTTCAAAACCAATAAAGAAAACTAAGGTGGTAAACCCACAAAAGAACCCAAAATCCTAAATTTTACCTCCTTCAGCTTTACCATCCATCTTAAGTCATTATCCCTCTACCTTGAGCATGAAGCCCATTATTTATACCAAAACCCTACCACCTCTACTAGTTACACCATCACACTTCTTTTCTAAAACATCTCTCCTACCAACATTGGCAATACCTAAGCTACCTACCTTACCATCCTCTCCTTCTAGCTTGTCAACCATATTACCTAAACCAAAGCCATTCGAGCAAACATACCAACTTAAAATCACCTATCACCAAACAATCTTCTATCTCAACACCCAAACTAAAAACCACCAAACCCCTACCACTTTTAGTGGAGTCATACTCAACCATTCTCTGAAGGTTATTGAAAACATCCTCCTTAACCTTAGCACCTCTCAAACATTTCCAACCTGTCAAAACTTTTGACCCTTCACATCCTCAACCAATATGGTTTAATTCTAGCTTGGTCTATGCATACCATAGGACACCTGGACATGACATAGAGCATTGTAAATCTCTCCAAGAACTCATCCATAACTTATATGAGGATAATATTTTATCATATGAACCTCCCTTAACCAAGCCAGCCCAACCTAACCAACAAACCAAAACTACCCCACCACCCATAACTTCCATAGTAAACACTAATTTTAGGAAGGCTCCCAAAACTAAAAACCTATCACCTCCAAACCTTTGCATGAATCCTATTCAACCATTTTACAAATATTATTGCAAACCTCTTCCTTAACCTTATCGCCTATCAAGCCTTTTGACCCTATAAAAACTTTCAACCCCTCATGCCCAAAACCATCATGGTACAATGACCACCATGTGTGTTCTTACCATAGGATATTTGGTCATGATACAAAACATTGCAAGGCTCTTAAAACCTTTATCCACCATATTTATGGCAAGGATAATATGTTATCAAATGAACCTTCATTGAGCCCATTACCAACCCAACCATCAACCAAGCCTACCCAACACTTGCCTATTCCCCCATTCTCACCTAAGAGTAAGGAGGAACCAAAGCAACAAGCTAAACCAACACTTCCTTTTATCCACACCATCTTTAGGGCTACCCACTCTCAAGTCCAACAAAAGGATAAGGGAAAGGTTAAAATGTCCATTTCGTAGACATACCCTTCAAAACCTTAACATTCTAACTGAACCCAACCACAAACACCTTCACTTTGGGATCTTTTTCCCACCCATGTGAAGATTAAACTAGGGTAACTTTCCTTCCATAAATATTTAACCATTTATTAACTTCAACCATACCTTAACCATTAATTGAACTAACCCTTGGATTTTTGCCTCAATCTATCAACCAAACCTATCTGTCAACCCAACTTGAACCAAGTGGTATATCAAATTAAGGGAACCCATTTGAACACCACCTAACCTATTTGGGATACAAATTCTCCAATCAAACCATTGGAGATTACCCACTTCCATCAAACCTAACCAACCTTACCTCAAACCTCAGGACTTTAATATCGAAGATCTCATCCTAAAGGAAAACCAACATGTGACCAACATGGAGAAGAGTAAATGAGGCAAGTTTGATTTTAATTATATTGGACCCTACATCATCACCCATAAGTATAGATTAAGAGCCTATCATTTGTCCTCTCTCAAAGGCAAACTAGAACATGAGCCTCTCAATGCTTCGTATCTATATTTGTTTTTTTGTTAAATAAGGATCAAGCTCACCTGTTTGTCTAACTTAAGCTCATCCATTGATTATAATATTTTAACCTTCACCCACCTTCCTCTTCCCCATTTGAGGATAATTGATTACAACATAGAACCATATGATTAACCATGATAGTCATGGCCTAATCCTAAATATGGGTACCATGGCTCTACCCATAGCATGGTTCTCATGGATACTTTTTATATCTAACAAGATGGAATCCCATAGTCGTTCTCTCTCAAAACCACACCCTTTCACATATCATTAACCTTCTTATGTAAAGTTTTTCCCTCATAAAGGTAAACCTTTTAACCTAATTAGATTGGTCCATGTCTAAACACATTTCATCTTGAAAAAATTAATTGGGTCAACATCTTAAGCATTGTAGACTACTCCCTCGAAGGATAGCTACCCAAAAACAAAAATAAAAATTGCCACATGTAAGGTAGACTTCTCCCTTGAAGGACAACTATCAAGAACATTAAAATAAAGCCAATAAGCTTAGACCAATCCCTTGAAGGATGGTTGAGTCAACTTTGTCAAAAGTAAAGAAATTTTATGGAAGCTTCCCGCATCAATCAACTTCCCATATACAATAATAAAGCAAAAGGCCCACTTTTAAAACCAATTCTAAATCCGTAATCGACTCTCAAGAAACATAATAAGTTGGAAGCTACAGTCAAATTTCCTATGTAGACTTCCCGTATTGATTAGTCTACATCTAACATATGACATGGACTTGTCTAATACCATTCTTAGGTCACCTATAGAAGGGGCAAACCAATTCATATGAGGTTATCATACATATCACCCATTACCCTTCACACAACCTATCACCCATTTTCCCTTTTGAATATATGTAAATCAAGGGATTTAGAGCTTACTTGACACGTTGTGATCAAGAAACTTATTTTATCAACTAAATACCATTCATGCGTAATGTTTGAATGGATTATATTCATTAAATTGATCCCACTTTGAGTCCATTTTTAGTCCTTGTCAAAAATAAAGCATCATGCCCTATTCTCATCTTAATATACTTGGTTGATGTTTTCATCACAACTTTTACCATCTAACATTGCAACACCAATAGTCATTCCTTTTACATTGAGTGAGAATAGAACAACCATCACCATACCATTCATAACCATCACCATACCATTCATAACCATAACCATAACATTCAACCAACAACATTCAACACATTTATACATGTTTATGTCAAACTATGAAATTTTTTATTTAGGGTGTGAAGATTCACATGACACATGCAATATTTTATTAGATTACACATGCATTGCATAACACACAAGCATACATTATTTTCCTGCCTATGCATTAGACTAATTATCTGGTGACTCTAGATTTGTGTTCAACCATCCTTTTACTTAATCTGTAGCATTCCCTATCTAAACAACCATTAAAGGGTATACTCTATTCTCCTCTCCTACATTTATCCCCATAGAGCAAGAATCATACTCTATTTTGGGTCTTTTACAATGATACATTCACCTTCTTTCCCTTTTTTCCCTCCTATTCCTACTAACCCACTACCACATGCTTTAAGCATCAGACCCCAACCATTGACAGTGTCTAATCAAACATGGTAGTCTTTTCTTTTTTATTAGCTTAATGTTCATTCATAGCAAGGTAACCACCATCTTCTCCTAGCCATGTATCCTCTAGTTGGTTAGGTCCAAACTAGTGGAACCAATAAGTCATTAGTTCTATGGAGCCAGGATAAAGGATGCAAACATAGCCACCATTTGTCTAGCCTACCCATGCAACTCTTGGGTTAGGGAAGATCCATCCTCTATCACTCACCATGTTGCTAACTTCTTTCCTTGTAGAATCTACTTAACCATCAAATAAATTCTTTGTAGGTCATCACTTTGCTACTTCCCTTAAAACTTGGCTCGTAGTGGTGATGAACCTTGGCCATAATAACTCTATAGATCCATATAGATCCCCACCTCCTAAACTCAACTCATAGTGGTAAACACTATCTCCAAACTCCTACCCTTAACCTCCTAAAAAAGACACCTCTTCTTTGGATTAGTTTTATTGAAGGTTGTTTATGTTTCTAGGCCTAGTATCCCCTTCTTATTTACCCTACCTTACCCATCCATGCCTCTAATCCTATGACATGTGGGATCATTATGGTAATTATTCACCAATTTACACCAAGCACTTTCACTATTACCTTCACCATAACCTAACACCTCTATGCTATTAAACCCTCCACCATTAGCCCAAACCAACCCACATGGTTCATCCAATCTGGGCACCCCACATAGACACCACTAACCCAAACCCTATTTAGAACTAAATTGGCCTAATGTCTATGGACTATATAGGTGTTGCTTACTAGCAGCTCGACCATGAACATTTCAATTTCCTTCCTTTCACCATCAACCACAAGCAAACCAAAAACAACCTTAACCAATTTTGACCTCTTGCTAATTTTTCATTCAACCAACCTGACCTAAACTTCATGGTCTTTCAAATCAAGGCATCCCATTTGCAAGTCACTGACCATCCTTTTAATCAAACTAAATTAGGCTTGAAGTTCATTCTGGACATACTATCCATAGAGCTATGTAAGCAGTGTCCACTTGCCCAGTACATATGGAATCCACTCGACCACCCCATTATAACCACCTAACCACCTTACCCACATCTACCCTGATGTTGGTTATTTTTGACCCAACCTATTTACATGTTTTATGATGCCCTCATTGTAGTCTTTTTGACCATGCTAACCAATTTTGCCATGTTGAACAATTGAACATTTAATTTACACCACCTAGTACATGACCTGCCCATTGGTGTTTTATATGGCATCACTTCCAATTTTAGTTACCCATACATGGGATCACTCCTAAATTTAGATACCCACATAGACACCACCCCTTTTGTTACGAAGGCTAGCAAGTGTACCTAACCACAGTCATGTGGTCTATTGGTCACCTACCTTCTTAGCACTAAACTTATTTTACCAACATTGGTAGCTTTCATCTTTAGGTAATCTTGACTACCATGTTTAGTCACATTTTATGCACTTATTGGCATCTCACATGCCCCACTACCTTGCAACACCACCTAGTGCTTCCTCACTAATTGCATATCAAACCTACACCTAATTTGGCCTCTACTCATTGACACTCATTTTGAGGAAAAACACCTCCTCCCATACTTAGGGTACCTTGACCTTTGACCAAACAATCTATTTTTTTTAACTTGTTAATTCAAAGCTACATAATAAAAAGGGGCAAAATGTAGACACTAGAAAATTGCACACTTGTAGTTCTAGGTGTCTGAATGCCTTGAGACCACCTTAAATCATCCTAAAACCTTCCTAACCCCTTTTTCCACCCTCCTAACTTAACCAGAGTGCCTATTCTAACCATTTATATTCAAAAAGTATTATTTGAAAACACCATTCAAAAATAGTTTTTGAAATCACTATTCACAAAACACTATTCACTATGGGACCCACTTCCACTATTCATGATGACATGGAATATGACATGGCATATGAAACAATAAATGACATGGCATGTGACATGGTAAAATGACATGGCAAAATGATGTGGCAAAGTGACTTGGCTTGGTACCCCACCTTTAGCCCCCTTTTCTAAGATGATTAATGACCTCATTTAAGCATCACAAGGGTACCCACTTGAAATGGGTCAAATTTATCCTCAAGGGTAAGTCATTTGACTTGGTTTTGCATTTTCACATGAAAATAGCCTTCAAAATTGACTTACCTACCCCTTTCACACCTTGGGAGAGACAAAGAGCCCCCATTTTGGACTTCTTAGCCATAATAAGAAATTTATCAGCCCAAATTGGAATAATCAACCACCTCACCTTGAATCACCTGTACCCCCTTGAAAAATGGTGCCATGTTGGTGGGAAAACTCTTAAAAGTCATAAATGAGGATAAATAAGGGTGTAACAAAGTCTTCAATCCCATTTTCAAACCATGTGCACAATTCCTTTTAAACTTGGACTTGCATGCAAGATAGGGAGACTTGAAAACACCCATAGGAATCTTCCACCAACCCCATCCTTGAACTTGGATAAAAATGCACCATACTTCCAAGATGCCCTCTTTTGGCATGTTTCCTCACAAAAAAACTACAAATACCCCCCCTCCTTCACCCAAAAGAAGAGGTTGAAAAATTAGAGTATTGTTTCCCAAATTTTATTGAAGGTGTTCATCTATTTCAAGGAGTTAATTACTCTTCCACATCTTGGAGTAAAATAATTCAAAGTAATGAAGCTCTGCTGAAATTGCATCAAGACATCTTCATCAACAATCTTCAACAAACCATCTTCATCAATAAGCATCTACAAACATTGAGGTAATCTTTTATTTTGTTATTTCAATTTGTTTATTTTTTTCCTTTTGGCTTCCCTTCCCTTAAATTTTTCACTCCCTTCACCATTATTGTCTTCATCCCTTCCTCATCTTACCATTTACCCCTTTACCCCATTTTGCCTCTTTGCCATATTCCTCACTTGACCTCTTTCACATCTTTGCCACACTAAAATTATTCTCTTATTTGATTCATCTATCCATTTACCCTTCTGTCTATTTTCAGCCTTGATCATTTACCCAACCCAAAAAAATAATTATTTTGACGCTTACCATTTTACCCAAACCCCAAAACTATGGCCTTGCCTTGACTAGTTTTAGCATGTGCTAGATTTAGTCATCTTTATTTGAATAAGCATTTCATTTATTGTTGTAATTATAATTTAATTTATCATTAATTTAAATTCAATTACCTTTATTTTATTTTATCATCTTCATTTTTTATTAGGAGAGTGGATTGACATCCATCCAAGGAAGCTTTAGCTTCTTAGATCTAGCATATGCTAGGCAGTCCACCCTATATCTTTGTCTAATCAATAAGCTTGTGGTTGTGTTTTCTTATTTCAAGTATTCCTTCCAAGATAAAAATGAGTTCTCTCTTCATCTAGTCATCAATTAGCTCATGTTTACTAGGTACACACTCTTCATCTTGTGTTTCTATCTTTTCTCATAAAAACTAAGAAAAAAAAGCAAAAAATTATAGAAACACATGCATTTTATATTCTACATTGACCGAAACTACATAATCAAACTTGAATTTATGATGGGGTCATGAACATTTTTCATTCCCTTTTGATCATGATTTTATTTTTACATGGAGTGAAATTAAGCAAACTTGAGCAAAACTATACATTTGAATCTATAAGCCATCTATAGTAGTTGATTCATTTTCTTTGAGTGAACCTAGAAGGATGGTTCTCTCCCCACTCTCATGAGGATTAGGACATATTTTATTCTCAATCCTAAAGTTTTCATATTTACACAAATTGGGAGCACATTCACCCCAACTCTTCATGTGCTTCAACAAAGAATCACAAGTTTCTCTAACGCTTTATCAAGAAATCATCATCTCCAACAAATTGTAAGGCCAACATGGTTTTAAACAACACATAGGTATACTCTAATTCATGTTCTCTCAAATATTCAAAAAATTAGTTTCAGATTAAAATTATAAATATGTGGGCATTGACTACCCATGATTTTAGGTTTTGCTATTGAATGGCCTTAAAAATTGGAGCTTCATACCAAAGATAGTGTGTGTTGTACACAATCAACTTCATATTTTCCATTTACTCTTTCAACTCCATGACTATAATAAAAGAGGGCACTTGTAGATTCTAAATTTGGTCTTTAGTACTTGACAATGACAATTTTGACACACATTTACCATGCATGACTTGAGCACATAAACAAGGTCCTAATATTTCATTCTCTCACACACCTACATGAAATTATTTTCTATATAAAACCTACTAAATATCTTACATAGACATCTTTAGACTTAGTTCAATCCACCTATACACTAGTTATTTATACAATAATCATTTAGTATCACTATTCAATACTTCATGATCTGGTTGATACTGACCCACTCTCAATAATGACCATTTTTCAAAATTAAATATCACCTTAAGGTCAACCCATTTGCCTAGAATGTCAATTCCATGATAAATTGCCTAATTGGATGCATATATAAATAAATCAAGGTCTCATTCAAAATGAACTCAACACTTATCTAGATCACATTTATACACTATTTCACATTAATAAAATCTACCCTATTCTTCTTAAATTATGAATATATCATTAGGATAAATCATAATCTAAGTCTGAAGTACACTAAATCCAATTCAAAGTAAGAATTGTCAAGTATCAAATCCAAACCATTAGCTACATACATATAAAAAAGAAGCATAATTGCACAATAACACTAGGTGGGAAAACTACATATGGATTGATTTCATTTTTCAAATCATTAGATATGTATGTATTTTTCAATCATCAAATAGGGTTGATTGGGGTAAACTTAACCCATTACACTTTCTCAATTTTTACAATTTTCTAGCCCTCAAAAGCACATCTAGGTTTTTAAGTCAAAGAAGACTAATTTCTAAGGATACATGCATCATCACATTTTAAGATATAAAATATATACAAGCATAATTGACCATACAATCATTGTTCCTCATTTCTACATAGGTTAGTATTGACTAGCACATGTCAGTATCAACCATAGATACTAGCCCAAATCATGAAACTAACCCTAGGTAGATAGATAATTAGTTCTAGAACCAAACAAACCAAAGGCCTACTTTATCCTAATTTTCACTTTCAAAATATTCCATATTTAGATAGTCACCCAAAAATTTAAGTACTGATCCCTCTATTGTGCTTATTATATTGAGCATATACCAGATGTCAAATCATTACAATTAGTTTCAAGCTTTTATATTTATATGTATGATTGAATGCCATATCATAATATTTGAATAAATATATAGGTTTATATCTTAATTATATTAATTAATTTATCTTAATCTAAACTATAGTAAAATAACATATTATACTTGAAATTTCAAAATTGGTTTTATTCAACATTATGGTTCTATAAATCACACTTTCAAATTCATAACATCATGTAAATATACATAATCTTAACACTTTACTATATATTACAATGTGTTTTACCCTATTTTTTATAGAATAATAATTAATAGGCATAAAACATGGAAAGATTATTTAGATTGTAATATATGGCATTCAAGCATAAATTTGAATGTACAGTATAATTAATTTAAATAAAATTGACAAGTAGCATATCCTAAATGTAATAAGTACAACCAATAATAATATACTTAGCTTTTCCAATTTTTAGTTGCCTATAGTAGGTGTTTGCCACTGGAAAATAAGATTAAACTAGCTTGTAAAAGCTCATGTTCAGAAACATAATCTGTAATTGTGCTTGTACAAGTCCACTCTCCATAGATAGCTATGCAATGAGGTCTTGTCTATTATTTTCATATTTTTTTACTATGAAAATGAATAATCTATGATTTTTCTACCCCCTATGAAAGTGTTTTATAAGAGGATTTATATATTTTAATTATGTTAATATCACACAAAAACTTTTATTTTCCTTTTGTTTGATTTGGAAACCCTAAGGGTACTTGTGAGAACTAGAAACCTAGAAAAAAAAGGGGGGAGTGTAATGTTTTGAGCTGACCTTTGATCACCCCCATTAATTATTGACCACTACCTACATGTCCATATACCCCAAGGAAGGAATCAAGCCACATGTGGTTCTTCCACCTAGTGTGATAATGAAATTATGTTCGGTTATTAGATGCATTTAACTAGTAATTTAGATTTTATACTTAACAATGTTAGCTTTTGACTTGGTTTATAATGCTTCATACTTGGCTTGTGATTGTTCCTTGTGATTCATATTTAATTTGATATGAATAAGGTATATTTTATTAAAGTGTAATAGATAAATACCATATAGATGTCAAGTCCCTTTAAATGAGGCCTTGACTTATTTATATAGTGATCCGTTTGAATAATTTCCTTTAGTTGACTTGCAAAATTTTCAAAATTACCCATATGGATATTTAAAATTTTGGAAACTAGTCATTAAATGGTGCGAGAATAATGTCATACTAAATGGATAGGTCCATAGAAACATACCTATATACATTACACTGACCTATCTTAGAAAGTAAGGACAATTGACTTGAGGCCAAGAGTGATATAAAGTGATTTTCACAATTACTTTGGAATTTTTGTCTAGTAGTAAAGGTAAACATAGGGGTAAAGCCTACATATAGATAAACGGCTATAGGAATCATGAATAAGAGTCATATATTTTATTGTAAGTGGATTGGTTCAAGATATGTCAAGAATTAACATTGTCAAGTGCCTATGACCATATTTAGTTACCTATATTTCCCCTGCCTTTATTCTAGTAATGAAAACACTAAAGTAAAAGATAAATATATACTTAAGTGTGTACTAAATACTTTATCATTTGATAAGAAACTCCAATTGTGTAAGACACCTAATTTCATAAATCTTACAACAACACATGCAGTAATTAATGTTTGCATTTAAAATTTGAAATTTGAAATTTGAAAGGAGAACAAAGAATAAGTACTCTTATAGGGAGATGAAACCATGTTGCCCTGTAACTTGTAAAATATGATACTTCCTTATTGAATTATTATAGAAATGTGTCCCCTTATCAAATCACTTGGAGATAAGGTTCTTTATATTGAACCATTGGTTAATTGATAGTGATCAAGTCCCAATTTTTAATAACTAATCAAGCCCTAGAATTGGAAAGATGCATGTTCCAACTCTCATGAATGGGAAAAAGTACCCAATTTACTAAACCTAAATAATATAGAATCATTATGGATTCACTAGAAGTGATTCCAAGGTTATTGAGTGTCACTAGACTTGAACTTACATCACATGTAATAGAAGGTGTAACCACACAATGGGTTTGATATAAGTAATACCAAGGTTATTGAATATCTCTATGCTCAAATGTACATTACTCATAACAAAATAAATCACACTTTTGTAGATGGATCTAAATACTAGTTCTATGATTGAAAGAGACAAAATAATATTAATGCCTCCATCAAGACAATAATGTTAATAAGTTAGAAGTTAAATAATAATCATTTTCCATTAAATCTATAAATTTTATTATACTACATATATGTATAAACCATTATCATGTCTTTTAAACTTCAAAAAATGTAAATATGTGCATGAACCAATACCATGCATTTTGAATTTGAAAAATGTATATATGTGCATGAACTAGCATCATGCCCACTGAATTTATGCCAAGTGATATAAAATACCATGCATCTATATACTCAATTATAACTGTAAACTTTTAACTCCTTTTCCTATAATTATTTTACATGTGCCCATGGATATACATCCAATTGTGTATAAATTTATACTCAAGAGTGAGTGCATATGCATGTCATATTCCCCCATAATCTGTATCAATATGTCAATATTTTTCATGTGTTTAATTTTTGAATTACTTTTAATCTTTTAAACTTGTATTCTATCATAAAATCTAATTTTTCTATTCATAGAGGCTTGGATCTCTAATACAAGACTATTGTAATTCCCTCATTTGAGACTATAAATATAGCATACAAGTCACTCATATCAAATTAATATTTAATTATATCATGTGATAGATATATAATCATGTGTAATTGTGTTAACATGTGGAGAGTATGTTATCATAGTATAGTGTATGTCGTCAAGGCTTGTATGAAACATATGTAATGCGAGGCACACAACTATCATGTATAAATATATATAACAATGAGGCATGTAATAAATTAACCATCTTTGAATAAGACTTCTCGATAAAAGTGTAGCATGTGGATCATGGCACCTCTAATCAAGCATAGTAATCCCAACACACAATTTCATATAATGTCATGAAATATGACACATAAGGCCAAAGGCCACATATAAGAGACATGAATATGTCACAATTAATAATTCAAAGGGCCACATGAAAAGGACATAAAAATGTCACAAACAAGGGACATAAAGATGTCGCATATGCAAAGCTAAGTGGCCACACATAATAAGCAAGAAATATCTATCCCACAGCATCAAAAGAACATAGATTAATCAAAAACTATTCTACACCATCCATATGTATCTATGTAACATCATAATAAAATAGAATATTCATTTAACAATATGGAAGATATGATTACTTGTGAAGATACTTGTAAGATATTTATCTCACCTAGGTAGATATATTATAGATAGATATAAGACATGATAATGCAACCTATAGAATAAGATGACCCTAGCATAAGCACACCCACTAGGTAAAATAGAGTCTATCATCTAGGAATCCATGTATAATATATGTGTCCTACATCATATTCATATACCTCTTCAAACACGTGTGTATGGAAAATAATAAGCTATATACCAAACATGTGATAAATAACATATGTAAATAAGTGAATTACAACTCATGTCATGCTCAAGGCATAATTATTTGTTTTTGAGAATATTTTGAAGGTTTTTGCATTTTTAAAATATGTAAATGTTTTTTTACTTTTGAAATATTTGAATGTTTTTTATATTTTTGAAATTTTTTAGTTTTTTCTAAATATTTGATGTGTTCAAAATAAAAAAAAAGTTAGCCAATGATCTCATCAATGGGAAGACCATAGTGTGTATCTATATCATATAATGAGAGGGTGATTTTTCATGAACAAAAAGTGTTACATGTACATAAATTAGAATCTAAAAAGGAATTGGGTGTTGTAATGTGACTATCCTGATCACTACTCATAGAATCTCATGTACGATGTGTAACTCTAATGGGCATAAGATTTAGTGGGGTCTATTATATAATATGATAATGTTTCATTACATATGTTTTATATGGAACATGTTGAATTGTATAGGGTATTTTCATAAGATTCACTATATGATATTAGGATCTCTTTGAAATCTGAATAACTTACTAATGTGAAGCACATTTTCTAGGGTGTGTACTACTCTCCTTTGACTTTCTTGTATAGAAATTTCTTGCATAGGTGTAACAACTGACTCTACATTATGCTCCTAAATAGGTGTAATAATAAATTACAATGGTTCTATGGGAGGAGGAAAAGATACCACTAATTATAGAGGGTATTCATATTGAATGCCTAAAACTATGACCCCCTAATTACAACGTATATATTTGAGACATCGATCTACTGTGGATGGCACTATGTGGAGCTTCTATATCTAAGGTCATCCTAATAACATGTCAAAAACCCTTTTGCTTGATAATAATAATAATAATAATAATAATAATAATAATAGTAACAGAGTAGGAATTATCTCATAATAGACGTAAAGAGGTAGCATTATATGCCCAAGAGTATTATGTATATATCCATTGAATACTTTATGTACTTTTGATGTATCTTTTAAAAGTTACTATGTGCACCGAAGAGTGCAATGAAGTGTCATTATACATGCATTTTTACTTAACTCATTGTCAATCATGACACTATGTATGGGTTTTTTATTGATATAAGATCAAATAAAGAGTGCATGTTTATCTAAATCATCATCAATAATCTCATTTTCATCAAATGTGATCATAGGATGTTGTGTTGATGTACTTATAAGCATATTGATAATATCATTTATTAGATGTCAATATGTCGAAGAAAGATGTTTTGCATTGCATGCATGGTTTACCTTTGAATTATCCTTAGTTTCTATTTTTCTATGGTTTGGAAATGTATTATTAAATATTTTCAACTTTGCATTTTCATTTTGACACAATATAGTTTTTTTTGTGAGTGGGTTTAACTCAATAGTATTGTCATCAATAAGATCTTATATCTTATGCCTTAGCTTGTAACATTTTTTTGTATAATGTCTAACACATCTATGATAGTCATAATATGCATTATTTCCAAATCCATTGTGTTAAGTCTTACTCATATAAACCTCTAATGGTGGAGGGAGAGATATGAAATAGCACTCAAGTAAATTTTATAGTAATATACGAGGAGCTGATAGTAACCTTGAAAATTACCTCCTTAGTGGAGTTTTCAACTAAAGTTTATTCATTGGTTGTGATACTATGTTAATTATTACTTTTAATTCATTCTTGATTTCATAAAATTTAACCTTATAGCTCGATTTGATTTGGAACATAGTATTTGAAGTAGTTGGATAATTTGGTGCATACTTAATTTTGTTGAAAGCTATGAGCTTGACTTATCATTCTTTAACTGTATGACACAACTCATCAAAAGATTTGAATTTATCGAACATGATAGATTCATGAAGTGTTTCTAAAAAACCTTATGTGAAGATATATTGTAATTCATTATCTACCATAGTATTAGTCATCTTAGCTAACATAATTTTGTATCAATGAACCTATTCATTGATTAGTTCTTAGACCCTTGCTTTTAACAATTTTCACATAAGATAGTTTTTAAGAAATGTTAATAGATAAGTGTGTTATAAACTAAACTTTCAAATGGTTGCATGCATAAACTAATGTGGAATATTTATAACCATTTCAAAGCATATTATTTGAGGTTTAATGGAAATATTTTGGTTAACAATTTGTCATTTTATGCATAATCCAAACATGTTGCATGAAATGATTGAAGTTATTATTCAAAATCACCTTTACCTTCATATATTGGAAGCTTAGGAGATAAATATTATTTGGTAATTGGTAAGAAGTTATCTCAAGTTCCAAAGGATTATGAAGCAAAGTATAGGAATCCATTAAATGAAAATATCTATAGATACCTTGCTTTAATTACAACATCTTAACATGCAGAGTTATAATAATTTGTTAAAGGGAATGTGCATTAGACAATATTGGTGGTGGACCATGCATAATAATTGAAAGAGGTGTGTATGATGCCTATGTAAAATAGGCATATTAATTTGTTATAAATCATTTTATGCCCCCATACTTATGTATGATATCACATATTTAATTGGTGGTGTTGGTATAGGAATAGAATTAATAATAGAAATTAAAACACCTAAAGTGGAATTACTATCGATTATAAAATACACCTATTTTTTTGTGTGTGAGATTTTTAATTCTTAGCTTGATGTACAATCTTAGATGTTAGGAGTAATTTGACAACCCTATCCACATGTTTGGGATATTGATAAATTCTTTGATGAAAATTGGATAATTATTTAACTCACTTAATATCTACCATTAAGCTCAATGGGATCAATATTATCTTGATTATCATGTTTATCATCAACTTCATTTTTTATTTGTATATTTATTATAAATTTTAGAAGAGGCCAAAGGAATCTAAATATGCCCTACATGGATTCTATTTAATCAAACACTATGACTTAGAGGAATAAGAGACATAATCTTATCAGGTGGCATAAGAGGGAATCATGTAACTATGTAAAATAAAAAATAGAATGGTTGTAGCCAAGTAGGGTGTGTTTGATATGTAGGCTCTTAGATATATTGATCCCAATTGTAAATAGTGAACAAGGCTCAAAGGGGCACTAACTATGGATGATTCCACCATCTCATAGCCACACCATCTCATCTCTAAGGTACACTAAGAGTAACTTCCCAATGTTAACTAATTACTAATGCACTACAAAAACAAATGGTTGAAACATTTAATGTGGTAGAAAAATCAAAAAATATTGTGCACTTTTTATATAATTTTTAAGTACATGGAATTTAAAGTTGTAAGAGGTACAATCACTGAGAGGTGGTGGGCGGGGGGGGGGGGGGGGGGGGGGGGGGGGGGAGGCGAGGGCGGGAGGCGCGGTTGAATTAGTTAGACCATATATTTCAATCTCAATTTTAATCCTTTCAAACTATTTAAATAATTAGCATATATCAACTTGATCAAGCAACATTAACAAGAGAGCTCATTCATTCAATGCATACATAAGATCAAATACATAACACATAGTTTCTATGGGAAACCCTCATGGAGAATAAAACTCACTCTCAAGCCTATAACATATGGATTAATTGTCTTATAAGAGATTACAAACAAGATACTGGTCAAGTCCTTTAGACCAAAAACCTTGATCAAGTCCTTTAGATCAAAGGCCTTTAGTGAAACTCCTATTTCATAAGGAGCAACTGCCCCTAAAGAAGATCAAGTCCTTTAGACCCTCATTTAAAGTGAACACCTCCACCTTATATCTATTATCTTGAACACATAGTGATTGATCTCTATTTATCTAACCCCTACACAAACTCTCTATCTATCTCATACAAACCTCTCACATAGGCATGCCACAATCTCTCTCCTTCTTCACTCAAACTATCCTCATATGCACACTCAGACCTCTTCGTATATCCTCAAACTAAAATATCACTTTTTTCACATCATAAATATGACCTCTAAGTCATACACATAGTCATAAATCTACTCTTCTCATCAATTCATCAACTAGGCAATCTACCTCTCCTTCGCTCCACAATATACACCTTACACTAGTCTCACTCACGAGTCTAAAAACCAACACATTTGTTTTCAAAATTTATATATCTATCATGATTATCAAGATCATAATATTTATTTTTGGCTAAAAAAACATGCCTTCACCCTTAAGGCATCTAACATGGGTCACACTTAAGCACAATCCACTTTCAAATAGGCCTAAGTCACTTTTGGGTCCTATGAAGACCCATTCGGCTCTTTGACACTTCTCTGAGAAAAATAAAAACACATGATCACTTTAAAATGCATGGAACCATTCCAAATGACCCATTTTACATCCTTAAATTATCACAGTCATGAAAACACTCTTATGTTTAAGCATAATTTGATCAATAAACATTCTACGCACACAATCAACATGAACGAATACACAGTTGACTTGTAAATACTTTTTCATACTTCATATGATTTTTAATAACTTAATAATTCACATATATGGTCCTAATTTATTCTAAAATACTCCCAAATATATAATTCATCATGAGACATCGAAACAACATTAGAACAAGCTCAATTACCCTTATTGGGTCACTTGCAGAACATAATCTTTAGACCTTCAAAATTTTGACTATACATACTTAAAAATATTAAAATATATATTTATATATGTGCCTTATAGTCCTCTAAATCTTTTCTTTTTACACCATGGTCAAACTATGCATATATTGAAAGATATAACATAAAAACTAGACATTAGTTTTTCCTTTGTTAAATTCAAATATTTGAATTCAAATGGTCACAGTTAAACCTCAAACACCATTCTATCATCTCGATTCATCTCTGATAAAATTAAACACACACCATTAATCTTATTTTATGAATATTTAACTTTAACACATAGTTCTCTAATGCTAGATGTTAAACCTTGAACATGTTGACCTCATCTCATGCACTCTTACAATATCGACTCAACATACACCGTCAATCCTTGTGGATCAATCAGGTCTTTATATTATAGTGCTCACCATATGATCTTTCTAAAAACCCCCATTATTATGAAACTTGGTACCATTTCATGCCTTGTGATCACTTATAATTTTAAACAACATGTACTTCTTACCATCTCACTCAACACGCACCGTTAGATCAAAACTGTATGATCCCATGTGCACCATTGGATCTTAAAAGAAGATCAATAGTTATCTATATTAACCAATGAACACTTTGACCTATTTAACTTGTTTCACACCATATATCTTCACTATATGATCGCCCATGAGTCATTAGATCTTTATTTGGTCTTGATCTTTAATATCATGCAAAGTAGACTAAGTATGGGGACCATTGTTAGCTACCTAGAAGGCCAACTTTGTACCTCCATATCTTTTGATTCACTCAAGTGCATGTTCTAAAATTGAGACCATATGATCTTCTCATATAGGATAATCCAAATATGTGTCAATATTCTCCTTTAACACTGATATGTTTGAGATATAATGACATTAAAAAGCTTTCTTAGATTTATCTTCTCACAGAGTCATCTATGTCAAGAATTATCTAGAAAGACCAACTTTGCACATGCATAAATTTATCTTGATTCAAAAATTGACCTAAAAGTTATAAAAAATCAATTAGACACAAAACTAAACAAACCCATATGATCACCTTCTCCTAAAATTTCCACGTGTGTGATATATGCCACCATCAAAATGCCTACTCATCTTTTCTTGCCACATTACAAATTTGGCTAAGTATGGGAGAAAACTATCAAACTACCTGAGAGCCCAACTTTGCACTTGCATATACTTTGTCACGCTTCATCATTATACTTGAGACTTTACACATAGAAACTAGGGACTAATGTAAAAACAAGCATATGACCAACTCCCCCTAACTCATCCACATGTGGCAATGGTGATGTTAACAAACTACCTACTAAGATTTTCTACCTTTGGAACCAAAATGTCTAGATGAGAACAATGATGAACCAGGTGAATTCCATTTATGTACACTAGCTCTCTAAATCATATAAAACCTCTTATAATACCCCTAACACATGCTTAATACTCCATACTCATCCCTAAACTTCTCTACCCATGTCAAAACTAAAAATCAACCAATCATCCTTCAAGTATAGTAGGACAAGCACACTGCAAACTTAATCATTGTCACTTAGACTATCAGGTCACTTCATCCAATCACTTGGACACTTATATGAAATCACCATGACATCATTAACAATTCTCTAACAAAATTTTATACATGGTTTTTTCTAATGTCTTGTGTATTAGATTAGTACCCATCACATCATGGCTTAGATAAAACTAATGACCAATTTACCTAGAATGATAGTTCTTATGAGTTTTATAATTATTAGAACATAGTTCTAGAAAAGCATGAAAAATGAATTGAAACCCAACATAAAGAAATATTTTTGTGCATGTAAATTAGGAATTAAATCTGAATCCCGTAGGTCAAAGAGAAATCCTAGAGCATGGATTAATCAAATACTAGAAAGGATAATCCTATTTCTCTTTAGTGTATGGGAATCATGAATGCAATTGAAACCCTAGGATACCAATGGGAAAATAAAAACTTGAGTAACAAATGGGTTCACCAATATGTTTTACCCTATGTTTTATGTAATAAGCATAAAATGTTGAAAGATTATTCATATTTTGATATATGACATTCAATCATAAATCTCAATGTAAAAATATAATTAATTGAAATTGATTGACAAGTGGCATATTCCAAATATAATAAGTAAAACCAATAATAATATACTTATCTTTTCTATTTTCTAGTTGACTGGAGTAGATGTTTGATGGTGTAAAACATGATAAAACAATCCTATGATAGCTCAGGTCCAGAAACAGAGTATGTTGCTATGTCTAGACAAGTTTGTGCTCCATGTATAGCTATATAGTACAGTCTTATTTGTTTGATTTTAGATTTTTATGTTGTGAAATTAAAAAATATGTGATTATTTTACCTCATGTGCTTATGTCTACTAAAATTATAGAGATATTTTGATTCTATTGATGTTGTATAGAAATTTATATTTTCCTTCTCCTTGCTTTGGAAACCATAGGGGTACTAATGAAAGTTAGAAACTTATAAAAAAGAATGGAAAATTTAATGGGTTGAGTTGACCCCAATCACCCCCATTGATAATTGATCATTGCCTACATATCTAGATAATATCAAGGGGGAATAAAACCACATGTAGTTCTCCCATCTGGTGTTATTATGTAATTGTGTTACTTTATTTTAAGCATACAATTAAAAATTTAGCTTTGATACTTGACAATGTTAGTTCTTGAATTGATTTTGAATGCTTCAAACTTGGATTGTGACTAATCATAGTGATATTGAATTTTAAAATAATAGGTCAGATTTGTTCAATGTGTAATAATGTAATAGATAAATGCTAGATAGATATCAACTCCCTTTGAAATGAGGCCTTAATTTGTTTATATAATTTCCATTTTGAATAATTTTATTTATCTAACTTTCAAAATGTGTGGGATGGCCCACACACACACACACAAATATATATATATATATATATATATATATATATATATATATATATATATATATATATATATATATATATAAGTTTTAAAATTAGTCATTGAATGATGCAAGGACAAGGTTACACATAATGGACATGTCCATAGCAGCAGACTTGTCTACATAATGTAAACATGTCCCTAAAATTAGGTACAATTGGCATGAGGATGAAAGTAGTCTGAGAGTGATATAAATTAGTTTGAGCAATGACTTAGGAATTTTTTGGGTATTAGTAATGATGAACTAAGTAGTCAAGATACATATAGATAAATGGACAAAGGTATGGAAAATATGAGTCATATCTTTGAGTTTAGGTCAAGTGGTTCAATATATGTTGATAATCAACATTATCAAGTACATGTGACCATATTTACATATCTACATGATGCACACACTTGATCATGTGTATACAACATTCATGCAATTACTTATATCCTTGATATACTAAATTTTATATCAATATCGTCCATAAATGAGACCATGTAATTTTGCATTTAATCTATGCATTTCATAATGTATGAGTTCATCACATGATTCTTAAGCATCATCACCTTCTTGAGAATAATTGTGCCTATATATACCACCTCACTTTGTAATACCCACACAATAGGGGATTTTTAGTCACCAATTACTAATCAAAATTATCATTGTGTAACACTCGTCAATAGCTCCATGTCCAAGCACCACCAAGATGTTATTCACTCATCTTAAATGTGATGAATAAAACATAACAAGTGTCTAGTAATGCCTCAAATTTATATATTGCTTGTCAATGTTATATGACTCCTCATCGAACCTTACTATGAATCCAGCACTATGCATCACTTTAAAACCTTCTAGAGTGTAATGATACTACATAGAAAGCACTGTGAAACTCTACATCATTTCTAGCATGTTGAACACCTTACGCAATTGTCATAGATAGTCTCCACTCATGTTTGCACACAATAATTAGCTTTCACAAACAACCTTATACATAATTACTTTCAAAACTAACCTATGTAACATCTTGAATAATTAGTGCTTATACAAATAACCTTGTACACAATTACCATTATGCATAGCCATCCAAATATCAAAAAAATTCCAAACACAATTGTATTTATATTATTATGGGATATTATCATCACAAGGTATGGTATTCCTCTATGTTTGACTAATGATATAGGGATTAATTTCCTTATAGATACGTTATGCATATTGTTATAATAATTCATGGTTATACCTAACAAGATAAAATCATATCGTTTACAATAAAATGGTATGGTTTAGGCTTTTAAAAATATTTTTGGACCTATAATCAATTAAAAATTGAATTTGGCCATAAATACTCGTATGACTAAATTTTTGTTAGTTTATGGGCATATGGAATAACATACAAGTGATTAAACAAATATACACCATTATAATTAGTTTATGAAAGAGTGGATGTATTAATAGTGAAGATCTCGATCCCTTCGTTTATGATTATGCATGTATGAGGATTGAAAATTCGCACTCACTAACAAGAGATTAGTATAATTGATTAAGCTAGATTAAAGGAGACTACTCACAAGATAGAACAATGGGGTTGAAAATGAATATCAAAAGCTTCAGCATGAAAAACACATCACGAGTAAGAAGATGTGTGTCAATTCCAAGGTGTTTTTGTATGATTCCAAATATTCAAAGCACTTAGGGAAGGTCCACATCACATGGATGGGACCATACATTATTCATTGTATTCTAGAAATTGGTATATACAAGTTGTTTAGGTTAGATGTTGGATTGGTACCCAGTCACTTAAATGAAAGTAAGTTAAATTCCTACTTCAATTAACTACACTAAATTTATATGTAATGGCTTATCTATTGGCCTTGAGAAAATGTTACATGATTTATTTTTAGTTTTATTTCATTATGTTGTTTTTAAAGTGTGTGTAATGTGTCTGTTATCCTATAAATCTAATAGAGTGAGGGTTATTTTGGGATCCTTATGCTAGAGGTATAAGCAGATCTAGGAGGGATAATCATGCACAATGGAGTATTGTAAATAATGGTGAACGTCACTTTATAAAAATCAAAAAGACAAGGAAAATTTGAGTAGTCAATCAATAAGATGATGTACAAGTAAACATCATGCATACTAATTGGAAAGAGGGATGTATGAGTTTAAAATAACTAAAATAGAACTTAGTGGATATTTTTTGAAATGAAGGCATGAAATAAAGTGCATGGACCATGATTTTCAAGTATATATATGAGTGCAACATAGGATGTTGCACACAAAGCAAGTTTGTGAGAGGAAATATGTGCAAATAATGTGCACATATGTGAATAGTAATATTTCAAGGAGATGGGAAGTCACATAAGAAAATTGTGAAAAATGGTTGTATAATGAAAATTAGACCATTGGAAGATTAATAAGTAGTTACTTCATGGGTAGATGACCAAATTAATGTACCTATGGCTATAAAAGGGAAAAGATTATATTTTGATAATTGGTCACTTATTGTGCGAAATATAAAGATGTCTCTAGTATTTTGATGTAGAGGAAAAATAGGGCATCTAGTTAAGATTAAGTACAAAATATTTAGATATCATGAGATATTCAATTTTATTATAGAATCACAAGTAATGAATTAAGTACATACATGATATAGGAGGATTTGGGTCAATAGATCTTACTAAATATTATTGTTGTTGCACATCCAAGATTGGATTAACATTAGTAGCTCGAGCATTAGGTTTTCCATATATGTTACAATTTTTTCAATCTAATTTCACTTGTGTATTACCATATAACTCCTATAGTGTCATTAGTGTAGCTCCCATCTCATTAGTAATGGTATCTAGTGATGTCACCTTACTTTTTAATTATGAATTTGTTATCAACTATTGTAATGATTCAACCAATGCTTCATCTTTATTAACTATATAATAATCTACACTTTCATTCTTTATATATAGATATATATAGAAGAATGAAGTTAATAATTACATAGACATTAGACATTTAAACTCTCATAATATAAAGTATTATTACAATTTTGCATTGGTTGTCATCTCTTTATTGATTTTCTTGTTCTTTGAATGCATTAAACTTTTATATTATTTTTCATTCATAAATTTGATTCCATTAATAACCCTCTTAAATTTATATAATTAAATTTTCCATACGATCTCCTCCTAGGCCCTGAATCAGTGGTATCAAATTTTACACACTTCATATCATTTTTGAGTGGTATTGTGGTATATCTTAAATTCATATTTATTTGTATGCTAACTCATACAAGGTTTATTATAGGGAGATATGGTTTGAAACTCTTTACCATTCATTATACCTTCCTTCAAATCGTAAAATAGGAGATAAAACTTTCACAATGTCAACATCATAAATGTTCCATAAGATGATAGAGGATGTATTTAAAATAACTGGAAGATTTGGAAGAACATCATGCATGTGAACAAGTAAGAATCATTAATCACTTACTTGATACTTATCAAGTAGTAGAATCCTTACAAAATATATCATTCTCATTGGTTGTTTTGTGGTCAAATTCCATATAAGGTACAATTCAATCTATACATTCCTATGTTTGAAGGTAAGATAGATGTAGATACACTAGATAATTGGCTTAACCTTATTTTTTCATATTACATAGTTAATCAATCACCTAATTGATAAAATATTACATTTATATTACCATATATTTCACCATATATTTGGATGTTAAAGTCCACTCTAAGATTTGGGAAACATTGGAATACCTTTAGGCCTATGGGTTGCCTATAGTAGAGGTAGACCTTTAGGTTTAAGGGATAGCTCATTAGATTGATCCTTGAATGCGTATCACCTACACTAATTATTTTCTTGAATGAAAAGGGATATAAGTAGACATGAAAGTAAAATAATATATAGAGGTGATACACAATAAATATCTCCACATGACTACCATACAAGTGCACTATGAAACATGACTCACAAAACTAGTCTTAGGATCTTGAATTGCTCTAACATTAGTATTTAAAACATGGAGGTGATATGCATGAAACTACTCAAGTTAAGTGAACTAGAGATAATTTGTAGACACTAAGGACACTTTTACACTTGAAAATAAACCCATACACTTGAAAACACTTCATGTGACATGTTAGAGAGGAAACACCTTGCATCAAACATGGAAGGATTGAGAGAAAGCAAAGATAGATATCAATCACTTGAATTTTCACTATACATCACTTCACATACTTAGAAAATATAGTTTTTGGACTTAAAACTAGATTTAATATCTTATTTCAAAGTTAAATTACAATATCAAACTAGCAGGGCTTCACCATACCAAGTGTGGAATCAGAATACAAGAGCCAAAATGGCTTGCATGTATAGAATGTGTGAGAAGAGAGAGAGAAGATAAGTTAAAGGGTCACAATACCACATGTCAATGCATGATAACTAGTTAAATTTTAGAAGAATGAAGTGGATAATAGAGGTATGTAAGGTCTCCTTGGACAAATTTCTATCTAAAGCATCAAACTCTCCAAATTTGGTGTAGAGACCCTTCAACTACCTTCTTGAAATTGCCTTCATGATTAGGCATATTTTGACTACTCAAAACTACACTAGGTAGAGTTGACACATGTGAAATATCTTAGGGTGTTTATAAAAATTATATGATAGTCATTAGATGTATCCCTAATTTCTATCCATCTTCTGGACACTTATACTCACCATCTGTAGTCATTCATTAGCCTTATTTGCCTTATTATTCACATTTGTCATCTGAGTTGCCTTCATTTTCTCAAAATAATCCATGGAATAGGTGTTAGGACACTTTTATAGAGTCCGTATACCTTCCACTCCATCATTTATACCTTAAAAAGCAACAAAATTGGACTTCTCATCTTCTCACTTGGTAGTCACTCTCCATTTTCACTATCTATCAAAGACTACCTGAGATGAACCATGTATCAGAAGTGTTTCCATGCCCATATATGGATATAAATGGACATAAGTAGTTATAAAAATTCCCACTTTACCCTCCCAAATTATTATCATCTATTCATTTTCCTCTGTATCTATAAAAACACACAAAAACTTACAAGAAACCTTATTTTCACCTTATCTGTACAAGTAGGGTACAAACCAATATGATGTGAAAAATCTTGAGAGAGTCTTACACAAGTAAAAAATAATTTATAGGCCATATGATCCATTTTTAATTCATTCCCACTCATTTCTTTCTAATTGGGTCTTCGACAAGGGTTTAGGAGGGTTTTAACATGTTTTACTTATTAGCAATTATTCATAAAAACTAGATGTTCAATCTATGAAAAAATTCCATAAAAATAAATTTTAGGACCTCTTTCAACCATCACAAACTCCTTGGATCACAATGCAATGAATCCATATGGATGTGACTGCTTGAAGTTGGTCTCTCAAGCTTGAGAGTGAAGTTTAGGTACCCTTGAGGTGTTTTTAGGCCAAAAATGACCTTTTTATGATTCCCTCTACATACCAATGGCTCCAAAAAGACCCATACCTTCCCCTAAAGTTTATAAAATGAATTATAAGGTTCATATTTACTTAAAAATTAGATTGAGCCTCATTAGGGGTTTAGGCCTAATAAGCCTGACTATGCTCTAGTTACCCAACACCACTCTGAATGGTTTTTTAGGACTGTGAGTGTTTATTTAAACTTATTCACCCTTAATTAAACTCATAAAACCTTTATTAAATGTTTTAAGACTTCCTATCATACCCTATTACCATCTTCTCACCAAGTATGTAGTCTAAATTGCCTCAGAGTACCCTCTATCTAAGATAAAATAGAGGGCATCTACTTATTTTATAAGTCAAAGATAAGCTAATTGAGGTTAGATTCAGTCATGAGGAACCTTTTCAAGAAAACAAAAGGCATGTTCACCTCTTTAATTCTCTCACTATCACAATTCTTCAAGATAGAATTTTCTGTAATGATGACTATCTACAGGGTTTAGGAACCTCAAGCCTATGACTGTATGTTGGTGCTTTTACCCTATTTCCTTAATATGATCATCATGTGAATTTTATGTCTTACTATGTTAATTTATTCTCCATCATATTCACTATCCCAAACTTTTTCCAACTTTCTCAAAGCTCACACCTTTCACCAACCTGCACTAGTCTATGGACTGTGTGTATATTATAGGTGGTAGTTTTTAGATGTTTCTTATAGATGATCTTCATGATTTACCCCTATGTTACATGATTATTCCCTTATTTAATTCATCAATTTCATTTTCACAATTTTTTAGATTCAAATCTATCATGCCTTAGGACTTGCCAACATTCAAACTACCTACTCCATCATACTGTGAGTCTACAGTCAACTGTAGGTGTCATTTTGAGAACAAAAGGGCCCCTATAGGTGGTGATATGAATCAAATCATTTTACTCCAACTCCCTTGATTGATATTGAGATCATAGTTTCATTTTCATTCTAATAGAATCACTTGTCTTGAAGGCTATGCTCTCATGAGTCACTGTTACATTAAAAGATCATTTAGGCTTCAAAAGTACTATAGATGACTGATAATATATAGTGAAAGGTTGCTCAAGATGGAATCATATTTACACTCTAATCTCATGACCAAATAATCACCTTTTTCATTTCAATATACTACCCCTATTCTTGGTCTCCATGATGGAAACAACCAGACGTATCTAAACCTAAAAGCATTCTACTATGAAAGGATCAAATGTATGGTCAAAACATGATTAAGAGAAACTAAGGTAATGTGTCCCTTTTATAAATTTATCCACCTATACAACTTGAACTCAAGTCTGTCTACATGAAATGACATCACCATTATCACAATGGCTCTCTTAATGCCTTCAGAACTCAATTAAGGACTCAAATGATTTTTAACACTTTCATTCCAAATTTTTCAGACCTCTGTGGAGTTGCCTATAGGTGAACATGTAGGATATAGGTAGTGTGCATTTAATTGGGGTTCACAACCAATTTTAAACCATATTGGATAGCTCAAACATGTTTCTTTCACCTTATAATACTTATCACTATGTTTAAAACCTCATTGTGTTATCAACATGATTGGTCAAGGGGTTATCTTCATTTGACTGTAAGTGAATGTTGTAGGAAGGATGACTGTGTACATGTTTCTTGATTGTGTTTCACTAAGTTCTAGTATTGAGACTAGACCTTCAAATAATAACTTATTATTATGATTAGAAAGGTTGAGAACAACCTACTCTCTATCATGAAACCACTTATATGAGAATAACTCTATAAGAGGTGAAAACACTAGTCTGAAACTTTAATGAAGTCCTAAATTATCAAACTGAGATGTTCATGCTATCTCCTTCACATCACACATGAAAACTAAAATGATAATCACATAATAAATGTCATCATTCTCCTTGATATCATGTACACTAGTTTTCACAGAATTATGCAAACAAAGAGGAAACCTAAAGGGTATGGAAGAGTCACTAGCACTCTAAGCAATGGTTCATAGATCACAAGAAACCAATCCTCTAGATATTTCCATGAATTTTAAGTATAAAGGAATTATTTTTATCCATCAAGATAATTTGATCCAACTAACCTCCTATTATCTGTACTAGACTAAAACCAGTTGACCATTTTTCATGTAAAGGAGAAAAATAGAAGGAATAGGATATTTTTTGCCATTTTTGATATTTTCAAGGCTACCCAAACATGGAAGTGAGTTTAGGGGACCTAAAGGGTCATTTTTGAAGTCCTCCCATGTGCCAAAGTTGTTGTACAAGCCGTACAATGACTAAAAACTACCTCTTTTCAAATTTGTTTTATCTTCAATGTATCACCTACATTTTGTTAGTCCTAAAACAATTTCTCTAACATATTTTGACACATGGGATGTTGAAATACACTTTGGAACCTTTATATCTCTATGAAAACCATACAAACTCAACAAATGACCCCAAAAGTGGCCTTAAAATGACATAAGACTATCTAAGATAAATATGGCAAAGCTAAAGCACAATTTTAACCCTATTAAGACCATGAGACACATACAAGACCATAATAGACCCCCATATCAATTTTTCAACTATAGGGGATTGACGTAATTTGACTTGTGATCTAATTAGTCAACATTCTTGGCAATATCCTAGGGGTGGCAAGCCATCTATGCCAAAGACCAATAGCCTAATCCTATCCATTGTGATATGAAGTCACCTATGCACATATTAGACACTAAATTTCCTTTGAAACCACACCAAACAATAGAAAATAAGACAACAAAATAGAGAAAACACACATTGGTTCTCAAGAACACTTATGGAAAACACACATAATAGAAGCAAAGACACACACCTATCCTAGTATGTACAAGACCTCAATCCTTGAGGTGAAGAACAACTCACCATGCTTTAACTAGGGTCAAATATGGTACCTCTTCCATCCTTGCTACTCCATGAATGCAACCTATCATGTGAAACATGTTTTTCAACAAACACTTGCCCATTTTGATGGTCAAAATACTTACCATCCTTAGGCCTTCTACTGTCTATAAATGTACTACTTATTTGAAACTGCAACCTTCTTGACTTATGTCATGTCCAATTATCACTTCTAAAACTATATATTAGGAATGATCAAAGTTGCTTCAACCTTTCCTTATTATTGAACATGATATACTTTATGGATAGGGCCTTCAAGTTTTTATTCACTCTATTCCAACGCATTTGAAAATGTTTCAACCTCAAGTTGAGGTAATGACTACTCCTCAATAACAAATTCTTCTACCTTATCTTCATTGGGTTCTTTCATGAATATAGTCTCTTTAGCAATAACTTGAAATGCACTCTCATGCTTAACAAAGCATTCTCTAACCTATTTTTTAGATTCATCAATAACATTATTTTCAAATACATACTTCTTAGGAGAAGAAGTATACTTACTCAACTGATCAAACTCTTGACTTATGGCATGAAACCTTTGTCATAGGTCATCTTCCTCTTCATTACTATCATCTTTAAGGACTTATCCATCTCATGTAGGCAAAATGACATTGTTCTTCTCATCATATTGATTTATCATGCTTTGTAAACTATCATCATATATATGGATAAGGTAATTTCCCTCAACATCTTATGGAAATTAATGTTCAATGCTTACCTCAGATTTCTCATATGCTTCCTCATGGATGATGTATGTGTTAAGATCAATTTGCTCAAAGTAAGTGTATGGATCATATCCATAAGTATTTACACCATACTCATCTAAGAATAGATCAGATATGTCATCAATCTTGGAAGATGTTCCATCATCTACAATAGACTCCTCTTTATCACTGATGACACAATTGAGATTGAAGCTTTCTTCTACATATGGTTCAATATGAAACTTATCTATTGGTTGAGTTCTGATCATTACCTTTGCTCCATACCTTGTTCTGAAGGCCAAGAATGACCAATCAGTTGAGAGGTAACCTCCTATCTTGGTTTTGAAATCCCTTAAGAGGTAGATAGAAAAGTGAGTGGGCAAGTCAACAACCATAATGTCTTGAAGGATGGAGAAGCTAGGACAATCATGAAGGAAAACTCTCAACCCTTTAACAAGTCCTACTGACTTAGCTAGTGTCCCATTAATTTGAATCACCCCTTTATTGTATTTTTCATATTTCAAACCCAATTTATCAACTATAACCTTGGACATAATTGAAGTACTATCCCCACTATCTATTATGTAGTTGTGAACAAGCTTGTCTCCAATAGTGAGAGTGAGGTATAGGGGAGGAGGCTTCTCAGATTTGGAAAATTGTTCCATAATGTGATTAGAATCATTGGTGAGCACAAAACTACCATGATTTGATGGTTGATTGCTAACATGAATTATGGACAACTTCTCTTGAAGGATCTCCTTTTGACCAAGCAAGTGAAGCACATCCTAAATAGACATAGATGCCTTAGCACTCTTCAAATAATCTACAATATTCAAAATACTAGCACTCACCTTTTGTTGTACCCTTGAAGGTAATGTAGTGCCTTGATAATGAGGCATTGAAACACTTTGAGTAGCTCTTCCAACATTCTAATTTAGAATAGGTGCAGAGGTTGTAAGGACTGTCATACTTGCATCCACACCTTGTTACCTTGTAGGAGGGTTATTTCAACTTGCATGAACACCATTAGCATGTCCTAGAGCCTTTCTATTTTTAATTATATTATTTACAACTAAAGATCCTAATTGAGAATATAATTATCTTTTATTAGAAAGTTTACAAGGTTCACCTTTTAGGACAATCATCCTTCATTTGATTGCATGAGAACTTCATCTTCTAATGATAGCTGATGAGTAACTCCTCCTTGTGCAACAAAAGCTTACTCTCCACTTTAATTGGCATCCATGAATTGGCCTTGCTATCATTCCTCTCTGTGTACCAAGTTACTATGCACTGATACCATGTCTATTTTATTGGAGGTGGAAGTTAGATTGTATGCATTAGTAGGCCTATTGAATTTAGGTTGTCCTTGATCCCTAACTTAAACATATTGTTGAAGTGGGAACATATTTACTTATGGAGGATAAGGTTATGGGTTTTTATTGATTCCATATTTTAGATGTACTTACCTAAGCTGAGCTTCTAAGGTTTGTATCATTGCATCCTTATCAATAACATCTTCTGCCTTCTTAAGGGTAGTTCTAGGCTTTTACATTAGTAACTTGAGCAACACTTGGAGTATCTAAAGACATATTAGTAAATAGAGGCATGGAAACTTTTGGAGGCAAATTTCCAACTTAAATTAGGCCATTATTGTAGACATCTAATTCCTAACACCATTTATGTTGAAATTGTCAATCTTACTCAAATGCACAATTTAGTACAAAATCCATAAAACACTCTAAATGGTTTGAACTTGTCATTTACAAGTGATAATTTATGTCATAATATCCCTAAATAGGGTAATTCAATTTATGGGCTAGCTAACTTTGATCAATTCATTTCGAGTCAAAATGATGATTCTGTCTTTTGTGCTCTAGATCACTCTTTTCTCCTAAATTCATTGGTACATGCCACGTACCTTTATTATTTTGTGTTTGAAATATCCTAAATGGAAATGAGGTTCCATCACATCTAACATCACCTTCTAATTTTTCTCGAGTCAAATTACAACTCAGTAATATGACTCTGACCATTTTGATTAAGGACCAATTTTCAAATAATTGCACAAATGCTAATTAACCTTTTTTAAAGTTAATTAATCCAAAGCAAGAGCTTAAGTGGATTTTCCACAATATTTGTTGAATATTTATTTTTCAAAATTGATTCCCATTAACTACATCATCAGGTGACATAATTTTTTGGGAAGACATCCCTAGGCCATAAATGCCACAAATATCAGGATTATGGGTCACCTATGCCTAGTTAATGCCTCCCATGCCTCTTCAATGCCCCTTCTTCCAAGGTCATGATGAAGATAATTATGGATTTAATTCTAAATATTAGGATTATCCATGGTCACACATCTTAATCTTAAGATGGATGGTCATGGTTGATCCTGACCAATCTCAAAATCTATAAATAGAGAGGCCATGAACATCATTTCTAAGTTATTTTGGTGTAAGGTTATTATGCTCAAATATCTTCAAAGCTTGAATAATTCAAAGTTATAATGCTAAATTATTTCCATAAGTATTTGCATTTGATCATATTTTTTTTTTTGCAAGCTTCATTGATAGGCTAGTTTAGTGAATTAGAATCATGAGCCTAGGTTTTATGGAGTGTTCTTGAGGCATTGAAGGAGCTTACCACCATTATTGACAAAACAAGGATGCTTGATCAAGGGAGAACATGTTTTTGAGCCACATGGGTATGGTGAATCCATTTGGGAAGGTAATATGTTGTTTCTTTCTTTCATTTGTTTCTTGCTAACCTATATCATTCCCATAGGAATAGATAGGCTTGGTTAGTTAGTTCTTTATGCATGTTTCATTATTTATGGACTAATGCCTGACTAACTTGTTTTGTAATCCTCTCTACATCTTGGCACACCTGGTGGGACTAGATGCATCTCAGACCTAAAGGAGATCTTTTTGCAACTCTAAAATATTTATTTGAGACCTTAAAAATCTTGCAAATTGATTTTCTAACTTTATTTTGCCATTTTTGTTTGCCATAGTTTTACATAGTAACCAACATCAACAAGTAATACTGACATCAGTTACTTGGCTTAATTGATGTCAGTTAACAAAACTAACATCAATTAGATCTCAGTTAGCCAAAGTAACTGACATCGGTCATTGTGATTTTTCCAAAAACACAGACCCGAGAGCCACTTTTTCAAAGTTCATTGTTTCAAGATTAAAAGAGCTTTAAATCTAAAGGACATGCTAACATTTATGCTATAGAACCAAGCTTGATATTTTCTTAAAACATATTTAAATCACCTTTGATGCTTGAAAATCAATTAGGAACCTTGTTTTTGGTGTTTAACAAAGAATTTAGATGCTTAAGTGAATGTTTTCAAAGTTCACAATCTTAAGACCAAGGGGTCAAATAAACACCACCAAACTTTTCATTTGGGTCTAAAATTGGACACACTTGTCAATTCTTATTTGCAATAGTTTTTTAATCAAAATTTTGTTTGGAAAAAAGAGGAATGTGGCATGTATGCTCTTCCATTTGTCCCATATAGGGAACCATTAGAATCAAAAGTGTCATTCCTATTTCAAGTAGCCTATTTTAAGGCTTAGAAATAATTTCACCTAAATCACTCCCCAAAAACTTGCCAAAGTTTGGGTGATCTTGAAAATGACCCTAAAGTCTATATTTTATGTTTTATTTATTTGCATGTAAACTTGGCTTGCAAGGGGGACGTCATTACCTCCCATGAGTTCTTTAGGGAAGCTTTAACCCAGGGTTTCATCTCCCAGTATTGACTTCATTTGACTCCTTTAGAGTTGCACATGGGACGTATCTGTATTTGGAAATTGCACTACACTGAGTGAATAGCAGGATGCAGTGGTTGTAAAAAGGACTATACCTTTTTACAACTAGCCAATGCCATGGTCCCCCAATTTTTGTGCTTATCTTTTGCATCATTTGACATGAAAGTCATTGTGTAATTGATTCCCCTAGAATGATCGAAACCTTGCTAGTTTAGTAGACCCCACTTTTCCATACCTTGTCAGTTTAGACTTAAGACATTTATTTTTTGGCATTAGCTTACTTGGTCTTGATTTGTGTCTAAAACTACTTATTAACTCAATGAGCTTAACCAAAACACATTCTCCTCAATTTTCTTGAGCAAGGGAAGCATTATGCTGTCTAAATGAAAAATTCATCTTTTCCTTGTTCAAATTGTTATCAAAAGCTTTATGTCATGTCATCCACTTTGGCACAGTCATGTTGCCTAATTGATTCTAGAAATTTTACCTAATTTTTTTAAATCCTTCATTTATAATCCACACTCAAAATTGAACCTTTCTAAGTTCTAAGGGTTGGTGTGTCAAATTAGGTTCACCATTTGCGCACTAAGATTATTTTAACTTGGGTTCAATTTTCCATTTGGATTCAATGTTGTTTATTTAGACTAAAAATTACATTATCATCTTGGTAGACTCAAGTCATCTTTCATATCGCTCATGCTTTGAGTCCTAGAACATATTTTATCCTACTAGAATCATGTGGTGACATTGTGCTACCCATTTGGTCCTAGCTTTATACTTAATGATTTACGTATGTTTTTACATCTTAAGTTGCTTAGTTCATTTTGTCTTCTTCTTAATCTGAAGAGCTTGCTATAAACTTCTAGGGTCAACTTGTCAAAGTTGAATCTATATTTTGTAATGTGGGTATATCATAAAGATCTAGGCTTTGGTGTACTAGTTTTCACCTTGGGTCATTGAGTTACCTTACTCTCTTCCAATCTATATGATTTAAAATTTACCAAAGATTAAGTAAACTCATGAACCAAATATTCTAAATTTTGCATGGCTTCAAACCACCCTCCTTTATAGTCTCATTGGTACCTTGGTTTTTTGTTTAAAAGGAAGTTGAAGCATACCTTGATTAGTTTCTAAACATTGGTTCAAAGTTAGTCAATACACAGAGCAGCTCTTTTTAGACATGACTCAAAGGTTCACTTGTAGTGGGGCCTCTTATGGCCTTAGTTATGAAGATTAGAAATTTTATGATGGTCAAGATAACCCCATTGTTTTTTATAATGTCCCCACAATAGTAGGATTCAAAGATGATTAAAATGAATATCAACCCCAAGAAGATCAAGACAAAACCCTTCTTAAATTGATAGAATCAGGTACTAGACTACCTTCTAACTTTCCTACAAAAAAATTGCATACCTTATTTAGAGAAGGAGATCAACAATGGCAAGAGAAAGATTTTACATAAATAAACATACCTTCTTCCTCTAACAAAGGAAAGGAAATACAAATAGATTTAAAGCCCAATATCTGGATCTTCTAGCTAAGATAAAGATAATAAGTCAATGATATGCAGATCGACTTATTATAGACTTAATGGACTCCCTAGTTGCCACTTCAATTCACAATAATGCTTCGAAAGAACATGGAGTTATGGTTGAAATTATGCAACAAGTATTAGAAGAGAACATTACCATAATGGATCAAGGTAATCTAAATGAACAGTTAAAGTCATAAGAAACCTTACAAAATGTTCCATGTGACACAGAACATATGTTCTTAAATCATCAAGAAACTCTTATTAATTTACAAATTTAGAAACCCAAACAATCAGTCCAAATTGAAGAAATCCCTCAAGACAATTTGGCTAATTCTTTTCAACCAACCCAAAGATTAGTAAATAAACATAGAAATTTCCAAAATTAACAAAGTATGAAATAACCAAATTCAGGGAATGCTTTACAACCCAAGAATCAATGGCCTATGTTCTCAAATCTAGAAGTGAATCATAACCAAATCATGGATCAAAATATATATGCTCCCTATAGAACCACACAAAACTAGGGGCACATTCCACCCCAATAGCAACAAAACCAAGGGCACATTCCACCCCAACAACAACAAAACCAAGGGCACATTCCACCCTAATAGCAATAAAACCAAGGGCACATTCCACCCCAATATCATCTTATCCAATCCACAAATTTACCAAACATGCAAGAATGGAATTCTATGAAGGAAATCATCCAAAGATTGGAGATGAATAATAGAGTCAAAAAATAAAAATTTGATGAGATATGCCCATATCCAATTGATTTATCTATTCTCCAAAACCCCTTTCCACCTCATTTTGAGGCACCCAAATTTGACAAGTACAAAGGGAAAGGAGATCCATGCAAACACATATAAGCATTCTTCATCTTATGTCAAGAGGTTGTTTATAGTAGCGAGTACCTACTATGACTATTTTTGTAAAGTTTAGCAATACAAGCTCTTGATTGACTACTTAAACTACCCAAGGGATTAGTTGCAGATTGGAATGACTTATCAAAAAAATTTGTTAACCATTTCTCATACAACATAGAACATGGATTGACCATTGTTGACTTATGCAAACCTAAGGAGTGTGATGGTGAAAGTTTCGTTGCATATTTGTAAAGGTGGAGAGATTTGGCAAGCTGATTTCAACACAATTTACTAGAAAAATAGTTGGCTGATATCTTTACATAGAATTTGCATCCTAAAGTTACACATAATATGATTAGCTTGTGCTAACTCATTTAAGGATATTATTGATAAAAGAGTGCAGATTGAGAAGGCTCTTATTGTTAGAGGCCTTGTTAATATTTTTTTGCAAGGTCAAGCATCTAATCAGACTAAATCACTAGCTCAAATAGTTATGTAGGATCAGTTTAAGGGCTTTAGCAAAAATAAGAACATGGATGGAAATGGGGTGACAGAAACAAGACATGTACAAATGGTTCAGGCTATGCCTCCTTCAAATGTATAATTAACTCCCCCAAATCCACTACCTACTTTGCAGAGACAACCTCCATAAAGGACATTCCATAACAATTTTAGAGCCTTCAGCAAGTTAGGAGAATTGGTTGAAATAGTGTTACAAAATCTCATTGTAGCTAATTTAATTATATGGCTAGTATCAAAGCCATTTCCTCAAGATCAACCAAAACCAAACTGGTACAAAGATAATGAATGGTGTAATTTTCAACATGTTGTTGGTCATGGTGCATATCATTACATTTAATTATGACATATTATTGAGGACTTTATTGAAAATATGGAGCTAATTTTTAAGTTGGCCCCTAATCAGGACATAAATTAGGATTTGGGAATCTACAAAGACCCCTTTCCTTGACATGATCCACCACCACCAAGAAATAATCAAAATGGTCACAATCAAGGACAGAGGTAGAATCAAAACCAACAACAAGGTAAAATTCATAATGAGCATAATCAAGATCATAATTCCTACACTAATAATGTGGCTTATAACATGTACCTTATGACTATAATAATACTATAGGATGCATTTCTACAACCCACATTGCCACTGTCACTGTAAAACCATGTGGGCAATCTCATGTTCCTCACAACACAAGACCCATCATTATAGGGTCAAAAACCTCTCCCTTAGTAATACCATGTTGATTTTGCATCATCATGTTGCTAATCCATTTGCATGGGTTACTGATCTTGCACAATAGTACCATTCTTATAATTATAAAGGCTCCTCATTGACCCAAAATTATAGAAATATAGTTAGTCACCCATAAGTCACCATCTAGGTCCCTTCACCCACTTATTTCTATAAACCCAATGAAAACATTGTGCCAATGGTCCCAAAGCTGAATACTATCCCAACAAAGACTAAACTAGTTCAATCCATAGTTCAAAGGCCTTATAGTCTAACGGATCAATTAGATAAAACCCCTACACAGATTTCCATATTAGAAATCTTGCATACATCTGATGTTCATAGAACCATCTTCAACAAACTTTTTCAAGATTATATTGTGCCTAATGATATAAACCTTGATCAGTTCCATAACTTAGTTAGACATTTGTCTTCATTTCAGCAAATTACATTTTATCAAAAAGACATGTCCATCCTTAGCCCAAACCATAATAACCCACTATACATTGAGATAATTATTGTGGATCACAAGATCAAGTGGGTTCTTATAGATAATGGTTTAGGGATAAACATCATATCTCTTAAATTAGTATGATGATTGGGTTACATGGATAAAGACATTCAACCAAAAACTATTACAGTCAAGGCTTACAACAACATCGAGAGGGAGTCATCCAGTATTTTCTAGTCATGATTGGGTCTATTTCTCATCATACATTATTCTATATTATGGATATTGAGATTCCTTATAACATACTTCTTGGTCATCCTTGGATCCATGCATTATAGGTAGTTCCATCTACTCTTCACCAATGCCTTAAGTTTCCCCATGATGGGATCAAGGTTACTATTCCCATTGATCAATGCCATATCAATACTACAAACATCTTGAATCAGAGTTTCATAATTATAAATATTGCCTAGGTTTGGAATTCATTGCAAAGAATAACAAAGCCATTATTTTTCATTTGTCTCCATCTAATTATATAGACCCTAGTGATCTAGCTTCCACTTCGACCGATCTATTTCCTATAGCTTTGGCCAAAAAGGTTATTATTAAAGATGCAGGCATTTCTATATACCATCTAAAGGACATCTTCCATATTGAAAAATTACCAAAATCCACTAAAACATTTGGTAAGCCTAAAACTTCCTAGTCTCTTAATAGACCCAATCATATTTGGCAACCAAAGAAGAAGTAACAAAAACCTCATATGGTTTTTGTACCTGTAATTACACCAAGGAAATATTGAGAGGCTTTTACCAAGGGAGATTGGTTATATTCTGAAGGCCTTATGGATTGTTTTTAGAATACAAAGTATCATATCCCTAATAGGATAATGGATCATTCTGACTATACAGGGAAAGGCCTTGGCCCATAGGAGCAAGGAATTTTAGAACCCTTATCAATCAAAGTTATCAATTTGAATCATGGCCTCAAATTAAAACCACTTGAGGATGACCTCATGACATTTGATAGTGACTCCTCTGAAGTGACTAGTAATGAGACTCTTAACAGTGACATAGGTGTGTAATTATAGCCTTTTTGATGAGCTTGCCAACTCAGATTTGTTTGATTCAAATGCCATATTGACCATAACACCTATTGTAGCTTCCCATCGTGAAGAAAAAATCTATCTTAGTGGTGCTTCCCTTCCTGAAGCAAGACATTATATATTTACCATTGGTACTTCCCATCCTGAAGCAAACCCTCACTGTAACCTATGCCTTTGCCATCCTAAACTCATAGATTAGGATAAAAAAAATTAGTCATATGCTTTGATGAGTTTTAAAATGAAGCATCAATTACAAAATACATGGGCCTATGAGATGCTTTCCCCATCGAGGATCATAAGCAGGGTTTTTATTTTTCATTGCATTCTTCTGTCTATTTTGGAGAGCAAGCAAACTTTATTGGTCATAATAAAGAACAAAAATCAATATACTTAGGTGAAAACCTCTTGAGGCACTTGTTGATTAGGGAAAAAGTAAAGAAAAAGATAAGCCTTTGAGTGAAAACCTATTTCATGCACTCCTGAGTGAGAAAGTTTTTTCATTCCCTTAGAATGTATAAATTCCATCTAGCCTAAGTTCCATAGCTAGTACAAACATCTCTTCATAACAACATCAAATATTTGATCATCTTACTCTTGATTTTATAGAGGTTTTTGCCAATTGGCCTTTACCTAAGAAGGCAAATTTTGATTCTTCATATTATCCATATCTTTGAAAGGAACAACAAGAAGATATAGTAGAGGAAGATGATCATGACCATACATTGCCTACAATTCTAGAAGATGGATCCACACTCCTTATGGAGAGCACAATAGAAGTGAATTTGAGAACCCATGAGGATCCCAAAATTGTTTATCTTGGAGCTTCCCTTAATGAAGCAAAATGTGAACATATTATATCCATTCTTAAGGATTATATAGACATCTTTACATGGGCATATTCTGACATGCCAAGCTTGGACCCATATTTAGTTGTGCATCGTCTTGTTGTTCACCCTGATGCTAAACCAATCAAGCAAAAGTTGAGAAAGATGCATCCACACATTACCCTTTTAGTTAAAGCTAAGTTGGAAAAGTTGTTAAGGGCCAATTTTATTAGACCATTGGACTACATTGAATGGAATTTTAACATAGTGCTAGTAAGTAAAAAGACCCAAGGCATACATGTTTGTACTGATTTTCATGATATCAACAATGTATGCCCCAAAGATGATTTCCTCTGCCCAACATCAAGATGATTGTTGACTCAACTACTGGGTATGAGATGCTATCCTTAATGGATGGATTTTCTAATTATAATCAGATCAAGATAGCCCCTAAATATCACCATAAGACCATGTTCACCACTCTATGGGAGACATTCTACTACCAAGTCATGCTATTTAGTTTTAATAATGTTTGAGCCATATATCAACATGTAATGATTGTCATCTTCCATGACATGATGTATGACATTGTCAAGGACTATGTTGATGATATACTAGAAAAATCAAGAACAAGATCTAGACATCCTAACATTTTATGAAGAATACTTGAGAGGCTTCTTGCATATAAAGTCCACTTGAATCCAAATAAATGTGTCTTTAGAGTCACATCAAAAAAAAATTTAGGGTTCATTATATCATAGTGAGAGATCAAAGTCAACCCTATAAAGGTCAATGCTATTATAGAAATGCCTCCACTAAATAATCTTAAATAGTTGTGAGGTCTACAAGGAAAGATCTAGTCTATATGCAGGTTCATTTCTCGATTAGTAGATAAGTGCCACCCATTTACCCACCTCTTAAGGAAAGGGGTAACATTTCAGTGGGATGAATATTTTTAGATAGCATTTGCAAAGCTTAAAACATACTTAGCCAATCCACCAATTTTATGACCTTCAACATAAGGAAAGCCACTACTTCTTTATATATTAGCCATGAAACATACATTGGGGGAACTTTTGGTGTAGCATGATGATCATGGTAAGGAACACATGGCTTATTATTTAAGTTACACATTAGTAGCCTATGAACATAATTATATGCCTATTGAGAAGGCATGTTTAGCTATGGTGTTCACCACTCAGAGATTATGACATTATATGCTAAATAACAAAACTATTGTTATCACCAAGGTAGATCCTATAAAGCTCCTTTTATCTAAAGTAGCTTTCAAGGATGCATGGCTAAATGGATTATGCTATTCAATGAGTTTGATATTGAGTACTAGAATCAGAAGGTAATCAAAGGACAAATTCTTTTTGACCAACTTGTAGAAGCTCCTATTACGGCCACTCAACCTCTCAACTTTGACCTTCCAGATGATTCTATCATGATGATAGAACAAGCATCACAAGAACCTAAATAGTGGACACTTTATTTTCATGGATCCTTCACATCCTAAGGGTCTATAGCTGGCATATTTTAGATCATGCCATAGAGGGATTTGATCCCCAAAGCATTCCACTTACAATTTTAGTGTACAAATTATATGGCCAAATATGAGGCATTAGTTGTAGGGATCCATCTTGCCATACAATGAGATATTTAAAGCTTAAAGGTCTATGGATATTTGTAGCTAATCATAAATTAGAAAACTGATTAGTATCAAACAAGAGATGATAAGCTTGTTCCTTACAAGTAAATTGTTGATAACTTTAAAACACATTTTAAATCTCTATATTTTGAGCAAGTTCCATGAGTCAACAACAGATCTATTGACACCATGGCAAAAATTGATTCCATGATTCAAATGCATGGCAGTGCTAAAGATTATTAGTTCTTGATTGAAAATCTTCTTCATTCAGCACATACTCTACCATATTTAGAGAGGATATGCATCATTGTTGATCCTAATCCCTCCCCTGAGTTACCATGGTACCAAGATTTTTATAACTATTTCCATAGCCATATATTTTCTATCAACCTTTCCAATAACCAACAAAAACTATTCCTTCATCACTTAACATCTTATATCTTCCTTGGAAACATTCTTTATCGAAAAGGCTATGATGGAACGCTTCTTCATTGCTTATCTTTGGGAGAATCCAAGTTGGCACTAAAGGAGGTTCATGAAGGAATGTGTGGGGCCCATACCAATGGTGTAGTCCTAGTAAAGAAACTTCTTAGAACAGGTTAGTATTAGCCCAAAATGGAAATAGATGCTTGTAATTATGTAAATAAGTGTGTTCCTTGTTAGTGGCATGGAAACTTGATCCATGCACCTTTCTTACCATTGCAACCAATTACAACACCATGGCCATTCTCAACATGGGGTCTTGATCTCATTAGAAAAATTAACCCAACATCTTCAGATGGCCATAAGCACATTTTGACTACAACTGAGTACTTTACCAAGTGGATTAAGGCCATTACTCTCACTTATGTTATCAAGAAATAAATATCCAAATTCATTCATTACCACATCATCTATCGATATGGCATCCCAACCTGTATTATATCTGATAATGGCAGAACCTTTGTGAACCAAGATGTGAAATCTCTTTGTGCAAAATTCAAGATCAAGCACAAGAAATCCACTTCATATAACCTGAAAGGTAATGGACAAGTTGAGGCATCAAATAAAACCCTTCTAGCCATCTTTAAAAAGATTTTTAATGATGTTGGCCATAATTGGCACTTGAAACTCTTTCTTACCCTCTGGGCTTATAGAACCAATCATCGCACCCCAATTGGAGTTACTTCGTACTCCCTTGTTTTTGGCATTGAAGATATTATCCTAGTCAAGATTGATATCCCATCATTAATAATATCACTAGAGCACATTGAAGATAATGAAGACTATAAAGCCTCATGGCTACAAGAACTAGAACTTCTTGATGGTAAGTATTTGGTTGCCTTAGAAAACTTGTAGGCCTATCAGAATAGATTATGGAGAAGCTATAATAAATGCATTCTCCCTTGAGAATTTGAGATTGGTGACTTAGTTTTGAAAGAGAACCAGAAGAACATCAATGTTAAACCCAAAAAGAAAGGCAAGTTTCAGCCTAATTGGTTAGGACCATATATTGTCATGGAAAACTATGGATTAGGAGCATACTGACTGGCTAAACCTAATGGTGAAGAACTTTCAAAGCCCATAAACATCTTACACATTAAGAGGTTCTATGCATGAACAAATTTGAACCATTATCTATAATACCCCTGACTTGGGGGCAACTTGTGTTGTCATAATTTTAGCTCACCCTTTTATCTTACCTTAAACACATTTTATACTACCCTGGTCCACTTTTCATGAATCCTGATGGTAAAGGCTTTGAACCTTTAGCACTCTAAACACATTCTTCATCCCATTCTAGATTGCTCTCTTTGAGAAGCATATTCCTTATTTTATCTAGGACATGTTATAATCTTGAACACTTTTTATCCCTTGACTAATTATGATCTCGATTATGTCTCGTGAACATTATGAACATCTTTAATAGTAGTTATACAAAGCAGTTCAGCCAGGATAGTCTTGTATAGCTTTAGATAGATTAACAACTACATCTTCTCAGTCCAAGTATTTGTTGCTCTTTCTTATTTTATCAAGCATCTCACTATCACCAGTTTGTAAGCATGGGCCATTGTAGCTGGCTTAGCTATCTTATTGGAACCTCTACTCTTAGGATGTGCATATCCTCAACTAGATGGGCCCACCTTGTGCATATTTTATCCCAAAAACACCAAAAACATTGGAAATAATTTGAAAATACCAAAAACATCATAACATGATCCATAAAAGAATAAATATATTATCTCACACTTCTATACATTTGTACATTCCCATTCCACCATCCCATGATCTCACCATTTTATGAGCAACTGTTAAGTTTGAATGGTCTCACCATTTTGTGAGCAACTATTAAGTTTGAACACTCTCACCATTTTATGAGCAGCTATTAAGAAAGAATGCTCTTGTCATTTTATACGCATAGAAACACCAGTTCATTTCATCTTATCCCATGCACTTGTCATTTTACAAGATCATTCTTTCTCATCTCATCAGCTTCTTATTCGCTATACCATTCTCATTTGTTTGTCATATCTTCCATTTCTTCTATAACATTAATCATGTTGGTCTGATCATCATTTTTCTTCTATCCCATTTTTTGGGAGAACTACATTTGGCCTAAAGTTCATGTTGGAATATGCATCTAGGGAACTATGTAGGTAACGTCCACTTGCCTTATACATCTAGAGTTAGGTCAGCCAACCCCTTCCTTTTCTTCTCTTCTTCCATTTTTTTGTCATTGTTCCTCTTTAAATTAGGGAATAATTTTCATGTCATTTTTCTTTGTTATGATGTGGTAAAAAGTAATGCCTCTACTGCACAAGCATGAACATTTTTCTTTAAACTACAGTAACTTGTTTTTAGTTTGTGTGTGTTTATTTGTGTTTTTTTGGTGTTTTATTATGATTTCACACCTCCTTTTATTTCTTCTCATTCTCTCTTTTTATTCCTTCTTATCTCCATTCTTGGTCTTATGTTTCCTTGATTGGTTTTTTGTTTTTTTTTGTTTATCTCTTTTATGTTTTAGAACATCTTGATAATTCACATGGCTCTCAATTGTTTATATCCTGATCCTATGTTATTACATTATTCTTAGACCATTTTGTTTATTTGATTATTGTTTGTGTCTTATTTTTTGGTTTGATTTTGCTTTTCTCTTTTGTGTTCAAGAATGCCTTAATGGTCTACATAGATCTTGATTATGCATATCTTGGTCTCATGTCGTTAAGACATTCTGAACTTTTGTTTTTAAACATTTTGTTCCTACTTAAGATCATATCTTGATTTCAAGATAAGTTCATTTATGTTTATCTTTTTCTTTGTTTTTGCTTTTTTGTTTAAATGTAAATCACTGTAACTCTGGTTTTGGTCATTATTTTACCATTATCTTTATTTATAGATATTCACATTTGAACTAGCTCAGTGTAATTGGAATCTTATGTCATTTTAAGTTATTCATATTTATGATGCCTAATTTATTTTGCTATAGCAAGCACTTTGTGCTCAAGTCTCAAATTCTTAACATCAACATAAGCTCCAATGAATGATTCTCAAGAACACTTTGCAAAACCTAGGCTCATGATATAGAATTAGGCTTCTAGGTAGCATGCATTTCAGGATTCTTTTTCTATGCTTAGATATGCATCCCTTCACATATATTTTAAGTCTAATTAATTATTTGTAATTTTTCATCATTCCTCATTCCATCTCTCCCAAACTTGGGTGAACTACATTGCCCTAAAGTTCATGTTGGAATGTGAGTCCATGAAACTATGTGGGTAGTGCTTAATTTCTATTGAGGTCAACTTAGTTATCTCCATTCTTTTTTTCATCTCTCTCATCACTTTGTGCATTCTCATATGCTTGGTTTTATATGGCTTTCTAAGACATTACACCATCGCATGTACATTTGTGCCCATTCACTTTAACCTATGTTTTTTATTATATCTTTGAGCTATTTTGCTTACCAATTTCCCATACTGGGGCACAACATCTAAACCACGTCTGAATCAAATCAGCTCTACAGGGGTAAAATCATTATTTATTTTTTATCAATGATCAAAATTTTCCCTACTATGGCAAAACTATTTAATCACAATTAAATCTACTCTACTAGAGTACTTCTTATCATCTTCTCTTTAGAGACCCCATTATAGTGGTTCTTCCCTTCTTGAAGAACATTCTCCTTTTTCCTCTAATTATAAGCTTTCCACATTAAATCCCATGATGGCAATTTTTTTAGTGTGCAACTTGTCTCAGGATTGATCAATGTCATAAGTGCACAGCTTGTACTCTCAAATTGGGTACATTTATAGTCTGTCCCTTACATTTATGGATTGTATCTTTTCCATTCCCCCTATCTCTAGGGCCTATTATACCTCTAATTATATTATGATCATTGATGTTAATCATGTGTGTAATCATTATCTTGTCTAGATGTGATCTATTCCATGGGTTAATCTCACTTTCTCTCTCTTTTTGAGAGTTCATCCTTCTCTTTCATCCTAATATGTCCTCTCGAGGGGGCATCATGGGTCTGTTCCATTTTCTTCTTGACAAATCTTTTCGTTTAAAATATGTTGCTTCACTTGAATGTCTCACAATGCCTTCTCAAATAGGGGAAAATTTTAGGCATCTAATTCTTAACACCATTTGTGTTGAAATTGCCAATCTTACTCGAATTGCACTCAAATGCACAATCTAGGTCAAAATCCATAAAACATGCTTAATGGTTCAAAATTATCATTTAAAAGTGCCAATTTATGTTAAAGTATCCTTAAATGGGGTAATGTAATTTATGGGCCAGCTAACTCTGATCAATTTGTTTCAAGTCAAAATGATGATTTTGCCTTTTGTGTTCTAGATCACTCTTTTCTTCTAAATTCATTAGTACATGCCATGTAACTTTATTATTTTGTGTTGGAAACATCCTAAATGGAAATTTGGTTCCATCTCATCTAACGTCAACTTCTAATTCTTCCTGAGTCAAATTATTACTCAATAATATGACTTTCTGACCATTTTGATTAATTGAGGACCAGTGTTCAAATAATTGCAAAAATGTTGATTAACCTTGTTTAAGGCTAATTAATCCAAATCAAGAGTTCAAGTGGATTTTCCATGAGATTTTTTGAATATTTATTTTTGAAAATTGATTCCCATTAACTACATCATTAGGTGACATCATTTCTTGGGAAGACATCCCTAAGCCATAAATGCCACAAATATCAAGATTATGGGTCACCCATGCCTATTTAATGCCTCCCATGCCTCTTTAATGCCCCTTCTTCCAAGGTCATGATGAAGATAATTATGGATTTAATTCTAAATATTAGGATTATCCATGGCCACACATCTCAATATTAAGATGGACGATCATGGTTGATCCTGACCAATCTCAAAATCTATAAATAGAGAGGCCATGAACATCATTTCTAAGTTATTTTGGTGCAAGGTTATTATGATCAAATATCTTCAAATATTGAATATTGCAAAGTTATAATTCTAAATTATTTCCACAAGGCTTTACATTTAATCATAGATTTTGTTTGCAAGCTTCATGGATAGGCTAGTTTAGTGAATTAGAATCATGAGCCTAGGTTTTATGGAGTGCTTTTGAGGCATTAGAGGAGATTACCACCATTTTTGACAAAGACAAGGATGATTGATCAAGGGAGAACATGTTTTTGAGCCACATGGGTATGGTAAATCCATTTGGGAAGGTAATATGGTGTTGTTTTCTTTCATTTATTTCTTGTTATCCTTTGTAATTCCCATAGGAATAGATAGGCTTGGTTAGTTAGTTATTTATGCACGTTTCATTATTTGTGGACTAATGCTTGACTAACTTGCTTTTTAATCCTCTCTAAAATTATCAGCTCTAATGGCAAGGTCATTTACTTTAGGTAAGGTGTAACCACCCATGGACTGCAATATTATGGTTGTGTCAGTGCCAATAGCCCTTAGATATGTAGGAAACACAAAGCTTGTAGGTGGTCTCATGGGAGGAGGTAGCCTATGTCAAGTCCTTTGGAATCTCTCATTAAAATCATGAATTTTTTATTTATGGGCTCTTTTGAATCACATTAAACTGATGAATGAGTGATGTGTGATCACTCTTATCTCCAAGCCTTGATGTCAATAGCTTTCCAAAATCATCCCAAGTTGTGATACACACTCTAGGCAATGTCATATACCAATCAAGTGCTTTCCCTCTAAGGGACATGACAAGGAGTATAATGCAAATACTAACCTTAATAGCATTATGAAAGCTACAAAAGTTTGAGATATCCCTATTATGCTGACTAGGAGTCACATTACCTTCACCATTGAATGTGGAACACTTTTGGTAGCATTAGGGGACATATCATCAAATATATTAAGTTGATAGGATTTTTAGTGTTAAAGGTTGGAAAATTCACACATTAAGTTGATAGGATTTTTAGTTTTAAATTTTATCCTAACCATGTTTTCCTCAATTTATTATTCACTCTATTTATCTTCTTATCTTGAAAATTCCTCTTGTTCTTCAAACATCAAGATAGGCTAAGGATGTTAAACTTTAAGAGGAAGTTCAGGTTGAAAGAGTTGGTTTATGGGATTGAGACCTCTATTAGTAGATGACCTAGAAAGGACCATGAAGTATGAACACAATATTATGATAAAATAATGTTCTAAAACTAGATATTACCTTGAATGGAATCACCAAATGCTGAGTAAAACACCATATGCAGTTATGATATTGTCAAGACTAGCATTCACCTTGACAAGATATCTTTGAGACAATGGTCCAATCGAGCATGATAGAAATATTTTCACAAAATATTGCACCATAAATTTTTTGGTTCAATTCCACTCTAATATTTAGGAAACATTGGAATACCTCTAGGCCTGTGGGTTGCCTAGTAGAGGTAGACCTCTAGGTTTAAGGGTTAGCTCCCTGGATTGATCCTTGAATGCTTATCACCTACACTAATTGTTTGCTTGGATGAAAAGGGATAGAATTAGACATGAAATTAAACTAATATAAATATGCGATACACCAAAAATATCTCCACATGATACCATACAAGTGAACTATGAAACATGATTCACAGCACTAGTCTTAGGATCCTAAAATTTCTCTAACCTTAGTATTTCAAACATGGAGGTGATATGCATGAAAATACTCAAGGTAAGTGAAATATATATGATTTTCAAAAAATAAGGCTACTTTTACACTTGAAAATATACCCATACACTTGATAACACTTCATGTGACCTATTAGAGTGGAAATAACTTGCATCAAACATGAAAGGATTGAGAGAAAGCAAGGATAAATATAAATCACTTGACTTTTCACTATACATCACTTCACCTAATTATAAAATATATTTTGTGGACTCAAAACCATATTTAATATATTATTTCAAATACAAATTAAAATATCAAACCATTAGATCTTCACCATACCAGGTGTGGAATTAGAATACAAGAGTCAAAATGGCTTGCATTTAGAGAATGTGTGAGAAGAGAGAGAGAGAGAGAGAGAGAGAGAGAGATAAGTTCAAGGGTCAAAATGACACATTTCAAGGCATGAAAACTAGCTATATTTTTAATCATGAAGTGCAGAATATATTTTTATAAGGTCTCCTTAGACAAATGTCCATCTGAAACATCAAACTTTCCAAAACTAGCATAGAGACCTTTCAACTACCTTCTTGAAACTACCTTCATGATTAGGTATCTTTTAACTGATCAAAAATGAACTAGGGATATTTGACACCTATGCATTATCTTATGTGGGTTATAAAAATTCCATGATAGTCATCAGATGCATCCCTAATTTCTATCCATATTTTGGACACTTGTACTCACCATCTATAGTCATTCATTAGCCCTCTTGGCCTTATTATTCAAATTTTTCATCCATTTTTCCTTTAGTTGCTCAAAAAAATTGATGTAAGAGGTGTTATGACAACTATTTATAGTCCCTCTACTTTACACTCCATCAGGAAGACCTTATAAAGCCCGAAAATTGGACTTCCTGTCTTCTCACTTGGTAGCCACTCTCCATTTTCACTATCTGTCAAAGATTGCCTAAGATGAACCATGTAGCATAAGCGTTTACATGCCCATATATGTATATAAATGGACATATTGAGTTAAAAAATAATCCCACTTGACCCCCCCAAATTATTTTCATTTTTTCATTCTATTATGTACCTCCAAAACACATAAAACCTTACAAGAAACCTTATTTTCACCTTGTCTATATAAGTAGGTTACATACTAATCTGATCTAATGAATCTAGAGAGAGTCTTCCAAAAGTCCATTTTCAAGCCATCTAACCAATTTTTAATGCATTCCCACTCATTTATTTCCAATCAAGTCTTAGATGAGGGCTTAGGATGGTTTTAGCATGTTTTGCTTATTAGCAATTATTCATAAAAAATAGACATTTAATCTTTGAAAAAATTCCACTAAAAGAAATTTTAGGACATTTGTAAACCATCCCAAACTCCTTGTGTCACCATGCAATGAATCCATATGGATGTGAGTGATTTAAGTTGGTCTCTCGAGCTTGAGAGTGAATTTTGGGACCCTTGAGGTTTTTTTAAGCCAAAAATGAGCTTTTTCTTATTCCCTCTATAGAAAAATGGCTCCAAATAGTCTCATACCTTCCCATAATGGTTATCAAATGACTTATAATTTTCATCTTTCCTTATAAATGATATTAAGCCTTATTAGGGCTTTAGGCCTAGTCTAGGCCTAATAGGCTTGACTGTGTTATAGTTTCCCATAACTAACTCTAAGTGGTTTTATAAGAATGTGAGTGTTTATTCACAATTTTTCACCTTTAATTAAACTCATCACACCTTTATCCAATTCTCCAATACTTCCCATCATAGCCTCTTACCATCTTCTCACCAAATTTGCAATCTAGACTCCTTGGGGGTGCCTTTTGTCTGAGATAAAATAGAGGGCATATCCCTTATTTGCTTCATCAAAGTGAAGCTATTATAGGTTGTATTGGGTCATGAGTACCATTTTCACCAAAATACAAGGTTTGGTCACCTATAAAAGTCTCTCAATATCATAATTCTTCAAGATAGACTTTTGTAGAATGATGACTGTCTACAGTGTTTAGGAACCTCAGTCTTATCACTATATGTTGGTTTTATTACCCTATTTCCTTATCTAAGCATCATGTGAATTTTATTTATTAATATTTTAAGATGGTATCAATCATATTCACCATCCCACACTTCTACCAACTTTCTCAAATCTCACACCTTTCACGAACCTGCACTAGTCCATGGACTGTGTGTATACTGTAGGTGGCAATTTTAGGATGTTTCTTGTAGGTGATGTTCATGATTTATCCCTATGTTACATACTTAGGCCCTTATTTAATTCATCAAGGTCATCTTCACATTTTTTTTGACTCAAATATATCATGTCTTAGGACTTGCCAATGTTCAAATTGCCTACTCTAGCATATTGTGAGTCTACAATCAACAATAGGAGTTATTTGGAGAACAAAAGGGCCCCTGTAAGTGGTGATATGATTCAAACCATTATACTCAAACTCCCTTTATTTTTATTGATATCTTAATGTCATTTTTATTCTAATGGAATCATTTATCTTGAAGGCTATGCTTTCATGAGTCACTATTACATTGAAAGATCATTTAGGCTTCGAAAGTAATATAGATGACTGATAGTCTACAGTGAAAGGTTGATTAAGATGGAAGCCTCTTTACACTCTAATATCATGACCAAAAAATCACCTTTTGCATGTCAAGATACTTCCTCTATGTTTATATTTCATGATGGAAACAACTAGACCTATCTAAACCTCAAGGCATTCTACTATGGAAGGATCAAATGTATGGGCAAAACATGATTTAGAGAAACTAAGGTAATGTGTCCCTTTTGCAGCTTTATCCACCTATAAACCTTGAACTCAAGTTTGTCTACATGAAATTACATCACCATTGTCATAATGTCTCTCCCAATGCCTTTAAACCTCAATTAATGTCTCAAATGAGTTTCAACACTTTCATTTCAAATCTCTCAAACCTTTGTGGAGCCACCTATAGGTGAACGTGTAGGATATAGACATTGTGCATTGTATAGGGCTTCACAACCAATTTTAAACCATATTGGTAACCTCAAACATGTTTATGTCACATTATAATAATTCTCACCATATTGAAAACATCATTTTGTTATCATCATGAATGGTGAAGGGGCTATCTTCATTTGACTATAAGTGAATGTTGCAAGAAGGTTGACTATGTACATGTCTCTTACATGTGTTTCACTAAGTGCTAGTCTTAAGACTAGACCTTCAAAGAGTAACTAATTATTATGATTAAAAATATTGATAACAACCTACTCTCTCTATCGTAAAACCACGTATATGATAATAACTTTGCAAGAGGTGAAAATGTTGGTTTGTAACTTTAAAGGAGTCCTCAACTAGCAAACTGGGATGTTCATGTCAATTCCTTCACATCACACATGAAAACTAAAATGAGAATCACATAAAAAATATTATCATGCTTCTTGATATCATGTACACTATTTGGTTTTCATAGAACTATACAAACAAAGAGGAAACCTAAAGGGTATGGGAATGAACAGGCAAAAAAGAGTCACTATCACTCTAAGAAATGGTTAATAGAGCACAATTAACCAATCCTCTGACTCTTACCATGGATTTTAATTATAAAAGGATTATTTCCATCTCTCAATGTAATTTTATCCAACTCACCTCCTGTTGTCTATACTAGACTAAAATCGATTGACCATTTTTGCATGCAAAAAAGAGTGATAGAATAAATAAGATGGTTTTTGTTATTTTTGAGACTTTCAAAGCTACCCAAACATGGAAGTGAGTTCAGGTGACCTTAAAGGTCACTATGTAATTCCTCCCATGTGCCAAATTTTTTACACAATCCATATAACAACTAAAAACTACCTCTTTTCAATTGTTTTCTTTTCTTCAACATAGCACTTGCATTTTGTCAATCCTAAAATAGTTCCTCTAACATATTTTGACACATGATATGTTGAAATACACTTTTGAACATTTATCTCTATGGAAAATATACAAACTCAATAAATGACCCCAAAAATAGCTTTAGAATGACATAGGACTATCTAAGACAAATATGACAAAGTTAAAGCACAATGTTGACCCTATTAAGACCATATGACACATATAAGACCTAATAAACCCCTCTATAAACTTTTAAACTATAGGGGTTTGACCTAATTTGAATTGTGGTCAAATTATTCAATATATCTCTAAAAACCTAAAAAATTACTTTATTTGATTTTTTTTCTTAATCTTTAAACTACCTCCTTCATGACAAAACTGCCCCTTTCTATAACACAATTGCTTTATGTTATAGAACCACCCCATTAGTGAAAGTTATGCCACAGTGGTTTTGTAATCATCACTAATAAAAGCATAATTTTTTTGGTGATTTCATAATTGACTGTGACATTTTCATTATGGAATACAGTAGTTTCATCATGGTTTGGGGTGTTTATTCAATTATCACCTGCAAATAGTGGTAGTTATATTATGGTTGATCTATTTTCAAAAATAGAGCCCGAGAGTTGATTTTTTCATGAATTTTAAATGTTTTTATTCATTTTATCTTCTTTTTAGCTTTGAGTTTGCCTCATTACTACCCATATCACTCCCACTCTTGATTTGATCACTCATCATCCTTTCTAAGTTTAACTTTCAATTAACCAATAGTTAAACTCACCCTTTTAAGATCCATGTTTATCCTACAAGTATCTTAGTTTTAGATGAATTTTGCATCAGAATTTTGTATTGAGGATTGGTTTTTTAAATCTTTATAAAACCCAAGTCTATTTTATTTAAGTTTTGGAGAAGCTTTTGCTCAACCTTTGGTCATCTTCGTGGCCATTCTACACAGTTTTGGGAGAGGATAATCCATATAAATCAGCAACAAATTCTTTGTTATTTATGAACCAGCCCATCCATTATTTGGTTTCTCTTATTTTCAAATATTATATCCTTATTTTATTCTTTCCCTTTCATCATTTTATTAAAGAGTTCCAAGGGTTGCGATTGAGTAATCAAGGAGCTAGCATACCTGAGGATAACTTTTACTACAACAAATCTTTACTTCTAACCGGTCTCACCTTGATTAGGTTAGGGGTTGTAAATTTTGGTTTTTTTAATTAATTTATTATATTACATTATTTTATATTATTTTTCATTCATTAGATTATTTTTCATTCCAAAAAGGCATATATATGAAAATAAGTATTTCTTTTTTCCTCTCTCTTGCACCAAAAAAAACAACTTAGATCTTTAATGTTTGCATTTGCATATTAGGATATTTTGAAAGCACATCATTTTCATCAAAACACTAGGTAAATTATAATAATGAAAAAACATTTTTAATTTTTAACAAGCTTACATTCACAAGAAAACAAGGACACATACACCTACAAAACTATAGAAAAATTGAGGTAAAATAAAGTCGATATCTTAGACCTAATTTATTTCATTTGCAAAAAATAATAATGTTGTTTTAATATCATAAAATAAAAAAATTTATTTTATCTTTATTCAATATAAAATCATTCAATTGAGTGTGTAATCATTCAGAACCCCAAAAATTAATTTCTAGCTTGCACATGCAAAGGAATTTATAGATACATGGAAGTTGTACTCCTTAGGCTTTGGATCTAAAATTATTTTGTTTGAATTTTAAAAAATTATTAATTGCATAATATTTTAATATATTTATAATAATAAAAATATAAAAAAAAATAGTTGTATTTATCTTGCATATAGGCAAAAGCTTGCTTCTAGGAAAGGGCAAAAATCAGCATTTACACTCTTAGTTTAGATTTTAGTTTTAGTGTTTCATGCATCAAAATATCATTGAAAATATCAAAAAGAATAAAATATAATTTCATTTAATTTCAAATTTACTTCAATCATTACAAATTTAGTTTCATTTCAAAAATCAATCCAAATTCATTTTATTTGTAAAAACCTCACAAGCATGCACAAGTACCAAAACAACCTCTATACAAAGCCTTGCCAAGATGAGTGCAAGAAAAAGACTTGATTAAACATTTATAAATATAAATCATCCCCCTTAAAACACATTAAAAATAATATTTATGCTTACATATTTTTAACCTTCCTTACCTTACCATTGGATGACATTTACTAAGCATCCCTATCCTCATATAGCAAATCCATTTCCTAGAGTGCCAACTCCTACTCCAACAACTACACTTTAGATCGATATTTATTCATAACTTAAAATTAAATTATTTCACTCCACTCATATCCCAGATCGTATCCTTAGTCATCTTTAATCCCTACATGACCAATCTAGGTCCCTAATCTCATTAGTAGGACCCTTTCATATTCTTCCCCTCTAAGTAAATAACATTCAAATTTGAGTCTTTCATATTCTTTTTCCTTTTTCCTCAAGCCTATCTTTATCATATTTCATTTAGGCTACCCATCATTTTATATTATGTCAACTATCAAGGCCAAACCTCGAGAATTTGAGTACACAAGTTAGCATGTTGTTTTTCATGTGTATAAAAATTGGTGAACCCAATGTGAAATACATATCCCTCTTTTCTATCTTCTCTCTAGTTTTTCTTTTCATTCATATTCTAAGAGTATTATATACTCCTTGAATATGTCTAGTCAAGATATCTTTGATAAAACCATAGACTTTGAAACCTATAGGAGGATTTTTCACCATGGTGGAGATGTCTCCCTTCATAGTTGGAATGAAAACACTCCATAAAAATTAGAGGCCTAACACCAAAACCACTCTTTCAAGTCACAAACTAGATCAGGGGTAATGATGCATGAACTACATGATCCATCAAAAACTACCAACATTCACCCTGATTCTAATAACATGTGCTTCACTAGTGAAAGTGGGACAAACACTCACGTTATAACCCAACCATCCATTATCCTAAAAATCCTATACACCCAAATTATAGAAAGATATAGCCAATACATTGGTAGAATCCATAATTTGGAAGACAAACTAAGTAGATTACGAATAGATTTTCATCCTTCTCCCAATAACCAAAACATTACCACCCATAGTAGCAACACCCAATAGCTCCTATATAGGCCTCTAACCTTAATCATTCTATTGGTGGTCATAAAATCATACCTCCAAAATTTTATACCATAGAGGTCACCAAAACCACCATTCCTTTTTTTTCCAATTGAACTCATCTCAACCTTGGTGGATCTCATTTGAGATTTAGAGAGTAACCAATCTTCTTTGAATCAAGGTATGACCACCAATTCCCCTAACCAAAGGCATTCCTCTATTATTCCTACTCCAATGGCAACTTACCAACTATCTATATATCCATCTAACCCACCTCTTATTAATTATACCTAAAACCAATATCCTATGAACATCCTTACTCATGACATCCCAAACCCTTTTCCTTACAACATTCCTTCATCATACCAACACCCTTGTCATAATCCTATGGGAAGTGTTTATACACACACTCCTCCAACCAATATGATGGCCAATAATCTTCCACCTTATTCTCCTTCGATTTATGTTCCACCTACCTAGACTCCCCCTATGAAAACCAACCAACCGTTGTTGTATAACCCTTATAGTTACATGTTAGTCAATCAATTGCCTACGTATATTCTTCCCATTTAACCAATACATCCCATTTATTCTAACAATTTACCTCCCTACTATTATATTTTCTCTAAATCCACACAATTGAATTACTACTTTCCAGCCTACTCCACACCACCTTATCAAGCACCTTATTTTCTTCCTAGTGGTTACATGAATAACTTATATTCAAACCCACCCCTACAATCTTATTCCATTATGTCTTTAATATAATTAGATGATATGGGGACATATGTTAAGTACTTAAAAGAAACCCTTGATCGATATATATGAGGAATTCTTCTACCATGTTATCTACCTGATCTTCTTAAGTTTAAGAGGGGAGGAGATCCTAATGAATGTGTTAAGCCATACACTATTATTGTTCCTTGAGATGGGATGGTTGCAAAAAAAATTCCAAAAACCCCTAAAGTAATTTCCCTTGATTTGTATTACCATATACCTTATGTTTCTATTCATTATTTATTCCAACTACTGGCTAAGTTTGTCAAAGCCTTTGATATGAACAAACTCCTAAATATTTCCATATGAGAGTTATTTTACATTAATCAAGAACATAATGAATCAGATGCCCATTTCATTATGAGATGGTAGATGGTATTGTACTTATCTACCATTGTACCAACCATGTACCAAAGGGAACTATGTGATCTCTTCATACACTCCCTTAACAAGGAGATGAGAGAATATGAGCAAAATTTACCCTATCAAGCATAAAAATAAACACTTGAAAGTGCTCTCAAAATTGACCAAGTGGCCATTGATAGTGGTTGTAAAATCTATAGGTCCAAAGGCAAGATAATCTTCCCAAAAAAAATAATGAAGGCTATCAAAACTCTAACCAAATCAATTCTAACAATTATGTTCCTAAGATTATAAATAGGAACTATAATAACACCACAAATGGTGTGACAGATCAAAACAATAAGATGAATATAGTTAGTAGTAATTTACCTCATGATATGAACAATAATAATAATAATAATGGAATGAGGAACCATAATCTTCCACCTGCTATTCACATGGTTGAATTCAACTACTCTCCTCCTCTTAAGACTTAATGGAAAAAACAAAACCAAGGTCAATTTCAAAACATCATCATAATCAAAAAAAGTATTATAAAAACAACCAACAAAGGGTTCATTTGGTGAGGCCAACATAAAATGCCTCAAGACTATGATCCTAATATCTACTACCCTTTTCATAGAGTTATTAGACATGATACTCATGCCTATAGGGAATACAACAAGTTCATTCAAGGACTCCATGAGAACTAAAGTCAAACATTTATAAACATGTTCCTAGGAATTTCCATTACAAACCCTCAAAATCAATCATTTTGTCCATAACACCTTATAATGTTAACTTGGGCATCTATAAAAATCCTTTTCTAGACCATCGATAACACATCATCCCAAACCAATCATAGGGTAACCAAACTATAAACCCCCACCAACTGGTAATCATGACACTAAGGCCTCTACCTCTAATATATTCAACCCTATTGTGGCTCCCCAATTATAACCACAAGGAAAAACTCACATGATATGATTTGTGGAACTTGAAACTGAGGAAGATTTAAACACTATACTCACACAAGAGAATATCAGTACACACCCTCTTACATGACAAATGCCTTAGAGACTGACACCAACCCCAAACCCATGGGGAATATTATTTAATTTCCAATCTCACAAAGATATTTTTGCATATATCTTTATTTGACCTACTTAAAAATTATCTTTCCCATCAATTGTAATTACTTAATGCCTTAAGATTGGGCCATCTAACTAGTGTCACACCTCCACCCCAAGCTCAAATCCATCATATTAATCTATATATGTTCTCACTTGGATAAAATTAAGAAGCATTGGTTACTTTTTTAGTTTATAAAGCATACCTCTAGATGCGAAAATGGCCAGAAGAGGAGATCCAGCCTTATATATGTAAGTATGGATCTATAAAAATTATGTAAAAAGATCAATCACTAATGATAGGGTGGATATCAACATAGTCCCTTTTTCATTTCATCAAAAACTCAGATATAGATAAACCAATTTCTCCACTACTAAGAACACTTTACAAGGTTATGATAGCCTTAAGTCTACCTCAATAAGGACCATCATTATTTTAGTCACTTTGGGCCCCAAAACCATGTTAACAAGATTTTATGTGATTGATAAAGATACATATTACAACATGATATTGGGTAGGCCTTAGACCCATAAGATGAAGGCAATTCTTTCTATTGTGTTCTAAAAAATTAGGTTCCTCCACTTAGGGAAAGTCTTGGTCACTCAAAGAGACCCTAAGCCATTTAATGTCATTCAAATGACCATGCATAAATAACCAGGGTTGCACATTGATTATCATTTGCCTGCCAATGGTGTGACAAAGCCCCCATAGTTGGTTAAAGATAAAGGCCCCCCTGAAACCAAGGTAGTTATCTTAAATAGGGTTGTTTAATTCCTAAGCTCCTACCAAATTAAAAACCTAAAGAAAAAGGAGTTGGAATAACAAAAAAATTAGGTGAAGAAACTCTCATGATAGCATCATCCATCTTAAACAAGTTTATGACTAAGATTATCAGTATCCTAAAAAGAGACAAACTAATCAAACTTCTATTTGATCCTTGTAGGATCAAAACTTACAGTCCCCATACACCTATTGTCTTAGAGGCTCTTAACCCTAATATGGCAAACCATTGTGTTGACATGATAAAACTCTTGGGACACAAGGACAAACCCCCAAAAGAGCCTAATGATCCATATATTCAACATAATCACCTAAAACACTATCATATAGAAGAAATCAATAGTTTAGATTATAGTTTAGACTTTAAGATGATAAAAAAAACCATTCATCCTTACCTAGCCATGCCATAACTTGAGGAAAGGATTCATATGTTAATAATAGGCACCATATAAATTAGCATTAGTTTTAATGATTACCCAAACATCCCTAATGTTAGGTCTTCTCTCTTTCTTACAAGAGAAGAAGACTATGGAGAGCTATTCACTAAGTTCTCATAAACTTTCCCTAAAAAAGACACATTGGTAAAAATAGATTCAACCATGTCTTATCAAAAATATTGTGAGTTGCACCAATACATCCATAAACCTCCTATACAAGAAGGAAACTGGATCAAATACCCCCTTAAATTCTCAAAATCTTTGGCCTTTCCTTATGCACCCAATATGATAAGATAAATAGAGATATCATGCCATATCAACAATACTATAAGCTTTACAAATGTGTTTAAAACATCTAATACAAGTGGGAGACCTTATCCTAATATTTAATAGTCAAAAGACAAAAATAAAGGAGAAGGTTGGATTTTTAGACCTAACTAGTTAGGCCCTTACCTAGTGACTGAATATTTTTAAAATGGAGCCTATTGATTATGCACTTTAGAGGGCAAAGAGTTCAATTAACTTGTGAACTCATTGCTTTACATTTTCCATTGTTTGTATATTGTCTTACATATCATATGTTATGTTTGGTGATTATCTAGTTGTCAGTTCGCATAACACAAACTTTCAAAATGTAGCTTATCATTCCATTTCATTTTTGTATCACCTTGTTATCCTATAGAAAACTTTCTCAAAATTAGCATTACATTGGTTCTTTCCTTAGTTATTATTAGTATAATATACCTCTATTTCCATACATCTTCTTAGAAATCTTAATAAATGATAGCCTATAGCCTAGTCTAGATTCTTATCCATCACGAAGTCTCCTTTTACAGTTCCTTCTAAGTAAAAAACATTATCGTGCTAAAAAATAAGGTAACCTTGCATGCCTATCTTGTTCTTCGATGATGATCCCTTGCATCTTACTAGTTACATAGGGATAATATTTGGGGGTAAGGGCCTTATAAAAATATGCGAAAAAATTAATAAGAATAAAAACACTCTTATGAAAATCAAAAGCTTGTGTAAAAAAAAATTCTAATTCCACATCTCTCACCTTTCACTAATATTTAGTGTTAAGCTCTCTCATATTACTAGTTGTGTGGGGTTAGAATTGGGGGGAGATGTCTTCACTCACCTACATCTAGCCTTTAGTGATTATCCCATGTGTCTCCCTAGTCACATGAGACTAAGTGTATGGGTTGCAAATAAAAAGCAAAAAGCAAAAGCAATATCAAATCAGAAAGTGTCCAAATAAAAAGTTCTTCAAAAATATTGTTCATATGTCTATATTGAAAAAAATTACTTTATCCCATTTACAGATTCTATCAGGGTTATTTATCTCTAGATGAGGCCAATAAAGCTAGTGTTTTATGAGTTTAGCAAGAAGTATATTCTCATGTTTGATCATAAGGATTAGATCACCTTCCTTTTCCATGTGAAGTTTTGATTTGTGGTTTTTTCAATTTCACCATTTCAGATATACCATGTTTCCCCTTTTTCTTTCCTTTGTTGTAAACTAAAATTCATATATTTTGTAAACAAAGTAATGAGTTCATCACCTTCAAAACTGGTGTTAGCACATTCATAAAATCATACATGTTCATCACATTACATCATTTTCATACATTTTTTTCCACAAATATAAGCATTTTCCATATCATTTTATCAAAAACATAGAGGTACATGGTATATCATCACATGCCTAGTCATCTAAAATGCATAAACTAAAAATCATTCATAGAAATTAAATCCATAACACATGAATGACAAGACACTAAAATAAACTAGAATATCTCTCTCTCTCTCTCTCTCTCTCTCTCTCTCTCTCTCTCTCTCTCTCTCTCTCTCTCTCTCTCTCTCTCTCATATATATATATATATATATATATATATATATATATATATATATATATATATATATATCATAGTAAATATCAAGTTTATACAAATCAATATCTCAAGTACATTCACCTCCATAGAGGGCAAGTGAATCAAACATCTCAAAAATTCAAACAAAATGTATGTATGTATATATGTGTTAAATAGTGGCCCTAAGATCCTGACCTCTTCATATAAAGTATTCATCCAAGACTCTAATCCAACTATATGCCTTTTTAGGTGAGTGATCTCCACATATGTGTGATAAGTTGGGTCAAAAACATATTATGTCTGCCTATCCTGATAGGTAGTCCAACATCAAACAATAACTGATTCATTGTCTACATAGTCCCCCAATTCTTTTTATTTATTCATTTCAATAATTAATGGATCTAAGAGCATTGTTGATGATTTTTTCTATATTAGGGATAAAACATAAAAGTAGTGACCCACTCTACATATATTCACCATCTCCTTTATCTGCTCAATGATTTAGCTACTTTCTAGCTCCATTTCATCACCATCAACCAAATCTCAAAAAATTCTAAACCCAATTTGCATAAATGACTTTTATTGTTAGCAATTTTTAAATATATAGTCTTTCAAAATTGGCCATTGTGATTTAAAAACTTTATATTTTTAGTAGTTTATTTTCTAAACTCATGTTTTACAAATTTTAGATACTATTCTTATTGAATTGACATGGCTTATGTTCAAAACTAATGATTTTTATTTCCTTGTAGCCTATTTTTATAGTTTTGTAGGTACACTCTACTTAGCACCAAATTTAGTCTCCCAACGGGATGATTCAGGTAATATGATCTTATCCACTTAAATGGTAAGTACCCTCATTCATGATTTGATTATGTAATGTATTTTATACTTTTTCATTAAAATTTCACTTGATTCCTATTTTTTATTTGTAGGTTACATGGAGTTTTAGTTGGATTCATTGTGCCACTAAAGTAAGTAAGTAAAGTATTTATAACCTTCTATTTACCTTTTGTATGCCACTACTCGGTACCACACCCTCCTCAATTCATGATAAGGCATCCTCCTAAGGGGGCAATATGTATGCTCTTAAAAATTACATGTTGAGATATTTTTAATACAATGTCTAATGATAATGTAGTGATATCTAAAATATGCTCAGACTTAGTCCTATCTAACATTATCTGTCTCTTTTTTTCTCCTTTTGGTCTTTGCAAATCTGAAAATTTGATTTTTTTAGTCTTTTTCTTAGTCTTTGAACTACCTCCATGATATAATTGTTGCTCTTTGTTACAAAATTTTCCCATTAGTGACACTTCTACCATAGTGATTTTACAATCATCATTGACAAAAACATCATTTTTTTAGTAGTTTCATTCTGAAATAGGGTGGTTTCATCATGGTTTGGATGGTTACACAATTGTCACCTAAAAATAATGGTGGTTCTATCATGATTGGTCTGTTTTTTAAAATTGTGTCCAAGAGTTTTTTTTTTCATATGTTTTGCATGTTTTTTTCTTTTTTTTTATTTACTTTGAGTTCACCTCATGACTACCCAAATCACTACCACTCTTGTTTTGATCACTCCCTGCCCTTCCCAAGTTTAAATTTCAATTATCCAATAGTTAAACTCATATTTTCAAGATCCATACTTCTCTTAAAAGTATCTCAATTTTAGATAAATTTTGGATCTAAATTTTACTTTTAAAATTGGTGTTTTCAAGATATACAAAACCTTAGCCTACCTATTTTTAGTTTAAATAATATTTTTCTCCACCTTTGGTCATATTCATGGTCATTCTACATAATTTTTAGAGAGGAGAATTCAAATGAAATATTAGTTTATTTTTCAATATCGTTAACAAATAATATTAAATACATTAAAAATAATGTGAAAATCGCAAATGTTATCTCAAAAAGTGAAACAAGACACAAGAGATAAACGAGAGTTGATAAGGGTGAAAACTATCAAATAGAGTAAAACCCCATAGTCTATTAGAATCCTTGCAAACAATTGAACTCCAAGTACAATAGAAATTAGAATCCAAGAGAGAGAGAAAATAATGGCCTCAAGCCAAAAAAGACATTAAAATATTCCAAGAGCAAGATTTTACAACAAGTTAGTTGTGTTGAGAACAATGAGAGATGAGAGCTCAATAAATAGAGCTCAGAGGAAAAAAAGGATTTACATGAGAAGGATTTATGCGTGTGCCAAATGTACCAAATCCTCTAACAAATGAGGATGATGTGTGTGACATGTGGAGGGAGGAATTACTTGTAAAATTAACTTCCAAATCATAAAATTTGACAAGAAAAATTATATCTAACTCATAAATATGGGATAAAGTGAATTTATAATTATAATGAACGCACACTTAAAAGAGACTTATGATAAACCTAAAAGCATAAATGAGAACCCAAAATAAGATTAATCTACAACACTCCCCCTTAATCTTAATTTAGGGTTTTAAAAGTGGAGAAAGCCTTTTATAAATAAGGAAGAGAGTTGAAATTACATAATACTTCTCTTTAAGAGAAACTTTATTTAATAGTTATTATAATAGTTTGATATATAAATAAGAAGAGAAGGTGTTGTGAAAAAATTTTCAAAAGTGTAATCATCAACAATCTCCAATAAGAATCTTTGGACAAGATGGTCAATCCATAATGAAAAAAATACCAACAAGAAGGAGAAATGATCTACTAAAACTTAAAAAACAAACAAGCTTACACCAATATTCATGTTAAGTAAATAATATGTCATAAAATGATCTACATACAAATAATATACGAGAAGTAGATCTAATAGAGGCAGATTGAGTTAAAGACAACTTCCATCACAAAGTGTGAAATCTTACACACACAAAAAGTTAGTTAAAAAATAAATCTCTAATTAAAGTATATTTTCTTTGAAACATAAAGGCAAGAAATGCCGAAGAAAATATTGAGTTTATCAAAATGGAGACAAAGAAGAAGTGTCACTTGCAAAAGATATTCTATGTGAAGTAATCAAAGAATTATCACATGAAAACACATCAAAGTCTCTAGAAAAATTATCACATGAAACACATCAAAGTATCTAGAATATCCATTATTTTTAGGAATCCAAATTTCTTTTACATTAGAAGTAGGTGTTTTAGTGATTTTTCAATAATACAAAGTGTTATGAGTGGATTTACCATAAGATTTATATGGATGTAATTTTTAAATATTTAGAGATACGATGCTCGTATTTTTCACAATGCTCAAAAGTTTTATCATTTTTAGCCAAAGACTGAGCATTATCAGTATGATATTAAAAATAAGTTGCATTATAATTACAAACACTATTGTGCAAAGTCCTTCGATGAGTAAGATAATAAAACTTTAATTTTATAATATTGAATACAAATCAACAACCACTTATTAACTATTTGTGAATCAACCTGGCCACTATTTAATTACTCTTATTTTCAAATATTTTGTCATTTTCTTCTTTCCCTTTCATCCTTTTGTCAAAGAGTTCTAATGATTATGATTGAGAAATCAAAAAGGTAGCATACCTAAGGATAACTTTTACTACAACAAATATTTACTTCCAATTGATCTCACCTTGATTAAGTTAGGAATTTTCAAGTTCATTTTTGTTTTTTTATTTATCAGATTAGATTATATTATATTATTTTTCATTCATTAAATTAGTTTTCATTCTAAAAAAATCATAAATAGGAAAAGAAATATTTATTTATCTCCTCTCTCCTGCACTAAAAATAATAGCTTGGATCTGTAATGTTTGCATATAGATATTAAGATATTTTGAAAGCGGGTAGTTTACATCTAAATAGTAGGTAAATTTTCAAAACAAAACAAATCATTTTTAGTTTTTAATAATATTATACTTATAAGTAAACAAACACATACACTTAGAAAACTTTAGAAAAAATTAGGTAAAAGAAAGTCGATATCTTGGACCTATTTTCCTTAATTTGCTTGAATTAAAATTTTTATTTCTATATCATTAAATCAAAACTCTTATTTCATATTTATTTAATAATAAATCATTTGATTCAGTGTGCAATCATTCATAACAACAAAAATTAGTTTTTAGTTTACACATGCAAAGGAATTTCTAGATACTTGGAAGTTATACTCCCTAGAGTTTAGATCTAATTTTATTTTATTTACATGTTATAAAATTATTAATTTCATAATAGTTTCATACATTTATAATCATAAAAATATTTTAAAAATGTTTCATTTATCTTGCATATAGGCAAAATCTTGCATCTAAGAAAGGATAAAAATCAACAATTGCACTCTTAATTTAGATTTCAGTTTTAGTGTTACATGCATCAAAATATCATTAAAAATATTTTTAAAAAATAACATTTAATTTCATATTTTCTTCAATCATTGCAAATTTACTTTCATTTCAACAAGCAGTCCAAATTTATTTTATTTTCAAAAACTTTGTTAACATGTGCATAAGTACCAAAACAACCTCTAAACAAAGCCTTGAAAAGATGAGTGCAAAAAAAATATTTGCTTAAACCTCTCTAAATAATAAGTATACCCCTTTAAATTCATTAAAAAAAGTATTATACTTACATATTTCTAGCCTTCTTTGCTTTATTTACATTAGATAACATTTATTGAGCGTCCCTATCCTCATAGAGTGAGTCCATTTCCTAGAGTGCTAGCTCCCATTATAGCAAGTGAAATTTAGAGTGATATTCATTCAAAACTTAGAATTCAATTTTTTCACACCACCCATATCCCAAATCTTATCCTTAGTTAGCTCAATTCCCTAGATAAGCAATCTAAGCCCATAGTCTTGTTAATAAGACCCTTTCATATTATTTCCTGCCAAGTAAATAACCTTACAATTTGAGTTTCCATATTCTCTTTATTTTGTCCATAGTTATAACATCGTCCTATTTCATTTAGGATACCCATCATTTTTCATTAAGTCAATTGTCTCTCTATAACTCGAGAAGTTGATTGTGTAGGTTAGTATTTAATTTTTTGCTTGTACATAAGTAGCCTAATTGTGTTTGTGTCAAATAAGTATGTCACATGGATGTTGTGCATTAATTATATAACTCTTACAAAAATTATAGTGAAGGACTACTATTCTCTTCCAAGTATTGAGGACTTTCTGTACTAGCTCCATGGTGAAAAATACTTCACCATATTTGATCTTAAATACAACTATCATCAAATTCTTGTTGAACCTAAAAATGTATGAAAGACAACCTTCAATTTAAAATAAGATTTATTTAAATGATTAGTCATCCCCTTTTATTTGATTAACACACATGTTACATTCATATGGATGATGAATAACATACTCAATCCATTCATCATTTCATTTGTTGTAGTCTACTTTGATGACATCCTAATCTTCAGTAAAATATGGGATGAACATATGTACCTATATAGAAAGTGATTGACACTTTGAAAAAACATGATATATATTCAAACATAGAGAAGTGTCCATTTGCTACGTGAGAGATATAATATTTAGGATACATAGTAGATGCATAGTGAGTGCATGTGGACCTGACCAAGATTCAAGTCATCTAGGAATGGCCACAACCAAATAATTTCATGAAGCTTCATAGCTTCTTGGTATTGTCAATTTTCCAAAAGAGATTTATAATTTTTTTATGTGACTTGGCCTCTAAACCAAGTAACCAAAGGTGGTCCTAAAGCAAAATTCATCTGAGAATCTTCACAACAAAAAACATTTAAAGAATTAAAATTTATACTATATTTTGTTAACGATGAAAATTGTTTCATCAACTAACAACCCTTTCACCTATTACAAAGGTTAGGTTAAAATTGTATCAATCTAATATAAGGTTCTAAACGTTCAATTACAATATTAAATACATGAGGGATTTTTTAAATGTTCTGATAAATAACAAATAAGCTATCAAATATAACATATTCTATTATAATTTTAGAAATCTACTTATCAAATAATGAATCAATTTAGATATACATATGTAATCTATCCTATCTGATAGAGAAGGTCTATGAACAAAATAATCTCTTGAAATAAAAAAATCGGATTCAATAGTATAATATATTTTCAATGTAATTATCTTGCTTCTACTATAACAACATTTTGAATAGCATAAAGATAAAAAAATTAGAAGTATCAAAGTAATATAGAATTAAGATCAATCAAATATGAACATATCTTCTATAAAACAAGCACCAAACAAAACTCAGTAAATCAAGATAAAGCAAACAATAATCAACAACTAAAGAAATAACAAATTAAAAAACAAAGAAGTAAAATATTAAATCTAAACTAAAACAAAACAAACTAATCTATAATATAATTAAGTCTAACAAACTAAACTAATCAAACAAACTTAACTAATCTAATGATGCAACTAAATCTAAATATAAAATAAAAGAAATTAATCTAAGAAAATAACTTTAAAAAGGAACATAAATAAATAGAAAGCTTAAAAATAAATGAAAGTAAAGTAAATTAAAAACTAAATAAAATAGAAATAAATCAGATCGATTAAAGATTAAACTAAATTAGATTAAACTAAGTTAAAGTCAAAGTCAAAATAAAGTACAATGTAGATAAAACATGTGAGTTTTAATAGAGAGTCATCTTAGCGAAATAGATCAATTTTATTTGAGAAACCAACATTTTCATTACAAAATATTTTAAAAGATAACATTTACAATCAATTAGATCAATGAAATGTCATAAACAATGAAGTTTTTATCATTATTAAGGTTGAATACTTGGATTATGCACATAAGACTGCAATAAGCAATCATCAAAAGATGTTAAACTTGACAAATTTTAAATAATCTGTTATAAATAAAAATATAAAATTGGATATACTTGTGTTACGTAATTAATATACTCAACCATCAGAGAAAGTACCATTGATTTATCTACAAAAGTCATGCTATCTCAGAAAAGTTGTATAAAAAAGAGAGACAAATGATTGAATTTATAATGTATAAATCTTTAATACATGTATTGTTTCTCTTCCTTAATTGAATCTTTCATCTCCTTTTATACTCTCAAACTTGATTGAAATAAGTTACAACTAACTTTTAGTTAGTTATTTTTTAACTTAACTAATTAACTTTTACAAATCAATTAATTTAGAAAATTAAGGGATTAAAATTTGAATATAGACCAAGGACTCCTAATGGGTGGGGACATTTAAATCAATTAATAAGAAGAAATACATACTCTAATAAATAATTAGATAAATCAAAGTATAATGATTTCTTATCCATATTAATCCCATGATGCATATAATAAAAAATTATTTAGATTTTAAAATTCTATTGTACCTTCAAAATATCATAATTAAAGTATCAAATTTTGAAATTATTTAAGTTCTATCAACTTAAAAGTTCAACTTAGAAAATGAAAATTATCTTGTTGATAATCAAAAATCATCTGAATTAGATAAAACCTCAATAATTGATTTTTCTTGCTCAATATCATACTCATTGATTCCATCTCAATTGCTAGAAATTGAACCATCTTAGTTATCGACTCACTTGTATTATTATCAACCTCTAATTTAATTCACTTCACAACTCTAATCTCTATCAGAGTGTTTGATTCATCCTCACTGAATAAACACTTCTTAGAAGAGGTTGGATGAATAACATAAAGTGGTTTTTTTGAATTTAGATTCCTGCACCTAGAAAATGGCTCTTTCAATCTTATCTTTTTGCACCCTAAAATAGGATCTTTTTGAGATGGTGTGAGTTCATCAAAACAAGAAAACAAATCTAGGTTGAAAAAATACTTAGCATGGGCTACTTCATGGTCTAACTGAGTTGGCTCATGAACATGATGTGGTTCATTAACATGTTGGATTCTCTCTGGGGTAGGTGAATGAATAGATAACTAGTTTGAATTATTCTATAGCTGATGGGAATAATTGTTATAAGATTGATACCTAGCACTAAATCTATAGTTTCAAAATCCTCTATTACCCCTATGGTTTGCAGGATTGAAGGGTAAATTATTTAAAACATTTCAGGATCAGTGGAATCAAAATGGATTGACATCCTAGCTCCCCTACTAGCATATCTGAAATCAAATCTTCTAACCCTAAAACCCCCTCTTGAAAATTGTCTATTGGATGCTTCTTGATTTACATTGTCTGGATTTTGATTTCTTCCCCAACCTATGCTATCATTATCTCTACTTGAACTAGGTTGATCCCAACCTGACATCTTATATACAATTTGATATATACTCAAATTTTATTATTATATGACTAAAAAACAATATTAATATATCAAATATGAAACTATCTATCTACTGTATTTTAGAATATGAAACTCTCAATCACTTATAAAAAATTTAGTATCAGTAAATGATTATTCAATTGATTCTACTGATTGAAATGAATTATGAAAACTTAAAATTATGTCAAATATCACTATAATATTCCAACTAAAACCTTAAAAATAAAATTATATTCTCATAATTTTATTTTTTTGACATATTCTATCATATTTATTTGAATTTTATTTTCACTATGTGAATATAATATCAAAATATGTATTATTGTCAAACTAAAAACCATGCAAATCTCTCAAACTAAAACAATTCAACATCACTAAAAGAAATATATTTATGAAAACTATTTATGACATATATTTCTCACACTAGAATATGTATAACTTTCTTAAAACTGATAAGAGACTAAGTCATCAAAATAATTTCAATAGAATCTTTCATCAAAATATAAACTTGAACAATAACTTATCTTTCCAAGTTAATATTATAATTTTTTTGAAACTATAAAACATCTCTTATTGTTCTATATATTTCTATTTTGAAAATAACTCAAAAAGTTGTAGTTTACATAATATTTCATTTTATCTATCAAAATCTTTTGAAATAACATACATAGAATTTCATGAGAATTCATTCTTGAACATCAAATTTTCAACTACTTTGAAACCATTGCATATATGAAACTGTAATCGGAGTACCACAACAAACCATCTTACCCTTTCAAAAACATTATTCAAAACTAAGAAAAATAACTCACTATAGCTTTCCATGAGAATTATCAACCATTTCTTTACTATTCTTTCATATCTAAGACTTGGAAAAAACCCAAAACATAACTTATCTGTCTATAAAATAATATTTGGAAATCAAATCTATTTATTGAAACATTTCACCATGTTCTCTCATATTATACCCAAAAATATTTTCAAAACCAACATTTTTCTAAAAGTTCATCTTATAAAACTTCTAATTTGCATGAAACTATAACCTCTAAAATCAAACTAAATATCCAAAACTAAAATGTGCATATCATAAAATAATCTCCATTATTTTTTTAGACACAACTCAAACCTACCATATTTTCACAAAATGATCATGAAGAGCTTTATCCTTCAAAACCCATGCATGCATGAAACTAAAGTTTCAAAATAACAGAGTATGAACAAAAAATTTACCACTAAACTATCATATTTGCATGATCATAGAAATAGTCTCCATTATTTCTATTTTTCAAAATCCATTCAATTATACTTATCAAAAACTAACCATCATTTATCTTTCCCAGGGTTAACTTTGAAATGAATAGATTCATATCAAAAATGAAAACCATTATTATCATTATTATCCATACCATAGAAAATGATATGAGAACCAAAAATGATTTTTCAAGCAAACTAAGTTCTACAATATTTCTACCTTCCTTATTCCAAGAACCATACATGAAAAAATTTTAAATATAAACCAATAATCTCCATGCAAACTTATCAAAAACCATGTAGACCCAAAAACATTATTTTATATCCATAAAACTAGTCACATAACCATATATCTTTTATAAGTGGCGTACCTATATAAAAAATTTGAAACCTTTTCCATTTGTGAATCCTTATCTGTAACCTCCAAATTCTATTTGGTAGAGTGTCACTTCCATGGCAAAGCTTGAAAAAATGACTAATCAGAAGGAAAATAAAACTATTTGTCATCTAAGTCTAAGCATTAATTGTCTATGTCTACATTCACATTTGTGATTGGCCTATCAAATCAAGGTAGAGACTTAGTAAACACCAACTTACTTAGAAAAACTTATCAAATTTAGCTATGGCCATGATACTTACCAAAATCACAACTAATTTTTATCAAATGAGTCATGTACACCATGCATTAAATTCCCTCAAACATCTTAGGATCTCACCAAGATCTTGAAGCATCCAACATGCTTCGTATTTAAACAATCTACCAACTATCATGTCATGATAACTACCAACTAGACTACTTAAAACATCAACTTTCCATCTCAACACTCGAATAATTAAATAGTATGAACTTTATAGCCTTGTCCAATGTTAACTTTGTTTATTTTAAACCAACCTTTGAGATAAATCAAATACTCTATCTTGTGAAATCACACAAAAACCTTCATGCCTCGAACAAATAACATAAGCTTAGTTCATATAACCTTTGAAATGAACAATCCCCTAATGACCATTTAGGGTCCTTGAACTAGGTTTACCACCTTCAATGGATATTCAATCTAGGATAGTGTATAGGTTTAGAACTTAGGGTTACTTTAAAATAATTTAAAATATTTAGAAAATAGCTTAGGATTAAAATATTAAACCAACCTAAAATCATGTCATTATTTACAAAATCTCAATTATATTTACAACTAAACTCTGCATGAAATTGATCCATCAGTCATATGGATAAATCCATAAAAAGTTCATAATCAAATTTCAAAGTAAATCATGATAAATCAAATGATATATTTGATTTGATAGAACCATAAGATTCATTATTTAAACTCAAAATGTAACAATCATGACAAATCCATCTATATACTTACAATTGAATGTGAATTAATAGGAAAACCATTATAACCAGTCAATATACCTTTCCATCTCAATCAAACCATGTTGCACATTGCCATTTCAAAATCAAAATATCAAATTAGTCACCATAAACTATTCAAACTATCAATTGAAAACTATGACTAATCACAAATACTTCAAAAGATAAATAAATATGCAAAATTTATTCATTCATCCATTTATGCTTTTTAAAACTACTTTAATATAGATATGAATTCATAAACTAATCATCATCAACCTATTTAATTGAAAATATGCATTTTAACATAGTACTAATTGACTAGGTCCCCGACCATAGTTTGAAACTTTATGATTAGGATTCTATGGTAGATAGGAGTATTAGTTTCAAAAATTGAAGGGATATAAAAAATAGGTATAACACTAGCAACCTTTCTATTCAATTTTAAATAATAAAATTGGGTAGCAATCAGATTATCTATTGTAAAGCATAATCTTGAGAGTGTGATCCAAGTAAATCATTTCTCAAGTAATTATGCATGAACCTGTTTAATAATGAATTTCAATAAGATATGAGATGTTAGACTAGTGTGACATGAAGAAAAGGAATGATATAACAAGGAAGTTTGGGATGGAAGCAAAAAATACAAATAACTCTAATATAATATCTAAAAATTAAGTATAACTTTGACAACTAGTTATAACTCAGCATATAGTATTCATGTATAAAGAAAAATTGAGTTTATAAAGAATAATATCTAAAAATAATTGATACTTACAATCGAATTGCAACACCTTTGCATTCTACCTTCATAACATAAAAACTTCATCTACTTGAAATATTTTTTAATTTTTCAAAGTAAAATTCAAACAACAAGCAACAAACAAACAAGAAATCACAAAATAAATAGGAAAGAAAAGAAAGCAACAAAAATAAAAAAGAAACAAACAAAATTAAAAGAAAGTTAATTATGAAATAATTTCAATTGATTGTTGTTAACTGAGTAACGTAACCAATTTTCATCAATATCTTTCAAATAAAAAGCATTATTTTTAAGTAAAATTACAACTTGATAAGGACCAAGCCATAATGAATCAAATTTGTGGTGTGTATCAGGATCTTCATGAGTTTTGTCTTGGTATAAAACTAGTTCACCAATTTTAAACTTTCTTATCGAAGAAATTTTTTAAATTTTTATTTAACTTTTTCTAATTTTTGTAATGTTGTTACCTTTGATTCATCAAGAGCTATTAGATCATGCAATCTTTTTTCAATCAAATTTGTATCTTTAGAAACATATTGTAAATCAATTCTCACTGAAAAAATTCAAAGTTTTATTGGTAACATAGCCTCAAATCTATAAGCTAACATAAAATGTGAATAACTAATTATTACCTTGACAATAGTTTTATCATCCCATAAATCTTCAAAAAAATTAAGATGTCAATTTGTTTATTTTCACAAACTAATTTCTTCATGATTGAAATCATACTTGTATTCATTGACTTAACTTGACTATTACCCTGAGGTAATATTTAGATGAATGACTAGATATAATAGAATACTTTCTCAAAAATTCTATAAATTCATTTGAAATAAACTAAGGTTTATTATTAGAAATAATTTCATAAAGAAATCTAAATCTAGAGACAATCTGATTTTTTTAAAATGAAATCACTTCATCTATTACAAAACTCTTAAGTGTTTTGGCTTCAGGTCACTTAATGAAATAATTCATTACTATTAATATATATTTATAATAATATGATGGAGGATGTATATCTAAAATAAATTTAAAGCCCCATTTCAAAAATAATTTTTCAAGTATAACAGGATTCAAAGGCATTATAGGCAACTTATGTCTACCAATAAATAATTAGCATGACATACAAGAATGAACTAACTTATAAGCATATTAAAATAATGTAGGCCAATCATAACATGCATATAAGATCTTATAAGTAATGGTTATTTGTATCATAATGTGCACCATAATTTCTTTCATGACAACCTCTAAAAAAAATTTGATTTTGATCATGTGTAAGACATTTTAATAAAACTCCATCTTTATTTCGATAAAATAAAAAAATTATAATAAATAAAAATTTAAAGCTTTTAAACATAAAAAGAGTCTTTACTTCTTATCAAAGTTATTAGAATAAGATTGATTTTAAAAATAAAAGACTAAATCATGATACTAGTCATTTTCAGCCAATATACAATCCCATTCTTTCATTTCATGATCAAATTTTAAAAAATTAGGAAAAACAAAAAAATTCATGGTCTTTAAATGAGACTTTGCATTCAAATTATCCACTAACAAGACTAAAATATTAATATTTAAAGAAGCGTTTTCAGCGAAATATTTTGCCAAGTCATTAACTTTAATTATTTTTGAAGTTTTGAATTCAAGATCAAACTCTTGAATTTATAATATCTACTTTGCAAACTTTCTTTGAATGATCGATTGTTTCAAAATATAAGATAAAATAGATATATTAGATTACACTAAAACTTTATTTCTCATCAATAAATAATAAAATTTTATTAAAAAGGAAATTAATGAGAAAACAAATTTCATGATAAGAGGATACCTAGTTTCAGCGTCTTTTAAAACTTGACTCGTATAACAAATTAGTTTTTTATCATTATTTTCAAATATTTTTGTCATAAAAGCTCTAATTGTTTTTTCAATGGCATTAACATAAAGAATGAATGCTTTCTTTAAATCTAGTTTAACAAGAATTGGAGCACTTGCAATGGCATCTTTAACATTATTAAATGTTAAATCAGCACCTTCATCCCAAATATAAATTTTATCTTTCTTAAGTAATAATTACAAAAGACTAGATTTATCAGTAAAATTTGATATGAATTTTCTAACAAAATTTATTTTACTAAAGAAAGATTGTAAACTAGATTGATCTTTAGGAGGAGGTAATTTTTTAATGGCTTTAATACATTTAGGATTTATAGAAATGTCATTTGTAGAAATGATATGTTCTAATAACTTACCTTCGATAACACTAAAATTTAATTTCTTTAGATTCAAATAAATACTTTACTTTCTACATCTTTTGAAAACTTCATGAAGATGATCTAAATGATTTTTTTGTCTTTTTGAAGGAATGATGAGATTATCAAGATACAATTGAATAACAATGTCAATCAAGTCATCAAAATTAACATGCATATCTCTTTAAAAATTATCTCTTACATTCATTAATCCAAAAGGCATTCTATTTTAAGCAAAAGACCCTCTACGAGTGGTAAAAATAATTTTATATCTATCTTTAAGATTTATAAAGATTTGATTATAACCAGAAAATCTATATAATAATGATATCATTTTTTATCATGTAACTTATTGTAAAATCTGATCTATACTTGATAAAATAAAACTATCTTTAACACTAGATTTATTCAAGTTTCTAAAATCAACACACAATCTAATATCACCATTTTTCTTTCTAACTGGCATTAAATTAGCTACCAATTCAAAATATTTTACAAAAAAATGACATCAACATCAATCATTTTATTTAGTTTTTTATTAATGTATCTTCTAAAAAAAAGCTAATTCTTCATATTTTCTATTTTATAGGTTTAATAGGTATGCCATGTTTAATAATATCAATATTATAACTTTTAAGATATTTATATGACCAGACAAATACATTAATGAATTATTTGAATAATTTAATGAATTTTACCTTCTTATTTGTAGTAACTTGAATTCTTAAATAGATATATTTAGTATTTTATGTACCTAAATTGATAAGAATAGTTTTACCTATGATTCTCCTGAAAAATTCTTCTATTCTAAAGATTTTAGACTGATCATTAGGTGTAAACATAGATTTCAAACTTATTAAACCAGCAAGCAATTTATTAGTACTTAATTACAAATAATCTCCACAATTTAATACATAATCATCATGATTAAAATAATTACTTTTAATAAAAGAATCTAGGTGTTCATCACAACTAAAAACAGTTCAACTATCATTTAAATCTGAAATTTTAAGTCAACAAATTTTAGAATAAGAGAAGTTTGTAATTAGTTCACTCTCACTTAGAGTTGGGTTAGATGTAAAAATAATAAGCTTATCAACTCTATTATTATATTCTCTAAATATGTGAATGATATTAAAAGCCTTGGAATATTCAAGTAAAAATTAAACTTTTTACTTATAATTATGTAGATGAGTTTGATTAGTTTTGTAAACTTTATGAACTTTTCTAACAACTAATTCAAAATACCTAAAGACTTATAAATATTTAATATTAAATTTTATGGCTTTTTCCAAACCTAAACATAATGCTTCAAATTGTGTTATATTATTATTGTTTTTAAAAGATAATTTGTAAGCATAATGAAATATTTTACCAGTAAAATAAATTAAACAAGTTTCAACACCATTTTCTTATTGAGAGCATGCTCCATCAAAATATAGTGACTATAAAATATTTTTTTCAAAGAATTATTCCTACTAATTTTTTAGTTCATCTAAATTCAGCAGTTCATAAGTTTTCATTCCTATCTCAACATAAGTAATAGTGGAAGAAGTGGATAATTTTATAGGTGTACTAGACCAATCTTTTCTTTTTATGAAAGAAATCTCATTACTAATGAGAACCCATGTGATATCTTTTCTAACAAAAGCACTAGTTACTTTTGACTAATCTCTTCCTAATAACATAGCATAATTACAAAGAGTATCTAAGATTTAGATATTAGTCATACATCTAATCCTTTCATTTTGAGAAATCTTAATGACTATGTCTTAAAACTTACTATAACTTTTGACTTGTCCAAAATCAAATCTAATAAGCTTCATATTATCAGTTTCATAAGAAATGCCTAATTGATCTATGATAAATTTGAGCATTATATTCTTTGAAGCACCTGTATCTAAGATATAATTATGGATTACCTTATTATAAATTTTGATCGAAACATAAAAAGGAGATATATAATCTATAAGAGGATCATAAATTTGAACAAAAATAGATGATTATTCATTACTAACTTCTTGTAAGCCCACATCATTTTTAAAATTCTTAACAGCTTGATTGATTTTATCAAGCTGTCTTAGAAGACTAGGTACTTGTAGTAATGAGAATCTAGCTTTGATTATGAATAAATCATCAATTATATTATAAGTTTTAGCATTAGTTTTTCTAAAACTCTTAAACTTATAATAACGGAATGTTTTGAGAAGAATTATTAGATGAATTACTTGAAAAATTATTCTGAATTGTTTTACCTTTATAATTAGAAGAAGAGTCATTATTTTCTATTTTTTTATTTTGAGAAGAGTTATAATCTTTATTTATAGTATTAACAACATAAACACCTTGATTTTTTGATGGATCATCAAGAACACACATGTTTATGTTGTCTACTAGATTGATAAATATACTATCCTTCTTTTGAATAAATTTTTTAAACTTTTGAACAACAATACATGAATTTAGATCATGATCCAATTCACATATATTAAAGTAATGAGAAATTTCCTTATTTTTATTTAACAATACTCCTATTAGATGAAAAAAAGTTATCATTTAACTACTTTTTAACAATAACTAGTTTATTTACTTTGAATGACTTTTAAACATTTGAATTATCTAAATTTAGACTTGTAAAAGACCTGTCTTTAAACACAAAGTATTTACTCTTCTTTTCATATTCAATGTAAAATATAATAGTTTCATTGTATTCCGTAATGTCTCCATCTTCTAAGGCCATTTTATGCTTTAAAGTTAAAGCACTACAAAAGTAAAGTCTAGATAATTTTTTAGAATGTCTAAGGTCATGAGGAATCTTTTGATGTAACTTGGTAAATCTGGTAATGAAATGGTAAATAGCCTCACTTGGATCGAAATAAAAATTTATAAGATCATTGACTAAGTCCATATCTTTTTTAGATTTTTTAAAAGCTAATTCAATCCAATCTTTAATATCTTTCCAATGTTGATAGCTTTAGTAGGTAAACTAACAAAAGCTTGATAAGCTTTCCCTTCAAATGTTTGGGAAAAAAAATTAAATAAATATTTTCACTTGTTATACCGAGAGTAACACAAACTAATTTAAAAGTATCTAAATGATCTTCCCAAGATTCTCCAAAAGCTCTAAAAAATTTTGGTATATGTAATCTGTTTAGTGAAGGTAACTTACCTGACTTATTTATAATGTTAAGTGGATTTCTATAAATCCATAAATTTATAGTTATTTTTTATTCTGATTTAGTTTTAGAAGTAGCTTCATCATCAATGAGATCATCTTGATCTTTATTATCTTATAGGCCCGTATCATGCCCTGAATTCTTTGTTTTGTTTGATCTCCCATTAGAAGTTTTAACAATTACTTCTACCTCAATTGATTGACTATCTTGAACCTGATTTACTTGATTTAATTACAAATTTCTATCAATAATTTCATAAGGCATAACCAAATCATTAAAATGAAAAGAATTAGAAATAAAACAAGTTCTAGGTCTAGAAATAGCAACTAAAATTTTAGCTCTATTTTTTCAAATTCATCTATTTGTATTTAAAATGTCTTGTTGAATTTTACAAGTAAGATTAGAATACCAATCTATCTCAAATTCTACAACTTCTTCTTCTTCATTTATAACTTGAATGATATGTTACAGATTATGAGTATGAGTATACCATGCATAACATGTTAAATTAAAAGCAACATTAACTTAATCATCAATAATATCAATTCTAGGTTGGATAATAGGAGTCTATCCTCCAAGTACAATGACTAAGAATAAAACATAACTCTAAAATAAATAAGATTTTTGAAAGTTATCCCCAATTGAGTCACCAAATTTGTTGATGGTAAAAAGTGTTTCATCAACTAATCAACTCTTTCACTTATTGTGAAGGTTAAGTTAGAATTATATCAATCTAATAGTAAGGTTATAAATGTTCAATTATGATCCTAAAGATGTGAGGAATTTTTTTAATATTCTAAGAAATAACAAATAAGTAATCAAATATAATATATTCTATTATAATTTCATAAATCTATTTATCAAGTAATGAATCAGTCTAGATATAAATGTGTAATCCATCCTATCTGATAAGACAATCTCCTGAAAGAAAGAAATCTGATTCAATAGTATAATATATTTTTAATGTAATTATCTTGATTTTTTTGTAACAATATTTCAAATAGCATAAAGACAAAAAAATCAGAAGTAGCAAAATAATATAGAATTAAGATCAATCAAAGATGAATAGATCTTCTATAAAGCAAGAACCAAACAGAACTCAACAAATCAAGATAAAGAAAATAGTAACCAGCAACTAAAGAAATAACAAACTAAAAAATAAAAAAGTAAAATATTAAATATAAATTAAAATAAAATAAAATGAACTAATCTATAATATAATTGAGTCTAACAAATTACACTAATCAAATAAACTTAACTAATCTAAAAAGCTAAGTCTAACTCTAAAATATAAAATAAAAGAAAATAATCTAAGAAAATAACTTAAAAAATAAACAAAAATAAATAGAAAGCTTAAAAATAAATGAAATTAAAGTAAATTAAAAACTAAATAAAATAGAAAGAAATCAGATCAATTAAAGATTAAACTAAGTTAAAGTCAAAGTCAAAATAAAATACACTATAGACAAAACATACGATTCTTAATAGAGAGAGTCATCTTAGCAGAATAGATTGATTTTATTTGAGAAACTAACATATTTATTACAAAATATCTTAAAAGATAATTTTTATAATAAATTAGATCAATGAAATGTCATAAACAATGAATTTTTCATTATTATTTGGGTTGAATACTCAGATTTTGCATATAAAACTGTAAGAAGCAATCATCAAAAGATGTTAAATTTGACCAACTTTAAATAATCTGTTATAAATGATAATATAAAATAAGATATACCTACGTTTCCTAAGCAATATACTCAACCATCAGAGAAAGTACCATTGATCTATCTGCAAAAATCATACTGTCTCAAAGAAGTTGCATAAAAGAGAAAAATAAATAATTGACTTTACAATGTATAAGTCTTCAATACATGTATTGTTTCTCTTCCTCAATTGAATCTTTTGTCTCCTTTTATACTTTCAAACTTGATTGAAAGAAGTTACAACTAACTTTTAGTTAGTTATTTGTTAACTTAAATAATTGACTTTTACAAATCAATTAATTTAGTTAAGATTATTTAAGACTTAAAAAAAGTCTTAAAGGATCAAAATTTGAATATAGACTGGTACTCCTAACAGATGGGGACCTTTAAATCAATTAATAATAAGAAAAAATGCATACTCTAATAAATAATTAGATACATCAAAGTATAATGATTCCTTATACATATTAATCTTATAATACATATAATCAAAACTTAAGTTTTATCAATTTAAAATTTTAATTTAAAAAATTAAAATTATCATGCAGATAATCAAAAATCATATGAATCAGATAAAACTTCAATAACATATTTTTCTTATTCATTCACATACTCATTGTATTCCATCTCAATTATTGGAAACTGAACCAACTTAGTTCCTGACTCACTTGTATTATTATCAACCTCTAATTTAATCCACTTCATAATTTTGATCTATGTCAAAGTGTACGATTCATCTTCATTGATTAGATGCTTTTTGGAAGAGGTTGGATGAATAACACGAAGTGGTTTTTCTAAATTTAACTTTTTACACCCAGCAAATAGATCTTTCAAACTTAGCTTTTGGCACCTTAAAATAGGATCTCTCTGAGATGGTGTGAGTTCATTAGAACAAGAAGGCAAATCTAGTTTGACAAAATTCTTAGCATGGGCTACTTCATGGTCTAGTTGAGTTGGCTCATGAACATGATGTGGTTCATTAACATGTTGGTTCCTCTCAAGGGTAGGTTACTAAATAGATAAATATTTTATATTATTCTATAGTTGATGGAAAGAACTACTATGAGATTGAGACCTAGTACCGAATCTATGGCCACAAAATCCTCTATTACTCCTATGGTTTGCAGGATTAAAGGATAAATTATTTAAAACATTTCATAATTTAGGGTTAGTGACATCAAAATATATTGACATCTTAGCTCCCCTACTAACATATCTAGGGTAAAATATTCTAGCCCTAAAACTCTTTGAAAATTGTCTATTGGCTGCTTCTCGATTCACATTATCTAAATCATAATTTCTTCCCCAACCTCTGTGATCATTAGCTCTACTTGAACTAAGTTGATCTCAGACTGACATCATATATACAATTTGAAATATATTCAAATCTAATTATTATATGACTAAGAAATAACATGAATATATCAAATATGAAACCATATATCCACTATATTTTAGAATATGAAACTCTCAATCACTTATAAAATTTCTAGTATGAGTAAATGATCATTCAATTGATTCTAATGACTAAACTGAATTAACAAAAATTCAAACTGTGTCAAATATCACTATAATATTCCAACTAAAATCTTAAAAATAAATTTATATTTTCATAATTTTATTTTTTGTCATATTCTATCATATTTCTTTGAATTTTGTTATCACTGTGTGAATATAATATCAAAATATGTATTATTGTCAAACTAAAAACCATGCAAATCTCTCAAACTGAAACAATTCAACATCATTGAAAGAAATATATTTACAAAAACCATTTATGACATATTTCTCACACTAAAATATGTATAACTTTCTTAAAATTGATAAGAGACTAAGTCATCAAAATAATTTCAATAGAATCTTTCATCAAAATATAAACTTGAATAATAACTTAGCTTTCCAAGTCAATATTATAGTTCTTGAAACTATAAACCATCTCTTATTATTCTATATATTTTTTAAAAAAAATAACCCAGAAAGGTGTAGTTTACATGATATTTCATTTTATCTATCAAAATATTTTGAAATAACATACTCAAAATTTCATGAGAATTCATTCTTGAACATCAAATTTTAACTATTTCAAAGCCATTGCATATATGAAACCGTAATTAGATTACCACAATAAACCATATTATCTTTTCAAAACCATTATTTGAAACTAAGAAAAACAACTCACTATAGCTTTTGATGAGAATTATCAACCATTTCTTTATTGTTCTTTCTTATCTAAGACTTGAAACAAAACCTAGAACATAACTTATGTGTCTATAAAATAATATATGCAAATCAAATATGTTTATTGAAACATTTCACCACATTCCCTCATATTATACCCAAAAATATTTTTTAATCCAATATTTTTCTAAAAGTTCATCTTATAAAACCTCAAATTTATATGAAACTGTAACCTCCAAAATCAAACTAAAATACCCAAAACTAAAATGTGCATACCACAAAATAATCTCCATTATTTTCTTAGACACAACTCAAACCTACCATATTTCTAAAAAATGATCATTAAGAGCTTTATCCTTCAAAACCCATAAATGCATGAAACTAAAGTTTTGAAATAATAGAATATGAACCAAAAGTTTACCATTGAACTATCATATTTGTATGCTCACAGAAATAGTCTCCATTATTTTTGTTTGCCAAAATCCATTTGAATATACTTGCCAAAAACTAACCATCATTTATATTTTCTAGGGTTAACTTTGAAATTAACATATTCATATCAGAAATGAAAACCATTGTTATCATTATTACCCATACCATAGAAAACAATATGAGAACCAAAAATGATTTTCCAAGTAAACTAAGTTCTAAAATCTTTCTACCTTCCTTATTTTAATAACTATACATGCAGAAAGATTAAAGAAAAACTAATAATCTTCATGCAAACTTATCAAAAACCATGTAGACCCAAAAACATTGTTTCATATCCATAAAACCAATCACATAACCATATATCTTTCATAAGCAACGTACCTGTATAAAAATTTTGCAACCTTTTCCATTTGCAAATCCTTATCTATAACCTCCAAATTTTATCTAGTAGAGTGTCACTTCTATGTTAAATCTTTTAAAAATAACTAATCAAAAAGAAATATATAACTATTTATAATCCAAGTCTGAGCATTAACTGCTCGTGCCTACATGCACGTTTATGATTAGCCTATCAAATCGAGGTAGAGACTTAGTAAACCACCAACTTACTTTTTAAAACTTGTCAAATTTAGCTATGACCATGATACTTTCCAAAACTACAACTAATTTATATTAAATGAGGCATGTAAACCATGCATTAAAGTCCCTCAAACTACCTAAGATCTCACCAAGATCTCAAAGCATCCAACATGCGTCGTATTTAAACCATATGCCAACTATCCTTCCATGACAACTACTAACTAGACTGCTTAAAACATCAACTTTCCATCTCAACACTTGAATCATTAAATGGTATAAACTTTATAACCTTTTCCAATGTCAACATTAGCTATTTCAAAACAAACTTCAAGATAAAACAAATACTCTATGTCCTTTGAAATCACAAAAAACCTTCATGCCTCAAGCAAATTACATAAGCTTAGTTCATATAACCTTTGAAATGAATAAACCCCCAATGACCATTTAGAGTCCTCCTTGAACTAGGTCCACCACCTTCGATGGATATTTAATCTAGGATAGTGTATAGGTTTAGAACTTAGGGTTACTTTAGAATAATTAACAATTCTTAGGAAATAGCTTAGGATTAAAATATTAAACTAACCTAAAATCATGTCACCATTTACAAAATTTCAATTATATTTGCAACTGAACTCTACATGAAACTGATCCATCAATCATATTGATAATTCCATAAAAAGTTCATAGTCAAATTTAAAAGTAAATCATGATAAATCAAATGATATATTTGATTTGATAGAACCATAAGATGCATTACTTTATCAAACTATAACAATAATGACAAATCCATCTATATACTTGTAATTAAATGTGAATTAATAGGAAAACCATTATAACTAGTCAATATACCTTTCCATCTCAATCAAACCATGTTGTACATTTCCATTTCAAAACGAAAATACCAAATTAGTCACCACAAATTGTTCAAACTATCAACTGAAAACTATGATTGATCATAAATACTTTAGAATTGATAAATATGTATGCAAATTTTTTTCATTCATCTATTTATTCTTTTTAATACCACTTTAATATAGATATGAATTCATAAACCAATCATCATTAACTTATTTAATTGAAAATATTCATTTCAACATAGTACTAATTGACTAGGTCCCCGACCATAGCTTTAAACTTTATGACTAGGTCATCTCTATGGAAGATAAGAGTATTAGTTTCAAAAAAATTAAGGGATATGAAAAATAGGCATAACATGTTCCACACTAGTAGTTGATTTACTAGATCTTTAGTAACCATTTGAGCTTGATACAAATCCCTTTGACTTTGTACTTGGACATTACATTCTCAACATGGTCATTTGGTTGTTTACCACAATGAAACATTCTCCTCGCCAGTAAGAAACTACCTAACCTATGATCATGAGCTTTATGTTATCATTCAAGCATTTAAGCATTGGAAGCATTATATCTTGGTCAAGGAGACTATGATCCAAATAAATCACAAGATACATTAGTTTCTACATACTCAAAACAAATTTTAACAAGAGTAGCACCATGAATGGTCTTCTTATCCTTAATAGTTCCAGTGAAACATAAAGCATAAGAAGGGAAGTGTTAATCCATTCACAAATTATATGATCCATCCACCAATTCAAACTCTCATTTGTTTACTTGATGTATGTGGACATGAATTCAACACATGGTTATAATTATATCCAATTAACATGGATTTTTTAGATATCTATCAAAATTTTATCTATGGTAATTCAATTCCATATTTTTACTTGCAAGATGCACTTATATATCACCTTGGGAACTTGTGCATTCTAAATGAGGTTGAGAGATATAAATTAATATGGGAGACTCATTTTATCAAGGTTGTAGGACCTTTTTGATTTGAAAATTCTATTGTGGTGTTGTATAAGTACGTCTCTGACCACATCTCAGGTCTAATGTATTCAAATATATCAAGCCTTGTACTACATGTACAATTGCTAAGTTGCTTTATAAGAATCAATGATTGTATACACCTATTCCCATTCCAATGCAACCATGGTAATCTATTTGCATGGTCTTTCTCTTAGGCTACTTTACTACCAAGCATGGTAATCATTGCATGTGTGTAGTAATTGATAGGTTCTCAAAGATGAAACTTATCATACCTTGTAAGAAATTGATATCACCTCTATAAATAGATCAAATATATTTATACATTTTTGGATCTACTTTAGAATCTCAAAATTATCTTTTCTAATAGGGATATAAGGTTCTTTAAATTTTTCTAAAAAGCGATTTAGTCTATGCCAAACATAAAGTTGAATAAATCCATAACATTTAATCCACAAAATGGTGGACAAATGGAAGTGGTAAATAGGATTATAGTGCACTTTATAAGATTGTATAATTCTAAGAATAAACATAGTTAATATAAAATTATACCTTTCATTCAACACAATTTTATACAACTCTACTGCACATAATCTTTTTTAGGTGTGTTTGGGTTTCTAACCTTTGGCACTCATCAATGTAGCTTATCTTATTATGCATCAACAATATAAAATCATTCAACTCAAATATAATTTGACAAAAAAAAATCATTAAGCATATTCAACATGTTCAAACCATTCTACAACAAGATAATGTGAATTACAAGTAGCATAGGCATTAGACATTACACACCATCTAGTTTTGTGATCAATTATGGCTACACCTACATAAGGAAATACTAATAGTACCTTATCAAAAGCTTTATCCACTTTTATATGGACCCTAAATTATCACTAATAAACTAGGAGATAATTATTTTGAGCTTAATCTTCTATCTTTCCTTTAGTTGCATCCAGTTTACAATGCATAAAACTTGTGCCATTACTTTCCACCTTTGTTGGATACTTCAAATATTATAGAGACTCTTTATTAGATTGAGATCAATCCATATTATATTATCCAAACATAATTAGATCAATTCATTGATGCTTAATTCAAATGGACATGTCAATAAGATATCCCTCTCTTTTAGATTATTAGAGTAGGCTAAGTTCCTTCTCAAGAAAAATGGTTTACAAAATTACAAGTTCCCCATTTTTTCAACATATTATTTCACAACTACATGCAATGGGGACCATTTCTCTTCAAGGAAGATCAATTAAAGCAAGAAGATTTGGGTCACTATATATTAATAAATATTATCATTGTTACACATCTAGGCTTTCAATAATATCAGTAGCTTAGGTATTAGGTTCCACACTTACATGCCAATTTATTTGATCCAATTCTACTCCTAAACTACCACACAACTCCTACAGTTTCAGTAAAATCCTCCCAAATCATTAGTAATGAAAACCAGTGATGTAACCACACTCTTTAGTTATGAAGTGGTTTTTACCATTATTGTAACAATTTAATTGATGTTCCATCTTTCTTAATTGTATAATAATTTACACTTCCATTCTTTGTATATAGATAAATATAGAAGAATGAAGTTAGGAAGTACATAGACACTAAAAATCTAAAATCTTAGGTATAATATGGAACTTAACATAATATAATTTTCTTATTATAATTCTACATTAGTTTTCATCTCATTCTTATTTTCCTTGTTCTTTGAAGGCATTACACTTTCATATTCTCTATCATTCGTAAATTGGCTTACATTCATAACCTCTTAAATCTATTTAATTAGTTCTTCCATTGGGTCTCCTCATGGGTCATGGATCTATATGTGAAGGATTTTTATGCCTAATTTTATGTGTGAATTATTTATTGGAATAGTGTGCAAAGGGCTTGGTGTGCCCTAACACACACATCCCATTTTAAAAATTTAAATAGGGACCCACTATAGTTTGAATATATTTATTCAAGGTCCTATAAGCCATAAATACCCATGATATTATTTTTAATATGTAAAATACTAAGGTTGTCTTCAATGAATACATTTACAAAAGTTTGAATTATGAAAATCAAAACTTAAACATTGATTTTAATTTATTTTTAACCTTGAGTTTTCATAATTCTTCTCATAAATTGACTTTATTATTTTTTTGTACTAATGGAACTAATGTGTCATGTCCTAGTGTTTCTATGATTCTTACATGTTTGTAGGACTATTGACAAGGACTTATAAATTATTCATGTTTCGGACCTATCTTTATCATTCAAGATCATGACAAGTGATAATATCATGTTATCTAGTTCTTTTCAACCTTTGCAAAAGATTCTAAGTATTTCTAAGTTTTTAAGCTCAAAGACCTTGACAGATGGCATTAACATGTTACTCAAAAATTACCAAATTTCAACAAAATTTATGTATTTTATCAGTAGTTGGGTCACCACAGACATCCACATGGTAGAATCACATCACTTGGAACCATAAAAGTTTAAAGCAAAGTTAATTGTCTAATGGTCCCAAGGTTTTGTAGTTATGAGAGCTTGATAAGTGGCATAATTTTGTTAACCCATAACCTAGAAGGTTTAAACAAAGTTTAATGGCCCCAAGGCCCCATAGTTTAATGACCTCAAGATTCTGATCTCTGATATCATTCCATGTGGCATAATTTCATTAACTTGGAACTTCAAAGGATAAATATCAAGTTAATATCTTAATGGTTCCAAGGTTTCAAGTCTCTAAGGTCTCGTAGCACTGATAACATGTCATTCATTAACATTTTGGCCACCTATATTCTTTCCAAGTACATACGTAGTTAAAACGTTCAAATAGACTAGGTCTTGAGCCTCTGAGTTTCCACAATACTGAGACTACTCCACATAGCTTAATTCCATTAACTCACAACCATGGAGCATATAAAGCAAGATCATAAATATAAAGACCCAATTAAGCAAGAATTAGATAAATTTCATGATCAAAGAGATGCATGGCTAATGTCTGAATAAATGAGTTCAAAAAAAAATCAAAATATTATAATGATCGATAAATTGACACCTCTCTCAAAGAAGTGACTAGACATACAAAATTAACTAAAAGTTACCATATGGAAAATACAAACCCATCCAAATTGACTCACACATTTAAATTTAAAATGAGAAAAAAATATAAATCCATTATTTGTCACATGAATTATGCATCCAAGGCATATAATTTTATCAATATATGTAAAATCTAAGCAAAGGAATGTCACTTTGCCATTAATCTATGAGTGAATATTATAATTTTAAGCTCTCTAGTGACCAAAAGCCTTAGTTTTCTCAAAAAAAAATTGAACATATTTCAAAGAATTTCATATCCCATATTACTAAAATGGATTCTCCAAAAGCACCACGTATCCAAGCTCCTTTTATATACTCCATTATTGGACACATTGAGTATATTGACATAGTATTCAAAAAGAGTGCCCTAGATTTTAAGTTTATATTCTAATAAACACTCTATAATGAGGTGTAGTCTTTGGCACCATACTCTTCACAATATCATCTATCTAAAAATCAAAAATAATACGTTGATGACCTATTACCAATCAAGACCATGTGACTTCATTAAGCAGCATCAAAACCAAAGATCTGCTCTGTGATTTATTTTTCAATAACACTTGTTCTAAGGACTATTTACCACTTAGAATAAGGTAAAATTTAATTACATATATTTTTAGAAGGGAATTTGAGAGATACCTCAGACTCATGGTAATTGAGGTTTCCTATAACAAAGTCTCAGCCAACATATGGCTTAAGCGCAATACTGTGGAAGGCAAGTTAAAGCAGTGGCTAGTGAAAGACTAGTGGTCAAACCACAAGGGTTCATTTTTCCAAAATCATCATCAAATTTAAGCCTGGTATTATAATATCCATGGCCCTTTTAAATATATTATATGTTTTTTCTACCATTACCTATGTATAGGTGGAATGGGTAAAATTGTTGGACATCCTCCTCACTTTTGATAAAATTATGGCCCTAGGAGAGATAAATAATGTCAAACTATAGGCCTAAATATACAAAAATGAAAAAATGCTTGATGATGGAAATTTTTATATTATGTCATATTTAATGGGTACAATCCTTGGGATGGTCCACAAAGCCCATGGTGAATTATGGTAGCAATCAGTAGAATATATTGACAACATAATTTTGGAATACTATTCTTTTATGTTTATCTATAGATAAAAGAATAAAATCACAAGAATTTTTTATGAAACCTATCCTCAAGTTTATCAATTGATTCATGGCACTCAGATGCCTATAATATCTAAGAATCTAAGAAGAAGCATAGTTAATATGGGGGATTATTGGTACTATCCATATTGTAACATAATCTAAATTACAAGAATAAGGACACCCCCTTGGTTTTTAACACGTCTCATTCTAGATAAGCCTAAAAAACAAGAGGTGGTTTATTAATTATAAAATAATATAGATGAATAACTTGGCCTTAAACATCAAGGCTATTACTATAAAACCTATATGAGCATCGAGCAGTTCTAATTTATGGTGAGGTACCATTTCAACCAAGTTGGGAAAATCATATCCCATTATAATTTAAAGATGGCCCAATTGAAGGAATGGGACCCTAAAGGAAAATTTAGGAACTATCCCCAATCTCTTAAGGATAAGAAGGGGGTGACCATTACTTATGGTCACCAAGAGTATGAGCATGTTGTTATTTTTCTAAATTCATCAAATGATTCAGAGGTATGGTCCCATACAAATAATAATCAAATGTCCATGATAGGATCCCAAGGCATTCAGTATGATCTATCCATCACCAAAGAGTAAGAAAATGAGATGGTGGAACATGCACAAAAATCCTAGAGTCATCAATGGCCTCCAACATTGCCTCAATACTCAACAGGATAAGACCAACCTCTCTATCTCATAGGTGAATAAACCAATTTATTAGAGGAAGATTCTAGTAGTCAAAGAGAGGATAACCTCCAAATTAGAAAGGAAATTCTTAGAGTTCTCCCTAGTCCTCATATGGACTCCACACATTTGACTCCTACCATCATTTTAGACACAGCTACTATAGTTGAGAGGATTTCACCTTCTCATGATAGGTAGAAGAACACATTCTCTATGGAACCTCTTCCTCCACTTATAACACCTACACAAGTGAGTCTCCTAGAGTTTTTGAAACTTTTATTCACAACTCTCCCATCCACTCCTCCATCCCCTCAACTAAGTCCATCTCCATTCATTATTCCTTCCACTACTTTTGTTCCAATTACCATTCCTTCACTACCACCTACGGTATTAATCCCTATTATTGTAGCTCCATAATTTATTTCATCATACCCTTCACCTACCATTCCCTCCATAGTCACTTACCAAAGGAATTCCATATTTCTTCTAGCCTCCTCAAAAATTAAGCAACTAGAGGAAATAACATCATTAGGTCTTATTACTCCTAAAGAATCCCTTGATGAGGAGGAAGCAGAGGAAGAGAAACATGGACATGTAACATCCTTAGTAGACTATGTTATAGATGAGGAAGAAGAAAATGCATAAATAATGATAGGACTAAAATCAAATTCAAATGAATATGGATCCCTATAAGAAGCATATGATGAAGAAAAATTAGAAAATGCCAAATTAATGAGCCTAAGAAGTTTGTAGGAAGAAGAAAATCTAGATAAAGAATTAAGATAAAAGATCCTCACTAAAGAGGAAAGACAAAGCATCAATAAAGTATTTTTTACCCTTACTTATTTTTTTACTATTGTAGGTATTTTAGGTGTTGATTTACCTTTGGTCATTCTAGGGCCACTATTATCTAGTCCAAGTGATTCTTCTATTCTTTCAACATCTATATAAATAATGACTCCAAAGAAAAGAGTCTATTTTGAGAATTTGATTTAAATTTGTATTTTTATCATATAGGGCCACCATTTCCCTTATATCTTCAACTTAATTAGAGATACCCTTACCATAGTCTACACTATTACAATCAACCATAATGACAGTTGTAAAAACACTAGGCTTGACTAAGTATGTAGTTGAAGTCACTTCACAAAGGGAAGCCTCACCATGGCAGAGAATTATTTATCCACCCCTACACTTCCCAATTCAAATAAGTGCTTCATTAAAACCTCTACTAATAACTCTCCCTCTAATGATCACTTCACCCTCTACCTCTGAAGACCCAAGTCCACCAGAAGAAGAAGGAGAACTTATTGTTCCCCCATGGGTTAAAGAGATGCAAGGCCAAAGGGATGAGAGATAGAATTTGGTTATTATAGAATTACCTATAGTCTCCAAAGTTACACCATATAGAGGGTATAGAAGAGGAAGGTGGTGAACATAAATATAAGGTGGGAAATAAATTTTGAGCAAAGGGAAAATCTTTTTCCCTTAGCCAAAAAGGCCAAAAATAATCCTAATGACCTAATAGAGTATATATAGGATTTATATTCTTTTTTGGATTCAGATGAAGAAACAATGAAATAAATGTACAAGAATAAGGATGAGGCACAAAAAAAATTATTTCAAAGATAGATTAATCATGCCCCTCAGGAAATTATAGCCACCAAACTATATAATATTTTGAACAATATTTGAGTCTCTATAGGGGAAATCTAGGCTAATATAACTAAGGTTATCAAAATCTAGCACCAACTAAAAGAGTTTGAGAAAAGGCTTAATTTTTTGGTTCAAAGTTCAAGAAGCAATGCACTCAATCATATGAACCTGATGTCCATGTAAGGTGTTTCATGGGTCCTAAGTTATGTAATTTCAAAAACGGATGGTGCCCTTAACTGGCATATATAGATGAAGGCTTTAATCAGACATTTTAAAATACATGAAAATGAGACCTTGGAAATTTTGAAAGATATGAGGGTCATTAATGTGATTACCTCTACTGGAAAATTAGTTAATAGGCCCAATTTTGAGATAATCTTTAAAATAATTGTAAATAATTTCAAGGAGGAAGTTGAAGGAACTAGATACAAAAATAATGATGAGATCTTATAGCTAATCAATATTTCTAAGGATAAAATGACAAAATCTAAAGCCCTTGAGGATGAATTCAAAATCTTAGATGGAGAACATTCAAGGTTTATGGTTGAATCCATCAAAATATTTAAACCTTACCTATGCAATTTAGATATTATTAATAAAGATAGTGACGCATCCCATGCATTATTTGAAAAACTCAAATCTATAAAGGGAGTGTCAAGGTATGTTGAGAAGTGTTGTCATTGATTCCAAGGTTGATATCATTGATGTCAAGGTGCATATGGTGAAGATGCATGGTGAGTTTTCTTTGAGGCATGAGTTTTTGTGATTGATATGATAAAAAAGCCATGCTACAAGAGAGAATTTAAAGGCAACCTAATGTCTCTTCTATTAGTTGATATCAAGGTACCTAATGTTGCTTATGTTCATTGATACCAAGGTTATTGTAGTGGTGTGGGAAACTTATTTGATGATTGTTATTTTTTAATACAATTGAGATAAGAATGCTTGAGTATAAGGTGTCTTGACAAGCCTAGTCTAGACCCTGTGAGAAGGTGTGCTTAGTGAAAATTGGTGAAGTAATAACAAGCTTGTGAGAGGTTTTTTGACATTGTATGATCATGTAAGTCAAGTGTGTGTGTGTGTGTGTGTGTGTGTGTGTGTGTGTGTGTGTGTGTGTGTGTGTGTGTGTGTGTGTGTGGGTGTGTGTGTGTGTGTGTGTGTCTATGTGTGTGTAATGTTTTCAAAGCTAGATGTCATGTTTTAGCTACCTAATAAGCCTAGTTATGGCACTAATCATAACATGAAGAGACCTTGAGAGAAGGTATGAGTATGAAATATTGGTAATGTGAGTGCACACAAGAATGATTGGTTCTATAATTCTATTTGATAATGTATGTGAATTATTAGAGCACTCATAAGAGTCTCAGGGTGAGCCTATAAGGGTAGGACCTATAAATCTAGTCAACAACTAGACCATTCTAGACCCTGCCTGGACTCATGAGGCATTATGACCTATTGTTAAGGTATGTGAAGGACATAAAGTAGTGTTTAAGAATTATAGAAGTTGATTTATCATATGTATGATTTTTAGAGTGAATTGATAGTGGGATGAAGTTGTGTTTTTAGGTCTAATGTAGCATGAAGAGACCTTGTGTAAATGCATCGACTTGGTTTCTTGGTGAGATGAGTGGTCTCAGGCATGTGAGAAGATGTATGGTAGTGGCTGATCATGGTAAGAGGTTTAATGTCATGTATGTGAGGTGTTGAGATCTTAGAAAGTGGTTAGAAGGTCAGTTTCAAGGATTAATGTGGTTTGAAGGTCAAGGTCTAAGCAAGCAAAGAGAGATGGTAGACAAATGAGGTATGAGATTCATATTTCAAGATAAGAATGAGAATGTGAGTATTTTCAATGGTTTGATAGATTTTATAGGTGTTTTGACCAATTTTTAGGTCAAAGTTTGAAGTTTTAGGCTTGAAAAAGTGTTTTAAGGTCTCTCAAGTGCACAAAATGAAGAGTTGTCTACCCAAGAAGGTTTTCAAGTGTTCATTGGCATGTGCAGCATATGCATGGGAATATTATCTATTCATGGTATATGGGGAAGGGTCATAGCTCAAATTTATATAATCTTTTGAAATGAGAGGCTAAGATTTATGAATGATTGCTAATAGTGGAAGATGGTTTAAACCCTCAAAGAACCCTAATAGTGACCTGATATGAAATAACTTATTCTAAAGTTATAAAAATGGATTTTTAAGTATATTTTACTGATTTTATGTTTTACTAAACTCTCCTAGGCTTCTCCAAGTGTGATTGAGTCTTCAGGTGAATGAGTGGACCCTATAGAAAAGGATTTATTTCTCAAAGATTTGTTGTAGTAGTCAGAGTTGACCAAGTTAAAGTTAATAAATGGATGGAGGATAAAGTTTCATAATTTTATTTTGTGTCTAAGAAGGTTTATATATATTTTATATCCCTCAGGTGTGTAAAACTGGTCATCCAAGTCATCTAGTCACTAACAAGCTTAATGGTGCAAACAATGAGAAACATAGGCAAAAGTGAGAAGTTGATTAAGGATGTGTTATCATGGAATAGTGATGAAACAAAGTGAATGAAAATTTTTATTAGGAATTTTAATACATTTTCATATTTGGTATAATTTTTTGAGGTCAGTGATAAATTTACTCACAAGTTGACTTATCTAGTACAGATGATATAGTGAGATGTAAGGTCATGAGATTGGTCTGCAAGACCAATATTTGTCATTTGACCATGTTACCTTTATATATAATAATTATATAATTGTCTCATAAGATCATATATATGCATTTAATGTAACTAAAATGGGTCATATAGGTGTCAAAGGTTATTGTCACCATGACTATGCTTTAAGGGAAACTGGCAAATCTAGGTAAGCAAGTTACAGTGATGAGTTGGAGGCTATATGCTCTGAATTAAAGTATATAATGCACATGGTGTTTTTTATTTTTACTTTTATTTCATATTAATTATTTATATAATTTTTGGTAGTCAGTGAAATTAGTGAAAATGTTAAATCCAAAATGGCTTGTTTGGCTAAGTGAGGTCTATGAGAGAGGAGGTCAACAAATTGGTCTGCAAGACCAATAGTTGCCATTAGGGCTTATGATATTTTTGTTGGATGTTTTCTTTATAATTTTTTGGGATAATTTTCATGCATTTTAATTCCTTTATTATGTTATTTTAGGCATCATAATTTCAAGTTTCCATGACTGTGTTTTGAATCTAGTTGGCAATTCACAAAGAAGAGTTTGAGCCTGTATACCATAATTTAAAGTATTTAATGAATGTTTTGATAACCCTGAGGTCATGAGGTTTCTTAATATTTTATTTATTTTTATGGTTATTTGTAAAAAAATTGTTTATGCTTCAGTTGTTCAAGACAAATTTATGCATGTATGAAGGCTTAGTGTGAACAGTTTTGAGAAGGTGTTCAAGTGATGGTTGGACATAAAAGGTGTTGTGGACTTAAATTTAATTTGGATAAGCTATATTTGATTGATTTTTTAAATTATATTGTTTTTAAATTATGTCTATTTTTTTTGAATTGGTCATGAGGTAACATATTGCCAAAGTAGGCCTAATTGAATTAGGTCTCCTTAAGACCTAAAAGAGAATTCATCTATTAATTTGTGGCTGACCTAATGTATTATTTGATTCATATTTGAAACATATTATAAGACCTATTTTTATTTTAATTCAAGTGTGTAAGTGTGTATTTCCAACTAAGGTGCATGAGACAAAGTGACTTCTATAAGAGCAAGACTAATTAGGCCTAATTATGTTAGTTAGATAAGTGATTGTGCAAGAGAATGAAAGAGCACATTGAGGAGAATAAAGATGTAATTTATACCATCATAATATTGTATAAATATATTATTAAATATCTAACATAAGGTTTGAGTATGAAGATCAAGATCATATGACCTAATCAGTCTTGAAGAGACCTAGATGAGCAAAGAGGCCTAGAAGGCAATTTGAGAGGGATAAGAGGATCAAGAGTTGAATAGGTGGTCATCATCATTTGGTTTAGAAATAAGGTTTCCCAAATTTGATCAAGGTAATTAGTTTCATAACTTTATGTTGAGTTATTTGTGGGGTTGGTACCTCCTTGTAATTGGGTGCTTGTTAAAGCCTAGCTGAGTTGGTGCTTAGCTAGTTGGGATTGGTACTCCATGTGAAGTTGGTGCTTCAATAAATCTTGGTTTTTATATTTTATTAATATATTCTATTTGAAAATATCAGTGGGTTTTCTTCCCCTTGAGGGTTTCCCACATACATGATGTGTTATTTTGTTTCATGCTCTTGTATGGTTGATTATGCTTACTGAGATCTATGTACTTATATGAATGGTTCATGAATATTAAGTATGAAAATTGAATGAATTTTTTGAATAATGATTTACCCCTACCCCATATTAGTTATTGTGCTTCCAAAAATTGGTATCAAATCAAGGTCCTTTGGAATAATCCTAACAGTTGAAAGGTGATCCTAGAAGCACAAGATGGCTAAGTAGTTAAGGAAAGAGAGTCAAGAGTTGAGATCTGTGGTCAAGTATCTTGAAGAGCAGATATGTATCCTAAAGAGTGACATGAACAAATAATACAAAATTAATTAAAATACCATAAAGTATCTCGAGGATTAGTTAGAGGTTACAAATACAAGTTTGAGATCAAAGTAAGTTGATTGTGATCAATCGAATTCTGAGCTAGGTTCCTTAAAGATTGAGCATGAGTAGATCATAGACAAGATGAGAAAGTTTGATAAACATCATTAGGAAATCTATCAATTAAAAAAGAATGATAACATAAAAATCAATATGAGAAGACCAATCAAACAGCTTAATGCCATAAGGTATTCTAATTTCTCCCATGGTCATTATTTTGTTTGTTATTAATTTGGAAATAAATCAAAGGACTATAGAAGGATGCCACCCAAGAATGAGTTTTCATGGGACTATGGTAAAGGAAGCAATTGTAAAATAATATATCATAGACCACATCAATCAAGAGGTATGTCTAACAAGAGTAAGGCTATTTTCTATGAGTGTCAATATGTTGGTCATATTGCAAGATTTTGTAAAATCAGATTGAATAAGTCCTCAAGTCTTAATAAGATTTTAGAAGCTCCTAAGAGAAAAATCATGGTATGGAGACCAAATAAGAATAGAACTAGTCATGATCAACCTATGGATCAAGGTAAACTAATTGTCAAGGTAGAATGCCAAGAGTGTTTGGTATCAGCTCATATAGAGAAGAAGAAAGATGATGTAGACATCAAGATAGAGGTACCAATCATGACCAAGAGGATCCTAAAGAAATACTATCAGCCTCATGATTTCAATTTAGTTGAGAAAAGAGTGGAGATATGGGAATCTCTTGATTTCACATGATTCTAAAGCTTTGTGAAGTGAGTTATCTCTATTAGACTTCATAGAGGCATTCATCACTCAATAGAAGCATCATGGAGGTGTGTTACAAGGTTATTATGTAAAAAGTCATAGATAATGATATATAAATATGGAGAGACTTGATATGGAACATCAAGAGCAGATCATATAACTTTAAGGTATATATACTTGAGGTGGATATGAGAAGGACAGTAATAAGATTGTAGAGTTATTCATTGGGGTATTACCATGAAGATTTGAGTGTTATGTGTGCATCAACATGACCTTAATGTCATAGATTACCAAGGCACATGTTGTATAGTCTCAGTATGTATATCATGAAGAAGACAAGTCATGACAAAGGTCTGTCATAATGAATCATGTAGGTGTAGACCTAGTTGACAGAATAATGCAAGGAAGATGTCATGATGAAGTCTATGCCATGGTGGCTTGAGAAACATGAAGGAGATAGATTGATGTAAGAATAACATCTATGATACCATATAGACATGACATGAGTGATCTTTACTCTAAAATGGAGGACTATATTGTTCCCTTGGAATAATATCTTTGATTACAGATAGACCTAATAGAAATGGTGGACAAGCATTGATTATAAAGATGTTTTATTCTCATAATAATTAAGTATGATTACTCTAGGCATTTGAAGATGAATTTTGGGTCATGTATCATAGGTATATATTCTTGATATGCCCTAGTTTTGTAAATTGAAGGTGATCAAGTAAGATAGAAGTCTAGAAGATAGTGAACTAGGTGTTTTATAGGCCTAATGAGTGGTGAACTAATACAAGAAAAGTTATCATGATGTAGATGGATCAAATATGGATTATGGATCTAAGAGGATGATAGTAGGATTATTTATGGTGTGAAAAAATGTTTAAGGTCCAATCAAGCATGAAGGAGGTCAAAAAAAATTGTTATTCATTGTGTGACTCAAAAGGAAAGTATGGACATAGGGAGAGCTTGTTATCTCTGTGATTTAAAGGATCAAGGTATATATGTGAAATTTCAATTAAATTTGAAAGTATATTTGAGATTTATGTTAGATATCTAAGGATATTAATAAAAATCATAATTTAAGATGGATATTTATATGTAGTTTAGTCAAGATGTAGATAACATGAGAGGCATGGTTTATTGAGGAGCAACTCAAGCATTGTAGAAATTGTCTATAATAATTGGTATAAGCCTAAGGTGAGTTTTAGTTAGCACTTAATTATGAATTTATTTAAGTTTAGGTCTAAAGTATTAGATATTTTTTTGTGTAATACACTTTATAATTAATTTCAAAGGAGGAAAAAGACCAGTTTGGGGGAGAAGAGATTGATTAGACTATAGTGTGTTTTTTTATCAATGACAAAGGGGGAGTTTGTTGAGAAGTGTTGTCATTGATGTCAAGGTTGATCTAACTTGATGTCAAGGTTGATGTCATTGATTTCAAGGTGCATCTGGTGAATATGCATGGTGAGTGGTCTTTGAATCATGAGCATTTGTGCTTGATATGACAAAGAAGCCTACTACATGAGAGAATTTAAAGGCGACCTAATGTCTCTTTTATTGGTTGATATCAATTTACCTAATGTCTCTTCTATTATTTGATATCAATTTCATTTCAATGGTTTGAGAATATTATTTGATGAGTGTTATTGTTTAGTAACATTGAGGTAAGCATGCTTGAGGACTAGTTCTTGACTACAAGGTGTATTGAGAAGCCTAGTCTAGACCCTGTGAGAAGGTGTGCTTAGTGAAGATTGGTGAATTAAGTAAGAACAAAATTGTGAGATATTTTTTGACATTTTATGATCATGTAATTTAAGTGTGTATATATATATATATATATATATATATATATATATTCATAAGTTTTTCAAAGTCATATGTCATTTTTTAAGTACCTAAGAAGCCTAGTCATGGCACTAGTCATAGCATGAAGAGACCTTATGATAAGGTATGAGTATGACAACTTGGTAAAGTGATTTAACACAATCATTATTGGTTTTATAAGATGTATTTATAATGTATGTGAATCATTAGAGCACTCATAAGAGTCTTAGAGTGAACCTACAAGGGTGGGACCTACAGATCTAGTCAGCAACCAAACCATTTCTAGACCCTCCCTAGCCTAATGAGGCATCATGATCTATTTTAAAGGCATATGAAGGATGTAAAATAGTTTTTTTAGAATTATATAGGTTTATTTATAATATTTATAAGGTGTATATTTCATTTATAGTGGTATTAAGGTGTGTTTTGAGGTCTAATGTAGCATGAAAAAACCTTGTATGAAGACATGGGCTTGGTTGCTTGGTGAAATGAGTGGTCTTAGGTATGTGAGAATATGTATGGGAGTGGTTGAGCATGGTAATAGGTTTTATGGAATGTATATGAGTTTTTAGATCTTGGATAGTGGTTAGAAGGTCAATTTCAAAGACTAATGTGGTTTGCAATCAAGGTCGAAGTAAGAAATGAGAGAGATGGTGGCCAAATGAGGTATGAGATTCAAATTTCAAGATAAGAATTAACATGTGAGAATTTTCAATGGTGTGATATATTTTTATAGGTTTTTTTACCAAGTATGAGATCAAATTTTTAAGTTTTAGGCTTGAAAAGGGTTTTTAAGGTCTCTCAAGTGCACAAAAAGAAGAGTTGTCTACCCGAGAAGGTTTTTCAAGTGTTCATTAGAATGTGCAACATCTGCATGGGAAAATTAGATATTAATTATATATGGGGAATTTTCCTATCTAAAATTTCTAGGAATTATTTTTTTGAATGAAGGGCTAAGATTTATGAATGATTGTTAATAGTGGAAGATGGTTTAAACCCTCAAAGAACCCTAATAGTGACCCGATATAAAATAAGTTGTTTTAAAGTAATTTTAATGGATTGGTATGGATATTTTAATGATTTTATGTTTTATTAAACTCTCCCACACATCTCTAAGTTTGATTGTGTCTTCAGGTGATTGAGTGGACCCTACAAGAAAGGCCTTATTTCTTGGATATTTGTTATAGCAATCAGAGTTGACCAAATCAAAGTTTCTAAATGGATGGAGGAAACATTTTGATACTTATAGTTTTTTTCCATGATTTTTTTTGGATATGTTCTAGCCCTTAGGTGTGTTAAACTAGTCATCCAAGTCAGTTAGTCACTAACAAGCCTAATGGTGCAAACAGTGATAAATGTAGGTAGAAGTGAGAATTTGATTAAAGATGTGTTATCATGGAATAGTGGTTAAACCAAGTACATGGAGATGTTGATAAATAATTTTAATAGATTTTCATGTTTGGTACATGTTTTTTAGGTCAATATTTATAGTGAAAAATTTGCTCACAAGTTGACATGTCTAGTACAAATGAAACAATGAGATGTGAGGTCATGAGATTGGTTTGCAAGACCAATATTTGTCATTTGACCATGTTAAATTTATATTATATAATTGTATAATGGTCTCATAATATCATATACATGAATTTAAAGTATTTTAAAGTGGTTATATAGGTGTTGAAGGTCATTTTCACCATGATTGTGCTTTAAGGGAAACTAGTAGATCTAGGTAAGCAAGTTATAGTGATTAGTTGGAGGCTCTATGATATGAGTTGAAGTATATAATGCACATGGTCTTTTTATTTTGAATTTTATTTCCTATTAATGATTTTTATAAGCTTTTTTAATCATTAAAATTAGTGAATGTTGAATCCAAAATGGCTTGTATGGCTAAGTGAGGTTTGTGAGAAAGAAGGTCAACAAATTAGTCTACAAGATCAATAGTTTAAATTAGATATTATGATATTTTTGCTGTATGTTGTTCTAAGTATGTTTTAAGATAATTTTCATACATTTTAATTCATTTATTATGTTCTTTTAGGTCTCATAATTTCAAGTTTCCATGACTATTTTTTGAGGCTAGTTGGTAGTTCAGAGTGAGCATTTTGCATAGAAGAGTTTAAACCTGTATACCCTAAGTTGAATTATATAATGAATTTTTTTATGACCCTAAGTTCATGATGTTATTTAATATTTAATTTATTATTATTTTTATTTTTAAAAATTGTGTTTATGTTATAGTTGTTCAAGATAGACATTTTGTGTGTATGAAGGCCTATTTTGCATAGTGTTTTGAGAAGGGGTTCAAGTGGTGGTTGGACCTAAAAGGTGTTTTGGATTTAAATTTAAGTTGTATAAGGTATATTTTGTTTATTTTTTAAATGATATTATTTTTTAATTTATTTTATTTTGTTTCAAGGGGTCATGACGTAACATGTTACCAAAGTAGGCCTAATTGAATTAGGTCTCTTTAAGACCTAAAAGAGAATTGGTCTATTAATTTGTGGCCAAAATAATGTATTATTTAATTCATGTTTGAAATGTATTCTAATATTTATTTTAAGGTTAATCCAAGTGTTCAAGTGTGTATGGCTGACCAAAGTGTGTGAGATCAAGTGACTTGTATAAGAGTAAGACTAATTAGGCCTAATTGTGTGAGTTAGATAAGTGAGTGAGAAAGTGAATGAAAGATCACATTGAGGATAAAAATGAGTTCATATAGACTATTATAGGAGTGTAGATATATATTCATGAATATCTAATATAACATTTGAGTATGAATATAAAGGTCATATGACCTAATCAATCTTGAAGAGACCTAGATGAACAAAGAGGCCTAAAAGGTAGTTTGAGATGGATAAGAGTATGAAGAGTTAAAGAGGTGGTCATCATTAGTTGGTTGGTAAACAATGTGTCCTAAAGGTTATCAAAGCAATCAAGTGGATGATTTGGTCTTGCTTCATCTAGGGGGCTAGTGCCTCCTTGCAAGTGGGTGTTATAGAGATGGATTACAAAGATGGTTAGATCAAGCATTAAGTGTTAAATACACAAATAATGCATAAATAACTAAAAATATAGGAAAACCTATTCAATAGGGTTTGAAAATGATAATAATAATCAATTTTAATAAATCACATATACCTATTACTTTCCCAAGATCATTCTACCATCCAAAAGTGGTTCCAAGTGTGTTTTCCCCTTGATTTGTTGTTATTGTCTTTGTCAACAATGGATGTTAAGCTCCTCCATCATCTCAAGATCACCATGCATAATATAGGCTCATGATATTAAATCACTAATATTCCTATCAATAAATATATCCTATTGTAAATAAAGTACAATAATCAACACAAAGAAATATTTTGGAGAGAATCTTGCATTATAAGTTTACAAAAATTAAGCTTAATAAAAGTGATCTTAACCCTCCTATTTATAGGATTTTGGATTTGATCAGGATCAACCATGATTGTCCATCTCAAGATGAATATGTGTGGCCATGAATTAATCTAATATTTCATAATTAATCCATAAATATCCTCATAAATATTTTGTAAGAAGAGGCATTAAAGAGGCATGGTAGCCCATAGACCTAATATTTGTTACATTTATGGCTTATGGATGACACCACATTTATCATGTCATTTGATGATGTAGATAATGGAAATCAATCTATAATAAATAAATATATAATAACTTCCATGGAATTCTTACTTAAGCTCCTAATTTGGTTTAATTTGCCTAAGTAAGATTAATAATATTTAGTATAATTCTTTGGAAATTGGTGCACAATTAATCAAAATGGTTAGAGTGTCATATTACTAGGTCATAATTTAACTCAAGAGGAATTGGAATGTGATGTTAGTTGCATATAGACCATTATCCCATTTAGGATGTTGCTGACACAAAATAACATAGACACATGATGTGTGCTCATGGATTAGAAGAAAAGAGTGATCTAGAACACAAAATGCAAAATCATCAATTTGACTTGAAATGATTTAATAAAAGTTAGGAATCACATAAAATACATTTCCCCATTTAGGGATACATTATCCTAACTTTCAATTATATATGAAAATCTTGAACCATTTAGCATGTTTCAGTGATTTTAGCCTAAATTATGCATTTGAGTGTAACTTCAGTAAGATTGACAATTTCAACACAAATGGTGTTAGGAATTAGATGTCTATATGTTAACCCTATTTGATAAGGAGTAGTGATATATTTAGGCAAAGAAATGTAGTTTCAAATAAAAGAGTTGTCAAGAAGAAATTATAAATGACCCATGATGCCCTCTCGAGAGGACATACTAGGATGAAAGAGAAGGATGGACTCCTGAAAAGAGAGAAAGTGAGATTAACCCATGGAACGGATAAAATCTAGACAAGCTAATGCTTTCACATGTGTATTCCATTAATGATCAAAATATAATTAGATTTATATGGGCCCCAAGGATGGGTAGAATGGGAAGGATACAATCCAAAAATAGAAGAAACACACTTTGAATACACCCAAAGCTAGGGTGCAAGATATGCACTTTAGAATTGATTAATCCCAAAACAAGATTTACACTAAAATATTACCAGAAAGAGGGAAAAAATGTGGAGATCTTGGAATTTGAATAAAATGATAATCATGTCTCCAAAGATAAAATAAATAATATGGTGCCCCTGTAAAAAAAATATGATCATGATAAGCAATTGTGCCTTAGTAAGGCTAATTTTTATCATTGATAAAAATAAATAATGGATTGCCTCTATAGGAATGATTTAGATTTGTAAACCAGCTCAAATTTTGTGCCCTAGTATGGACAAATTGGCAAGCAATAGCTCAAAGATATAACCTATGACATAGATTAAAGATGAGTAGGTGTACACATAGATGTGATGGTGTAATGGCTATAAAAGCCATAAAAAACCAAGAATATGAGGATGCACAAAGTAATGATAGAGATGAAAATAGTAATTAAGGTGATCAAGATGACCCAAGATACATCATGTATCCAAGCATTGCCTACATATTTCATATGGACCTCAATCTAATGTAGTTCACCTAGAAGCAGTAGAGAATGGAATGAGGGATGAAAGAAAATTGACTAGAGGTTTGATTAGACTCATGATTCATGCCAAGAGATGCATGTCTATGCATAGATTTAGGGGTTAATACCTATTGATCCTATTTTATGCATGGTGATCTTGAGATTTATTCATCAGAGCTACAATGATGTTGAGTCTTGAATCCAAAGCACAAAGTGCTTTCTATATAAAAATAAATTATGCATCATAAGTATGAGTAACCTATAATAACATTGGATCTCAATTTTATGGAGCTAGTTCAAATGTGAATACTTATAACTAAGGATAATGGTAAAATCAATGACCAAGACCAAAGTTATAACTATTTGCATTTAAACAAAAAATAAAGAGAAAGAAAAATAAAACATAAATGAACCCAACTTAAAGTTGACATATGAATAATCAATACTTAATTAGGAACAAGAATGTATAAAAACAAAGCAAGGACATCTTGATAACATGAGATCAAGATATAAATAATCATGATCTATGTAGACCATCAATATGTGCTTGGAAAAGAGAACAAAGAAGTAAGACCAAATAGGAAAATAAAGACCAATAAGAAACAATAATAAAAATAAATGAAGAGACAGGAATGCACAATAAAACACCAATAAAAATCAAATAAAAACTTACAAACGTGAGTAATTCATAAACATTAGTGTGGTTTAAAATCTATTTCTCATATACGTGTAGTAGAGGCATTACTTTCTACCACAATATAATAAGAACAAAGACACAAAGTTGTCTCCAAGTGATAGGGAGATAACATAGAAGAAATGGGGGAAGAGAAGAAAAGGAAGGGGATGACTGAGCTGACTCCAGATGTACAAGACAAGTGGATGTTGCCTACATAGTTTTGTGAACTCATGTTCCAACATGAACTTTAGGCCAAATGTAGTTCTCCCAAGAAGTGGGATAGAAGACAAGATGATGATAAAAAAAAATGATATAGAAGAATAATAATATGAAATTATCTTACAAAAATGGCAAGTCAGTAGGAAAAGTGAGAATGATATTGCAAAATGAAAAGAGCATGGGATAATTACTTGCAAAATAGCAAGAGCATAGGATGAGTAGAATAAACAAAAGTGCAAGACAATGTTTTTATTCTTTTGTGGATCTTTTTCTAATGTTTTTGGTGTTTTTGGGATAAAATATGTACAAGGGGAATCAATTAATTAGGGATATGTTTATCTAAGATTAGAAGTTCTAATAACATCTAAGCTGACTATAACAACCCATGCTTATAAATCAGTGAGAGCGAGGATCTTGATAAGGCCATATTTCCTACCAAATAGCAACAAAATAATAAAATAATATGCAGCCTAAAATAAAATCTAAACAACCATACAGTAGGTAAAAAACCATATCTTTTGGTATTTGTGTTTACTTTTCTATAAAAGTAGATGCAAAATACTATCCATACTGATATGTTGTGTATAAATTTCATTGAATTTGTCCATGATGCTTATGAGTCATAATCAGGGTCATAATTGGTAAATGGATAAAATTTATCAAGTTACAATGGGCCCAAGACATAAAAAAAATGAGGTTTCTTAAAGATAACGGTCCAGAAAGAATATGGTCCAAAAGAGGATGGTTTAGGGTGGTATAAAAAATGAGGTTATCGAGGAGAATGGTCTAGAAAGAATATGGTCCAAAAGAGGATAGTCTAGGTTAGGACAAAATGTGTTCAGAGTGCCAATAGTCCAAAGCTTTCACTATCTCGAGTCATGAAAAGAATATGTCTCTTGTAAGAGCGGTCTAAGGTAGTGTAAAGAATATGTTCCATGAGAGGGCAGTCCAGGTTATAATGGTAGGATAAAATTACTTCAGCATAAGTTGCCCCTAAGTAAGGGGTCTTATAAATAATGGTTTGAATTTGTTCAAGTGTATAAATACTTACTATGCACAATGTTCATAAGCTCTAGAATTTCTTCACCATTTGGAGTAGCTAGTCAATATGCCCCTGATCCATAGTTTGTTGTGATAACATATCATCCCAACCAATTAGGATGGAACGTACCTTTTTTCTTGCATTCAATGTTTGTGTTCTTTTGGTTCTCTTTGAAGACCAAACTACCAATCTCAAACTCCCAAGGGATAATGTGCTTATTTTAGCTTCTCTGCAATCTATTTTGATAGGCTTACAAGTTTTCTACAGTAGCCAAATGCTTACCATCAAGAATTTCTAGTTCTTGCAACCTTGAGACTCTATATTCTTAGTCATCTTCAATATGTTCCAAAGATACTCACAAGGATGGTAGCTCAATATTGATCAGGATAATAAATTTTATGCCATAAATAAGGGAGTATAGAGTGGCTTTCATAGGTGTTGGATGGCTAGTTAGATAGGCCCAAAGGGTAGAGAAGATTTGTAAGTGCCATTATGGCCAGCATCATTGATAATCTTATTTTAAATGGATATAATGGTCTTGTTAGATACCTCATCTTATTCATTTCCTTGTGGATTATATGGAGTATACTTTTATGCTTGATTTTGATTTTTTCACAAAGGTATTTTACATCTCTATTTATGCAGGATCCACCATTATCAGATATAATACATGATGGGATTTCATATCGACAGATGCTATGGTAATGAATGAATTTGGAAATTTGCCTCCTAAAATGTAAGTGAGAGGAATGGCCTCAATCCACTTAGTAAAGTACTTAGTTGTAATTAAAATATGTTTATGGTCATGTAAAGATGTTGGATTTATTTCCCAATGAGATCAAGGCCCCAAGTAGAGAACAACCATGGCATTATGATTAGTTATAGTAGTAAAGAAGATGTGTGTATCAAGTTTCCCTATTGCTGACATGCGATGCACTTCCTCACATAATTAAAAGAATGGGTTTCCATTTTTTTCTAATAATAGCCTATTCTAAGGAGCTTTTTTCCTAAGACTACATCATTGGTGTGGGCCCCACACATTCCTTCATGAATCTCCCTCAGTGCTAGTTTGGATTACCTTGAAGATAAATAACAAAGAAGCATTCCATCATAGACTTTATGATAAAGCATGTTTCCAAGGAGGGTATAACAAGATAAATTGTGAAGGTATATTTTATGTCTATTACTGGATAAGTCAGGTGGAAAGACATGATCATGGAAGTCGTTATAAAAATCTTAGAACCAGGGTAGTTCAGGTAGAGGATTGAGAATAGTAATGGTGCATACCCTTTCTAAATTTAGCAAGACATGTGTAGGATGTAAAATATTCTCAATCAAAAATTTATACTCTTTATCATTGCCATCAATTTATATCATGGATCCAATTATTTCCATTACATCGGTTGATCTATTGTTTGCCCTTGGCACTTATTCAAACTGTTGAGATTTAAAAAAAACTTTTAGATTATCAATAATATGCTTATCAGGAACAATCTTGTCATCTCTAATTTGATACTAATCAGTGTTTTAATTGATGATCAATTGTGAATCACCATAAACCATCAAATTTTGAATATCTCATTGTATGGCAAGACAAAGCCTTGGAATTAGTGCTTCATACTTAGCCATATTGTTGGTATATTTAAAATTGATGTGAAACACCTTGGGAATCAAATATCTTTATGATGTAATCAAAAATATGCCAGCTCTAGATCCTCAAGATGTAAAGGAGCTATCAAAATATAGCTTTCATTATTCTATTTCAAGCTGTACTTCTTCCACTGTCATGATAGAATCATCTAAAAATTCAAATCTAAGTGGTTGAGTGTCTATAATAGGTGCCTCTGCAAGTTGATCAAAAATAACCTACCCCTTAGTAGCTTTTTGATTTAGATACTCAATATTAAATTCACTTAAGAGCATGACCCACTTAGCCATGCATCCTTGAAGAGGTACTTTCAATAATAAAAATTTGAGAGGATCCACCTTGGTGATGACAATAGTTTTATGGTTTAACATATAATGTCATAATTTTTGGGTAAAAAACACCATAACTAAACATGCCTTCACAATAGGTGTATAATTATATTCATAAGACATAATGTGCAACTTAAATAATAAACATCATATTATTTACCTCGATCATCATGTTGGGCTAAAAGTGCCCTTAGTGCATGCTTAATTTTGGATATGTAAAGAAGTAGTGGTATTCCAAGTGTTGGTGGTCTCAAAACTGGTGGATTAGCCAAATGCATCTTGAGATTTATAAATGCTATCTTAAAATATTCATCCCATTGGAACACAACACTTTTCTTTAAGATATGGGAAAATGGGTGGCACTTATCTGCCAGTTTAGAAATGAACCTACATATAGATTGAATCTTTCCTTGCAGGCTTCATAATTGTTTAATTTTTAAAGGTGGAGGCATATCTATAATGGCCTTAACCTTTGTAGGGTCAACTTTGATCTCTCTTTATGATATAATAAAACTTATAAATTTCCTTGAAGTGACTCCAAAGACACACTTCTTAGGATTCAGGTAGACTTTATATTCACGAAGCCTCTCAAATATTCTTCATAACATGTCAAGATGTCCATCATGTGTTTTTTATTTTACTAGTAAGTCATCAACATAGTCCTCAATATTATCATGCATCATTTCATGAAATATTACAATCATGGCACACTGATATATGGCTCCAACGTTCTTCAATCCAAACGAAATTTTCCCCATGGAGTGGTGAGTGTAGTCTTATGTTGACCTTCTTAGGTTAACTTGATTTGATTGTATCTAGAAAATCCATCTATGAGGGATAGCATCTTGTACCCAGTAGTTGAGTCAACAATCATGTCAATCTCGGGTAGAAGAAAATCATTTTTAGGGCACACTTTGTTGATATCTCTAAAATTAGTACAAATATGCATACCCTATGTCTTCTTGTTGATTGTGACTATGTTAGATACCTATTTTGAATAGTCCAATGGTCTAATGAAACCTACTCCTAATAATTTCTCTAGTTCTGCTTTAACCAATATGTATCTTCTTCAATTTATATTTGACTGGCTTGGCATCAGAATGGATAACAAGGTGATGCAAAACCAAATCAAGGTCTGAGCCTAGCATGTCAAAGTATGCCCATGAAAATATGTTAATGTAATCCTTCAAAATGGATATAATGTGTTCACAATTTGCTTTATTAAGGGAAGCTCCAAGATAAATAATTTTGGGAACATCATATGTTCTCAGGTTCACTTCTATTGTATTTTCCACAAGGAGTGTGGATACATCTTTTAGAATTGTAGGAAAGGTGTGATTGTGATCATATTCTTTTGCTACAGATTCCCATTATTCCTTCCAAAGCTTTAGATAGTGTGACAAATCAAAATCTACCATCTCATGTAATGGCCAAGTAGTAAAAACCTCTAGAAAATCAAGAGTAAGATGCTAAAAAAATTGTAGTTTTTATGAATAGATACTTGTACTCTGGGACTTGATGGACCTTTTTCATCCTGAGGGGATGAGAAAACTTTCCCATTGAGAGTGCCTGAAACAAGTTTTCACTCAAGGGCTTATCTTTTTCTTTACTTTTTCCCTGATCAATGAGTGCCTCAAAGATGGTTTCACTTAAATATATTGATGTTTCATATTTATTATGACCAATAAATTTTTCCTGCTCTCCAAAGTAAGTAGAAGGATCCAATGAAAAATCAAAGCCTTGTTTGTGATTGCTAATGGGCAATCCATCTCTAAGGCCCATATATTCTAAAATTGATTCTTCATTCTAAATTTCATCAAGCCATATGACTAAATTTTATTGATCCCAATTAATGAGTTAGGGATGGCAAAGGCATAAGGAACAATGTAATTTTGCATCAATAATGGAAGCTACAATAAAATGGGGTTCTACTTCAATATGGGATCTTGCTTCAGTAATAAAAGATCCAATAGGATAATGGGGTGTTATGGTCATAATGGAATTAGAATCAAATAGTTATATGTCAAAAAGCTCATTAAAAAGGCCATAATGGGATGATATGTCACTACCAAGAGTCTCATCACTAGTCAATTTAGAAGAATCACTATCAAAAGTCATGAGGTCACCCCTAGGCAATATAAATCTGAAACCTTGATTCCAATTAATTACTCCAGCTAATAAAGGTTCCAAGATTCCTTGCACTCATAGGCCAAGGCATTTTCCTATATAATCAAGATGATCCATGATCTGATTAGGGATGGGATACTTTGGATTCTAAAAGCTACCAATAAGGCCTTCAGAATATAACTAGTCTCCTTCAGTAAAATCCAATCTTGTTTTGGAGAAGTAGTAGGTACAAATTCCACAAGTGGTTTTCATTGATGTTTCTTCTATTACCAAATCAAATTGGGTCTGTTAAAGTTCTTAGAAGGTTTGGGCTTACCAAATGTTTTAGGATACTTTGGCAACTTTGTAACATGGAAAAAGTCCTTAAGATGATACATGGAAATGCCCATGTCTTTAATCATAGCCAATTTTACAAGAGTTATGAGAAATGGATTAGCCGAAGTAGATGCAATGTCACTAGGGTTGATATAATTAGATGGAGGTGGATGTGAAACTAAATCCTTGTTCTTCTTTGTAATAAATTCAAAACCTAGATAATAGTTATAGTTTCAAGACTCAACCTCAAGATATTTTCAATATTGATAAGGCTATTGATCAATGGGAATGGTAACCTTGATCCCATCATAGGGAACTTAAGGCACTGATGCAAGGTGGATAGAATGGCATGTACTTCATGGATCCAAGGATGAATAAGAAGTATGTTATAAGGCATCTCAATGTATATAATATGTAATAATGTGTGATGGGAATCAAACCCAATAATTATTGGCAACCAAATTGTACCAACATACTCTCTCTTAGTGTTTTTTTAAGCCTTTATGGTGATCATCTATGGCTAAATGTCCTTCATAGTGTAGCCCAACCTTTATACCAGATAAAGAGATATAATGCTCAGCCTTAAACCATTGTCTATAAGAACCCACTTGATCTTATGGTTTTTGATGATTACCTCAAAATATAGTGGGTTATTATGGCTCAGACCGAGTGCAGACATGTCTTTTGATCAAATGTTACTTGACAAAATGAAGACAAATACCCCACTAGGTTTTGGAACTGTTCAGTATTAATATCATTAAAAATAGTGGATTATTACAAAAGGTTGTTTAGAATAGTTCTATAGACTTCAGATGTATGCAAGAGATCCAGAATGAAAATTTACATAGGGATTTTGAACAATTGGTCTGATAGACTATAAGGCTTTTCAACATTGGGATGAGTCGGCTTGGTTTTGGCTAACATAAGATTTGTCTTTGGGTCTAATGGCATAATGTTCACATTGGGATCTATGGAAGAAGATGGCAAAGGGCCCTGGAGAGTAAATCATGAGCATCTAGTTATGATTGTATAACCTAGAGGTGGCAAGGAGCTAATATAATTAGAAGATGAAGGCAAAAATCCTTTGAGGGTGACTTGCAGGTGTCTAGTTGCATGGGAACAATTTTGAGTCAATGAAGAGCCATTGTAATTAGAGGAAGGATGTTGTCCAAAAATAGTAACCCATGTAAATGGAGTCATAATAGAATTACATGTACTCAACATAACATTACTAAAGGGAGAGGGTGTTGACCCTATAATAATGGGTCCTATACTATAAAAAGCATGAGATGGTTCATTGGTTTTGATAGTAACAAAACGAAATGTGGGTTTTAGAAATGCATCCCACAGTGTTGTTATAGTCATAAGGCATTTTTTTGTAACCCAAGTCATTAGCATGGGTATTATGATCCTAATTATGGTGATGTTGATTACAATTTTGACCTTGAGCCTAGTTTTGATTTTAAATCTGGCTCTATCCTTGGTTTTGATTGTTCCTTGGTGGTTATTGTTGATTATGTCAAGGAAACGGATCTTTGTAGATTCTCATATCCTAATTAGTGTCCTATGGGGCTATTTTAATTTTAAATTCACCACTCTAATGACATATTCAAGAATGTATCATAATTAGACACAAAAATAAGCATGGTGACCAACAACATGATGTAGGTTTCACCATTCATTCTCCTTGTACCAATCTAGTTTTGGTTGATCTGTAGGAAATGGCCTTGGTATCAGCTATACAATCAGGTTAGTTGCTACAAGATTTTAGAACACTTTCAATTAGTTCTCCCAATTTACTAAATACTCTAAATTGATTATTTAATATCCTCCATGGAGGATCTCTCTAAAAATTAGCTACAAATTAGGTGGTGGATTAGGGGGAGCTAATTGTATGTTTGGATCTAGTGGAGCCTACACCATTTGTACATGTCTTATTTCAATCACCCCATTTCTAACCATGTTTTTGTTCTTGTTGAAACCCTTGGGTTTATCTTGTGAAACCATTTAAACTAGTGATTGGGTCTGATTTGATGTTTTACCCTATGATAAAATCTTAACAAGGCCCTTAGCAATAAGTGCCTTTTTAATCTGCATCCCTTTGTCTATAATATCCTCAAATGAGTTAGCACAAATAGGTCACAGATTGTGCATGGCCTCAAGATGTAAGTTTTGTGTAAAAATGTTTGCCAACTATTTTTTTACCAAATTATGTTAAAAGTGACCCATTAATGCTTTCCACCTCTGTAGATACATCGTGAATCTTTCTCCATCATGCTATTTGGCTTTGCATAAGTCAGTAATGGTCAATTCATGTTCAATGTTGTATGATAAAAGGTTAATAAAATTTTCAGATAATTCATTCTAATCCACAACTGATCCCTTGGGCAACTTAAGTAATCAATCTAAATCTTGCCCTATTAAACTTCACAAAAACAATCGAAGAAAATACACACTATTATAAGAAACCTCTTAGCATATTAAAAAAAATGCTTGAATTTGTTCATGAGGGTCCCCCTTTCTTTAGACACCTTGAAATGAGATGAAAAGGGAACTTGGAGAATAGATAAATCAAATGGATATGAACATATCTCATCAAATTTGTACTTCTTAACTTTGTTATTCATCTCCAATCATGTCACAATCTCTTTCATAAAGTTCTACTCTTACATGTTTGGTGCATTCATGGATGGAATATAATTCTATTAAGCTGTATATGCCCCTACTATTGTTGGGGTGGTATGTGCCCCTGTTGTTGTTGGGGTGTTATTTTCCCCTATTGTTTCATGGATTATAAAGGATGTACACCCTATGATCTGAAACTTGGTTTTGGTTTGCTCCTAGAGTCAACTAAATGAGCTTTTGATTCCTAGTTTGTAAAATATTTCTTGAAATTGATTGTCTTGAGTTAAACATGTTCTATTGATTTTGGGGAGTTCTTGGTCTTTTCACTAAAGTTCATGTTGGTTGAGATTAACTAGACAAAATTTTTTGAGGGATCTCCTCAATTCAAACTGAATGTTTGGGTCCTTGAGTTTGTAAAGTGACAAAAGGTTATTAGTGAATGAAAATTGTGTGTTTTGTGTCTAGTAGAATATTTTTTTAAACCTCTTGTGTCTTGTTATATTCATTTGAGACACCTTGATCCATCGTAATTATATTCTCAACTAAAGTTTGTTGCATAGGTTTAATCACGTTTCCTTGTTCCTTGGAAGCATCATTGTGAATTGAAGTAGAAACTAGAGAGTATGTCAAGTCCTTGATAAGTTGGCCTGCATATCATTGACTTATATTTTTGATCTTGTTGACAAGATCCTGATGAATTGGTTTTGACTCTTATTGTTCCCAAAATCTGTCACTCATTTTGAGGACAACATATGAACCATTTTGGTCCTACAGGCCAAAATTATTTCTTCCCTTCTCAAAAATTGTTATGAGCATTCAAATTTTTCATTATTCAAGATTTTTTAGATAAGGGACTAGTAGGTTCAACAAGTTCAATGGCTTCAACAGGTGACCTCTCTCAAAGAAACAAGTTTCCAACACTTAAGCAATTTCAAGGTTGGTTCAATGCCGAGGTTCAACTAAAAGGTCCATCAGCAAACTTCAAACAAAGGAATGAACCATTAAACCATTGAACCTTGAACCAAAATGGCTCAATGGGTTCAAAGGTTCAACAGGTTCAAAGGTTCAATGGCATCAGCAAGCTTAAAGAGTTAAGTGCTTTAGCAAGAATTCAAAGTTTAACTGCTTCAAAAATTTCAACGACTTCAAAAGACTTAGCAAAAAGAAGGAAGATTGAACCATTGAACCTTGAACCAAAAAAGGTTCACAAGTTTAAAGTTTCAATGTAGTTAGTTCAATGCAATTGGTTTAAAGCAGTTGGTTCAAGCGGTCAATTGAATGAGCGAAACACAAGATTAAACTATTGAACCATTGAACCAAAGTGGGTTCAATCAGTCTGTTCAATCGAATGGTTCAAAGGAGTGCCCCAAAGCCCCAAGGGCAAGTGTCCTTACAGAGGGTAGTGAACCAAAGGTGAGTGCCCTTGCGGAGGGCAGTGAGCAAAAGTGGACAAAGAGATATCTATCAAAAAGATTTTCCATAGCCAAATCTTACAAGGGAAATCCTTTAGACAAAATGTGTGAAGGAATTCCTTTAGACATTTTGTCTGAAGGAATGATCAAAAGTCTAATGGAAAGTGGCTAAGGCAAGGGAAGATTTTCTTCAGACAAAATATCTGAAGGAATTCCTTCAGACATTTTATCCAAAATAATTGAAGATGAAGACCACCCAAAGGACCTCGAAGGACCCTAAAGGGCAGGTACCCTTGTGGGGGGGCTCTTAGCGACCAAGAAATGGACCTTTCTCAAGGCCTAAAGGGACACCTTCCCTTTAGGAGGTTCCAAAGGTATAAAGTTGAAGGAATGATCAAAGGCCCATAGGTTGATCTCTATGGACTCATTTCTACGAACTCTTCAGGCTAGTTTCTATGGACTCTACAGGATTAGTTCTATGGACTCATTTCTACAGACGCTATAGGCTGGTTTCTACAGACTCTACAAGTTGATTTCCATATACTTATTTCTACAGACTCTGTAGGCTCATTTCTATGGACTTTGCAGGCTAGTTTCTATGAACTCCATAGTTGATTTCTATGGACTTTGCAAGCTAGTTTCTACGGACTCTGCAGGCTGGTTTCTATGGACTCCGTAGGTTTATTTCTATAGACTTCATAGGCTTGATTCTATGGACTCTATAGACATATTTATATGGACTCTTTCAAATCTCTAGAGACTTAGAGAAAACGCAGGCTTCTAAGGAAGAAGATGAACCATTGAACCTTGAACCAAAATGGTTCACAAGTTCAACGGGTTCAACAGTTCAAAGAAAGCTCTAAGCAAAAGAAAGAAGTCGAAGATTCTATAGACTAATTCGAGGATAAATTTTCAAACAAATGAACCAAAGAAGTGATGGAACTAAGGAGCCGAGAAGGCCACTCAAACCATTGAAACAGTGAACCAATGACGTCCTCATAGATGTCAAATTTAGGGTAATGAAATATCCATTGATTTTCATATATGGCACAAAACTTGAAAACAAACTCAATGACCAACTAAAGAAGGAGCTGAAGGAGCCAGCAAAAATGGAAAAGATAGCTTGAGAGCTCAAATTGCAATAGGAAAGAGGGAAAGACCAGAAATATCTATGTAGGAGTTATTTCTAGTAGGTGGAATAGTCCACCAAGTAGATATTTGAGCTTGCAAACATTAAAGGCATGGCCTATTTTTCTCCTTTGGAGTAAAGGAGAAGTGGATGGCTACATAGACATCAAGAAAAGGACTAGATGACCCAGGCCCAAGAGAAGATATTTGAGATGAATCGACATGCCACAGTTAAGGCAAACACCCTATTCTAGCATGGCCCCCTGATAAAATTGAAAATGCATTCAAGGCATTGAATGCAGCATGGGCCATTCCATGAAACAAAGTGCCAAGCCTTTCTTGGTTACTATATATTGTAATCTCTTATGTTATGCAAAGGAGATCTCTATGATATAGAAGCAAAACTCTATCAAAATTGAAAGGCAATTACTGAGACTTTGAGCTCAGATTGTTGATCATATTTCTTTATTTGAATGAGAAAGTAGGTTACTTTCAGACTTTGTGTTGTAATAAATTGTGGCATTTAGGAGATTGTTCTTATGTCTATCTCCTGAATGTGTTCTTGTCCATTTTAATGAAATAAGTAGAACTAGTGGAAGTAATCAGGAAGGTGTCCAGAAACCAATTGTGGGAAGACTTTGTGCTACCACAATTGTCTTTAGTGTGTGTGTTTTTAGTTTATTTCTATGTAAAGGATCTTGGGATGACTTTGTGCCCTCATTATCCTTCATATTTCACTCTTTGGTAGTTAAGGTGGAGACTTTGTGCTACACTTCATCCTGATGGTTATTACGCCCTTGTTACTTGTTACCTACCAAAAAGAACTCTAGTTGTTTGATGCAAGACCACTTCTGAAAGAAGAAAAGTGCTTTCAGTGTTTTCACCTAGATTTCTCCTTTGTTTTTGAACATCATCTTTGAAATAAGAGAGATGTATGGTGTTGTCCTACCCTTGAGTGTTATTTTCTGCATATATATATAGTATATAGCTCCTCATAGTTACAAGGAACCTCCCCTTGATGAGAGGAGAGATTTTTCCCCTTTTGACGTGGTAAACCTGCACATTTGGCCAACCAATCTCCTTATGCTATGGTTGAAATCACCTATTTTGCTCATCAGTTAGCTAGTGACAAAATATTCACCCAACAATTTTTGGTGACTCTGTTGGGAAAAAATGAATAGTTTCAGTTCTTTTCCTTATCCATTTTCTTCACTATTCCAAGTCATTTTCCATTACCATTTTCCAAAATATTCACACCAATAGTTTTTGGCAACTCCACTGGGGATCGAATGAGCAATTTTAGTTCTTTTCCAATATCCATTTTCTTTGTTGGGGACACAACCATTTTGCTCAATTTGAAGCCTCAAGCTTTAGATTGAAGCATCACTTGTGTCTTATCCATTATCATTATAGCCTTATCTATTTCCATTATATACTCTGAGCTACAAAACTAGAGATGTTGGAGATTGAATGTCTCATTTCAAAATTCAATTCTCTGCCAGCTCCATGCCAATAATTTTTGGTGACTCTATTGGGGAAGAGTGTGCAGTTTGAAGTCTCAAGCTTCAAGCTAAAGTAAGGCCAGTTCTTTTCTATTTTTTATTCTACAATATGGCAACTCCATGCTATACAAAAAGCTAGAGAGCCCAAGGTGTTGTTGACCCTATTTTTGCGTTGGTGCAGTAGGGCAATTTTGATTTGTTTCCTCCACAACTTCAAGTTCAACTAACTAGGAGTCTTCTTCCTACCAATATCAAGTCACCAATACAAGGCAGAGCTTCTTTTTCTACTATTAGCAGAGCTTTGCCTATACATACTCCACCCATATTTGTTATCCGCCCTTTCCATAATCAAATCATGGCAATTTAAGGTCCCTGGGGTAACTCTTTTGGCCCACTCAATTTAACTCCACCTCTACATGATCTACCACACAATTCAAGGAAGAATTTCCCCAAATTCTTTGCTGATGGGAGAGTTCATCCTGATGAACATAATGCAGCCTTCAACATAGCCTGTGGTGTGATAGGTGTGGAGTATGAGGACGTAGCAGTCAGGTTGTTTGTAGAAACACTACAAGGCACTATTGTAGACTAGTTTTATCATCTATAGGCCCATATTGTGACTGACTGGAACACCCTCAAAGCCAAATTCAAAGCCAGGTTTAAGCCTATTGAAGATGTGCATGCCCTACTTACCCAACTAACATAGATGAAGAAAGAGCCTCATGAACCTATGAGGGATTTCATAGCCAAGTTTGACAAGCTAAGGAACAAGATTCCTATAATTGTTCAACCAATAGCTGAGAATCTCAAATGTTTCTTCATAAACTCTTAGCTACCTGAAGTGAGTTTTATACTAAGACATGCTGGCCACATAGACCTTATTGTTGCTTAGGATTTGGCCACTAAAGTGGAAGATGATCTCATTTTGGCAAGGAATATAAGGAGAGATCCTAACAAAGGTAAATCTTCTTCATCCTCTGAATATCCATCTATAGGTGCCATTGATCCAATGGTGCAAAAGCTAGCAAATGAATTGTTAGCTCTTAAGAAGCAAATGGTGTAAGGGATGTCTTCTGCTCCTTCATACAAAGATATACCAAGAAGAACATTCCCCAATCAGTCATACCAAGGTAATGCTACCAGGAATCAAGGGCAGTCAAATCGTCTTCCTCCCCCATAGGGGAAACTTGCCATTAAAGCATCTTCAGCCAATTTAGTAGTTGGATATCTTGAAATAGAATCTAATTTCTTTTTCTAACTTGAATTGAACTAAGAAGATGATGCTAATCTCTTCACAAAGGGAGAAGAAGAATTAGCTGGTGACTCCAACATTGATTTCTTGAATTACCAGGATGAACCCAAAAGTGAAAGTAAAGCAGTTGATAGATCATACGTTGTATTCACCTAGTCTAAGAATCAGTCAGCTCAGCAAGCTAATAAAGAAAAAATAGAGGAGCGAGCTTAGCCTACAATTTCAATTGCCAAATGAGGAACTTCTCTACCTTTCCAGCCAAAGGACCTGGTGATTGCTAAAAAAGTGAGTACCCCAAACATTTTTGCACCTTCAACTACAATTTCATAGATCAGTACCCCCCCAAAAAAAACTAGAAGGATGAATTTCCTTCCTCTGTTTTAGTCATTTAACATAGTCGACCATGTCAAGAAGACCAAAATTCAAATGACTAAATTTGAATTCTTGCATTTTAACCCTGAACAGTTGGATAGATTAGTGGAATGTGTGAAGAATAAATCCATCCCTATAGGACAAGATGTTAAGAAGGTAACTCATGATCTCCCAAGGAACATGTCCATCCCAAACAATCTTGGCATTACTCCTCCTACTGCCCCTAGGAAAATAGAGCCTTTTTATGTTTTCCTATTGATAAATAGTCACAAGTTGAGCAACTATATCACTGATTTCAGAGCTTCAAATAATGTCATGCCTGCCAAAGTGGTAGAATCCCTTGGTCTCACACTGACCAAGACATTTGGGAGATGTTTCTCCATGGAAAACAAACAAGTGCCACTACTGGGACATATCAAAGATGCCCAATTTGCATTTGCATCATTCCCAGACAAGAGAATCAAGATGACAGTCCTGGTGGCCGACATCCCAGCCTCATACAGTATTCTTATTGGATGAATTTTTTGTAAAGATGTTGGAGGTGAGTTAAGTATGGACTTGTCTGAGGCAAGGATCCCTGTCAAAGGTGTCATGAAGAGGCTACTCCCAAAAAGGAGGAAAAATATGTTGTCACTCAGACATCAGTGCCTAAAGCTCAAATTGTATTTGAGTCTTCAGGCAGGGGTAATTATTTTTTATCTACTGAAGATGTTCCTATTACAACAGATGAAAGTCCTGTAGGTGGCAATCCAAAAATTGATTCAAACAAGACATCAAAAGAATTGGTAGTGCACAGTACAGATGAAAAAGGATCTTCCCTCTCTAATGAAGAAAAATATGATAGAAGATTAGTTTCTAATGATGTTTGGATCCTGGAATTCAATGGCAACAATTCTCCTACTGGTGCTAGAGATGAGATTATGTTGATATCTCCTCAAGGAGATATTTTTCCTTCTTCATACAAGTTGTAGTTTAGCAACACCAACGACACTATTGAGTATGAATCTCTGTTACTCGGGTTGAAGGCCACTCAATACAAAGGTATCAAGCTCCTTCATGCCAAAAGAGATGTTGAACTAGTGGTTTGTCAGGTGAGGAACCGGCATCAAACCAAGAACAAAATATTGTGACATTATCGCAATCTGGTATGGGATCAAATTAAAAGTTTTAAAGCTTTCAATATTTTTGTAGTGCCTAAAGAGCCTCATAATCATGAAAATTCATTGGCTATCCCTACAACCTTCATGGTTCCTCACCCTGATTTCAAAGATAATATGTACACTATCAAACTGGTCTTTCAACCAAGTTTGTTGATAAAGCCAATCATTGGCAGGTGTTTGATGCTGACAATCAAACCATGTGCTTCACTAGACTATAAGAGCAATAAGCTATGGTAGTGGACCGTACTGCTATGTGATAAAGTCAAAAAAAGGAACTCTTTTCCAAGAGAGCAAAGATTTATGGATTTCAAATTGGAGGCCACATCTTATCGTGGGGAAAAAAGAGAGAACCAAAACAAGTGCACAAAAAATGTGATTCCTAGTGGAGAGTTCCATTCACCCATCATCAATTATGGGGAGAAAATGGTTTCTTTCTAGTTTATCAAGATGGAACACCATTTTCTCTACCTCACAATGGGTAGCATCTGAAGCACTTCAATTCTTGAAGTATCAGATAAGATCATCTGTACATATGTATATTTGTATAGTCTTTAGTTCTATTTTATGCTTTTTGTTTTCATTTTTAGTTCCTTTCTTTTTTGGGTAGCATGACTCTGTAGCCCAATGGCATACTTAAAGGCACTGGAGATTCTAGTTTATACTCCCCTCAGCTATTCCAAAATTTCAACTGAAGGAAGTTCCCCGATTGGAGCCAGCTGTTGTTCCCAAAATTTGTCACTCATTTTTTGGGACAGCATATGAACCATTTTGGTCTTGCAGGCCAAAATTCTTTCTTCCCTTCTCAAAAATTATTCTGAGCATTCAAATTCTTCATTATTCAAGCTTTTTTAGTTAAGGGAATAGCAGGTTTACCAAGTTCAATGGCTTCAATAGGCAAGCTCTCTTAAAGAAACAAGTTTCCAACACTTAGGTAATTTCAAAGTTGGTTCAACACCGAGGTTCAACCAAAAGGTCCATCGACAAGCTTCAAACAAAGGAATAAACCGTTGAACTGGTGAACCTTGAACCAAAATGGTTCAATAGGTTCAAAGTTTTAATGGCATCAACAAGCTTAAAGAGTTAAGTGCTTCGGCAAGAGCTCAAAGTTCAACTGCTTTGGCAAGTTTAACGGCTTCAAAAGACTTAGCAAAAAGAAAGAAGATTAAACCGTTGAACCATTTAACCTTGAACCAAAAAAGGTTCATAGGTTCAAAGGTTCAATGCGGTTGTTTCAACATGGTTGGTTCAAAGCAATTAGTTCAAGTGGTCAATTGAATGAGCAGAACACAAGATTGAACTATTGAACCATTAACCAAAGTTGGTTCAATCGATCGATTCAATCAAACGGTTCAAAGGAGTGCCCCAAATCCCAAAGGGAAAGTGTCCATTTTGTCCAAAGGAATGATCAAAATATTGACAAAAAGTGGCTAAGGCAAGGGAAGATTTCCTTTGGACAAAATGTCTGAAGGAATTCCTTCAGACATTTTGTCTAAAGGAATTGAAGATGAAGACCGCCTGAAGGACCTCGAAGGGCAGGTACCCTTGCGAGGGGGCTCTTAGCGACCAGGAAATGGACCTTTCTCAAGGCCTGAAGGGATACCTTCCCTTTGAGAGGTTCCAAAGGTATAAATCTAAAGGAATGATCAAAGTCCCATAGGTTGATTTCTACAGACTCTACAGGCTAGTTTCTATGGACTCTATAGGCTTAGTTCTATAGACTCATTTTTATGGACTCTACAGGCTAGTTTCTATGGACTCCGTAGGTTGATTTCTATGGACTTATTTCTATGGACTCTACTAGCTCATTTCTATGGACTCTGTAGGCTTGTTTCTATAGACTCTGTAAGTTAATTTCTATGGACTTATTTCTACAGACTCTGTAGGTTGGTTTCTACGGACTCTACAGGCTGGTTTCTACGGACTCTACAGGTTGATTTCTATGGACTTATTTCTACAAACTTTGTAGGCTTGATTCTATGGACTTTGCAGACATATTTCTATGGACTCTTTCAAAGCTTGAGAGACTTAGAGAAAACAAAGGCTTCTAAAGAAGAAGATGAACTGTTGAACCTTGAACCAAAATGGTTCACAGGTTCAACAGGTTCAACAGTTCAAAGAAAGTTCCAAGCAAAGGAAAGAAGTGGAAGATTCTAGAGACTAGTTCAAGGAGAAAGTTTCAAATGAATGAACCAAAGAAGTGATGGAACCAAGGAGCTGAGAAGGCCACCTGAACCATTGAAACAGTGAACCAATGACATGCCCACGGCGATCAAATCTAGGGTAATGAAATATCTGTTGATTTTCAAATATGGCACAGAACTTGAAAACAAACTTAGTGACCAACTAAAGAAGGAGCCGAAGGAGCCAGCAGAAAGGGAAAAGATAACCTGAGAGCTCAAATTGCAACAAGAAAGAGGGAAAGACTAGAAATATCTACATAGGAGTTATTTCCAATAGGTGGAATAGTCCACCAAGTAGATATTTGAGCTTGTAAACATTAAAAGCACAACCTATTTGTCTCCTTTGGAGTAAAGGCAAAGTGGATGGTTGTGCAAACATCAAGAAAATGACTAGATGACCCAAGCCTAGGAGAAGATATTTGAGATGAATCGACATGCCATAATTAAGGTAGATGCCTTATTCCAGCATGGCCCCCTGACAAAATTGAAAACACATTCAAGGCATTGAATGCATCATGGGCCATTCCATGAAACAAAGCACCAAGACTTTCTTATTTACTATATATTTTAATCTCTTATGTTATGCAAAGGAGATCTCTCTGATATAAAAGCAAAACTCCTTCAAAATTGAAAGGTGATTACTGAGACTTTGAGCTCAGATTGTTGATCATATTTCTTTGTTTGAATGAGAAAGCAGGTTACTTTCAGACTTTGTGCTGTAATAGCTTGTGTCATTTAGAATATTGTTCTTATGTCTATATCTTGAATGTGTTCTTGTCCATTTTAATGAAATAAGTAGAACTAGTGGAAGTAATCATGAAGGTGTCTTGAAGCCAACTGTGGGAAGACTTTGTGCTACCACAATTGTGTTTAGTGTGTGTGTTTTAGTTTATTTCTATGTAAAGGATCTTGGGATGACTTTGTGCCCTCATTATCCTTCATATTTCACTCTTTGGCAGTTGAGGTGGAGACTTTGTGCTACACTTCATCCTACTAGTTACTGTGCCCTTGTTACTTGTTACCTACCTAAAAGAACTCCAGTTGTTTGCTGCAAGACCACTTCTGAAAGAAGAGAAGTGTTTTTCATGTTTTCACCTAGATTTCTCCTTTGTTTATGAACATCATCTCTGAAAGAAGAGAGATGGATGGTGTTGTCCTACCCCTGAGTGTTATTATATATATATATATAGCTCCTCATAGTTACAGGGAACCTCCCCTTGATGAGAGGAGAGATTTGTCCCCTTTGATGTGGTAAACCTACACATTTGGCTGACCAATCTCCTTATGCTATGGTTGAAATCATCTATTTTGCTCATTAGTTAGCTGGTGACTAAATATTCACCCAACAACTCTATAATTATTTTCTTGTCTTTGCTATAAGAAGGTACATTTTTTATGTAATGTGTGTGAGGGATTATTCTCACAGTTGCTCTCCCTCTTTAACTAAGGTGTGTAATTGATCCATAAGAAAATATGAGGGTAGCCTAGCACCAGATTTTATCAACCTTAGGAGGTATTTATCTCTATCCTCTTGGGGTTGGTATTCAAGGTAATCTTCGTTGGATCCCATAGTTGTGGGAATGTCCTCAAAGACAATGGAATTGTCTTGACCATCATAAAAATGCTCATCCTCATATCTAGGGCCATAAGAGTCCCCACTACAAGTGAACCTTTGATTCGTCTAGAGAGGTTTCTCTCTACGTTTGACTAGATTTAGAATGCGTTTGGCAAATTTTTAAACAAGGTATGTGTTTTGATCTCTTCTAAAGAAGTGATAAGGTACCCAAGAGATTATAATAAAAATAAGGGTGGTGTATTACCACACATAATTAGAATAATGTGTTCATGATATTACTCAACCTTGGGTAGGGTTGAAATCATATAAATCAAAAGAGGGTATGATAACTCAAAAATCTAAAGTGTAAACTAGTACACCAAAGCCTAGATTTATAGATCCATCAATACTATAAAATTTAGTTCAACTTTGATGAGTTGATACTAGGAAATAAGAAATCCCTTCAGACTAATAAGGTGACAATGTGAACTAAGAAACTCAAGATGTGAAAATATGCAAGAATTCCTAAGTATAAAACTAAAACCAAATGGGAAGCACAATGCCACCACATGGTAATATGAATGGTAGTATAAAATATGTTCTATAACTTAGAGTGTGAGTGATACACAAGATGACCTAAGTTCACCAATGATCAAATGATGATGAGTCTATAAACAACCTTCAATCCAAATAGTAAATTGAACCCAAGTTAACTCAAGTCAAGTACAAATGAGAAATTAAACCCAGTTTAAAATGTTAACCTAAAACTTAGAAAGGTGAAATTTTGAAGTTAAATTATCAATAAAGGAAATAAAGATTTTATAATGTGGTTTAGACTCAAATGGGTAGCATAACTATGTTAATTAGATAAGACAAACACAATGTTTAAGATGACAATTTTGAACAAAGCAAAGATGATTTTGACTTGGACAATGTAACACCTCCTTGTTCAAGAAATGGTGGAAAATGTGTTTGGTTATGATGTTTGTTTACAAGTAAGTTTTGACTCAAATCAATGACCAAGCAAGCAACGATAAAGACAAATACAACTAAGTAATTTTCATAAGCCCTAAACTGACAAGATTGATTTATATTTTTGAAATCCATCTTTAAAGACACACTTGGGAGGAAATTAAGTGTTCATCCAAAATAAAATCACATTAATTCATAGGGTATTTTAAACCCCCTTATCTCAAGATAAAATATGGTGACATGGACTTTTGGGAGCACCCTGCATCAACAATACTCCACATCAAGTGGGGTTATCTAAAACTTATAATTTACGACTGTCTAGATGGTCCCAAGTGTGGATAACATAAGGGATGCAACACATCAATTGGATCTACATCAATCATCTTGTTATGAAAAGGTCTAGTCCTTTTCACAACTACTACATCCATTAATTGCTCAGTCTAGTGTAATGTCCTAATTGTTCATATGTTTTAGGCTAGCTTGCCACTAATAGATATGGTTTAATTGCTTAAATCATCATCCCATAGGGGTGATCCCAATTTATATACCCCCCATGGAGAGGGGTTGAATTCAATGTTAGGAGATAAAACCCTGGGTCAAATCTTCCCTAAAAAACTCATGAAGAGGCTTTGAACTCCCCTCCACAAGCCAAATGTATGAAATAAAATCTAAATAAAAAGGCTTTTGGATTGTTTTTATATCATTCAAACCATATGGGTTTTTTGGAGAGCCTAGGTATATTAATTTTTAAACCTTTGATAAAGGCACAATCATAATGAAAAGGCACTTTTGGTCACCTGAGTTCCCTAAAAGGGATGGTGAAGAGTATGCACACACTTCTCAATTTGCTCAAACAATCTTAACAAGCAAGTGATAGATGATTTACATAAAATAAAACACTTCAAGAATTCAAAATTTAAGTGAATTTTTATTTTTATAACACCAAATTGAAATGTTGAGTGAAGTTCTTGGCCCTTTTGCCTTAGTTTGTAAAATCTTTGAAAAACATTAACAAAACAATCAAATAAGCCATCTAATTTTCATTTTAAATAATAAATGGAAGGTTCCTAATTCCTTTCAAACTATAAAGGGAAGTTTAAAGACTTAATCATAATCAAAATAAATATTTTTCCATGTGGGTTTTGTAATAAAAATTATAGATTCTTGTTTATATTTGAAGCATAATCAATGATTAAACAAGCACTTTTTAAAAACATGCTCTCGGATTCCCTATTTTAAAAACACAGAGACCGACATTGATTATTGTTGACCGATGCCAGTTGTTGCAAGACTAATACCGATCATAACTTAACTGTGGTCAGTTAAAAATGATCGATAAAGGCTACCTTTAAACCCTTATGCATGCAAATATTTTTTTTAAAAAAACACTTGTTAGACTTGTTAGGATAAAATATCCAAAAGAAAAAGTTTTGGTTCAAAGATAATATTTAGACCAAAGACTTGTAAAATCAAATTAACCATTATAACTTTAAGAAAAGCTCTTAAATGCAAATTTTTTAGTTATGTTTTCCCTACAACCCAATCGATGTCAGTTAACCTTGAATGATACCGGTCACCCAGAACTGATGTTGGTCACTATATGACTGGTGTACCAATTAAAAACATCAAAAACATGGGAAAAACAAGCTAAATATTTATGTTAAAGTAAATTTTAATGACTTTAATGGAAATCAAAGATAGCCAAAATGTCTTCTTTGATTGAATGGACCTTATGGTCCCACTGTGCATGTCAAGATGTAGAAATGGATTAAAAAGATGGTTAGATCAAGAATTAGTCATGAAAAACATAAAGAATGCATAAAGAACCAACAATCTAGGCCAACCTATTCAACAGGGTTTACAAATGATAATAAGAATCAATTGAAAGAAAATGCATATACCTATTACCTTTCCAAGAACATTCCACCATCCAAAATCATCTCCAAGCATGTTTTTCCCCTTGATTTGGTGTTCTTGTCTTTGTCAATAATGGATGCTAAGCTCCTCCATCATCTCAAAATCACCATGCCTAATCTAGGCTCATGATATGAAATAATTAATATGCCTATCAATGAAGCTATCCTTTTGTAAATAAAGCAAAATAATAAACATAAAGAAAGATTGTGGAGAGAATCTTGAATTATAAGTTTACACAAATTAAGCTTAATAAAAGTGGTCTTGACCCTCCTATTTATAGGATTTTGGACTTGATCAAGATCAACCATGACCGTCCATCTCAAGATGAAGATGTGTGGCCATGAATTAATCCAATATTATATAATTAATCCATAAATATACTCATAACTATTTTGGAGGAAGAGGCATTAAAGAGGCATGGTAAACCATAAACCTAATATTTGTTGCATTTATGGCTTATGGATGCCACCTTATTGATAATGTCATTTGATGATGCAGATAATAGGAATCAATTTTTAATAAATAAATATTCAATAACTTCTATGGAATTCTCGCATAAGTTATTTGGTTTAATTTGCCTAAGATTAATCAAATTTAATGTAATTCTTTAGAAATTGGTGCATAATTAATCAAACTGGTTAGAATGTCATATTACTAAGCCGTAATTTGAATCAAGAGGAATTGGAAGGTGATGTTAGTTGCATACAGACTATTATCCCATTTAGGATGTTGCCAACATAAAATAAAATAGGCACATTATGTGTGCTCATAAATTAGAAGAAAAGAGGGATTCAGAGCACCAAAATGAGAAATCATCATTTTGACTTGAAATGATTTAAGAACATTTATAAAACACATAAAATGCATTACCGCATTTAGGGATACATTAACCTAAATCAGCACTTGTATACAACAAGCTTGAACCATTTAGTATGTTTAAGTGATTTTGGACTAAATTGTGAATTTGAGTACAATTCAAGTAAGTTTGAAAATTTCAACACATGGTGTTAAGAATTACATGTCTACAAGTGTTTGCTAAAGCCTAGATGAGTTAGTGCTTAGCTAGTTGGGGTTGGTTATCCATGTAAAGTTGGTGCTTCACTTAATCTTGGTTTTTATCTTATAATACTATGGTCCATTTTCAAATATCAGTGGGTTTTCTTCTCCTTGAGGGTTTCACACATACATGATGTGTTATCTTGTTCCATGCTCTTGTATGGTTGCTTATTCTTGCTAATATCTATATATTTATATGAATGGCTCATGAATACTAAGTATGAAAATTGAATGAATGTTTTTAAGACTGATTCACCCTCCCTCTTAGTTATTGTGCTTCTAATAGGTTCAACACCAAGCATTCAGGAAACTATAAGGGTTTCCACATCATCTTTGCGTCCCCAATTTTTTAGATATGTAGTCATACATACTCCAAGGAAGTCAATTTTGATTCCCTAAGGTCCTACATCGACTAGTTTTATTTCAATAGTTATCACTCAACCATTTTGTTCTACTAGTATCATTACCACTCTAAATATGAATATGCATTTACATGTTTCAGTTAAGTTGAAACCAATGTTCCTAGTTTATTTGGCATATATATTATAATTTAGTCAAGGAATTATATTTTGGGTAAACACTTTTGAACGTGTACACTCTACATGATTTTGGACCCACAATCTTATTTTTGGAGATGTAATTTTAAACTTGACTTGGAGGATGAATCATTCCCTCCCCAATCCTATATATATTTGTATCTGTCCTATCCCAAAGGGAGGAGATTTTTGGCTATTAAGATTAATAGGAAATTTTGTGGATTGTTCTATAATTAGTCTTGATGTACAAATCTGGTTCTTCTCCAAACTTGTGAATATTTTAATAATTTTTGTAGTTCTAGTATCTAAATCTCTTGGTTGTACACAAATTTTATGTTTAATACATTTATTTGTATTGTGTTATTACTAATTTGAATGTCTTTTGTGTAATAATCATAATCTCCCTTTGTAAATGTGCAATTAGAATCTTAAATCGATAATAACCTTTGATTATATATACTAGAGTTTATTGTATTCCTATTTCCTTAAACTCTTAACTATGTTTTATTGTTGGTGTGATTATAGTAGCTTATAGTAGACATTGGTTCTTGAATGCTTGTCCAACCCCTAGTTCAAGAGTCAGCTCAAAAAGGTTTCATCTTTTTTTGTCACATGCCTAATTTTTTGCCCTAACTTTCCTTCTTTTTTTAGTTTCTTTTGGTCATACCCACCTTAGGTTAGATCCATCATATATCCACCCATCTCAAGTAGATATAAATTCATCCACATCCAAGCCATCTATGGTAAACAACTTCTTTGCTCACTATCATTCCACCAATAGATTGTTTACAAAACCCAATACCCCACAACTCATGATTTGGGGTGAATTTATTTCACTAATCCTAAAATGTTAGAGGCTGCCTCATAATATTACTTGGTGTGCATAAAACCCACATCAAAAAGAATTAAATTGATGCTATAATTAGGGCTTGAATCTTTGTTATCACATTTTTTGTTTATGGGCTATAACATCTAACCTTGTAGTTTATTTACTATACTTTAAATTGATGCCCTCTCCTTTGAATATTTAAATTTATATTGTTTTATTGATGAAATAAAATTAATTAAATTAGATGATATAATGAGGGATTGAACTTCCACCTCTATTTCTTTGAAAAGAATCAGTTGAGTTACACTAGATATACTTAGAAGATTAACAAGGTCTACATTAGACACTAACTTGATATACCCACCTTTGCAAATCCATAGAAAAGCTAGGCTAGATAAAAGTGTCTTAAGAAAATAGTATTAAATGATGATGAAGGGACGCCTACACTTCAACCTTGTGTTTTTAGTTTCTATATTAGACCCATTACCTGCATAAACAAAGGCTAAGACTATCAACCCCTCTCCAATGACATGCTTACAACCCAAGAGACACCATCTTTCACTTACAACTATCATGAAGTTTTTTATGGGACCAAATGGTGTTTAGAGGTGGTGGATGGTTATAACTATAATCTTATGGCATTAGGAGAGAGAAAGAGGATTTATTCTTTATGAACAATCATTAAGAATAGAACATGCCTAAAACCCTCTTAAAACCCTAGTAGTGACCAATTGAGAGAGATGGAATCCTAAATCACATGAAATGAATGGATCTGATCCTAAAACCTCATGCATATTATTTAGGACTCCAATTAGGTTCTCATGGTGTACTTCATCTTTACTTGATGGACTATAATAAATGTACTATTTTGGAAGGTTTTTGGTGTTTTTTAGGGGTTTTGAGAAATGGATAACTTTAAAACTATTATATTAGGTAATTTGGGATGTTTTATAACTATTAAATTATATAAATACATATATTAAATTTTGGAAGTGATCAAACAAACTCCATTTTTCAATGCAGTCTCAAACAGGCCTAAAATGAGACTAGGTCTCAAGAATATTTCATGGTTCTCACAATTCCACAGGGTCTCAGGGCCTCAAATTTGTTATGGAGGTTGGTGATATCATAGGTAAATTTAATCGCATATTTTTGGTTTATTTCACACATATGTGAGATATATTTAATATAAAATCAAGCTTCTATGCAAGGAGGCCTAATTGATACCTAATTAAGGAGAGAGAAAGGCAGAAAAAAGAGACTTCCACTCACTCTCAAGACTTGAAACTTGGAATGGATTTGTAAATCCATAATATGTCTTCAAATATGTCCTTATTTTTTTATTACCATCCATATAGTATCTTACATAAGGAGGCTTACATGTTTTTAGGGCTTTAAGGAAAATAGGCCTAATGAGAGCTTAAAGAGCAAAATAGAGTCTTGAGAGTTGTTACAAGAATAAATATGAATTTATTTAGGTATAATAAGTTATTTTAATAAATTTTATGGAGATAAAATTCCTTTTAGTATATGAACTCAAGTTTTGATCTATTTGGACAAAGCTAGGCATGGGGAATGAAGAGTTTCAAGACACCTAAGCATATGAATGATGAGTGCCACTAAAATGTCAGACCAAAGGAGTTTATAATTATAGGTAAGGTGTAAAATTATAATTTATTAAGGAATACATATTTAATTTATGATTTATAATCCCATTTTTTACTCTTCTTATGTAAAGAAGGGTGAATTTCAAGAACATGATCAAGGTGTCAAGCTAAATTCTAACTCCTACACCACTTGGAGGATGGAGCATCTTTAGAGGAGAGACATATGGATTTGGAAGTTTGTTTTTAATATTTCATAACTCCTCATTTTTTTTAAATTTCATGTGTACACTTAGAAATATTCTCCTTCTATGTCCCTTTCTCTCTCTTCCCAATTCTCTATACAAGTAGCTACTTTTAGCCTTGTAATGCATCCACATCTGTTATGGTGAAGCCCTGCTAGTTTGAATACTAATTTTTCCTTTGAATAAAATATTTCAAGCTATTTTAATTTTTCAAATTCTTATTTAAGTGTGTAAAATATTTCATGGTTTAATGGCAAGTGATAGTTATCTTTCCTTGTGTTCATCTCACTCTCTCATGCTTTGTGTAAGTAATTTGCCTTCTAACAGGGCACATGATGTGTAGTTAGTTGTTTTATGTGTCTTTATGTGTAATTAATATTACTAGTGTCTAATTTAATACCTAATATTCATCTACCTTGAGAAATACATTGCATCTTACCTTCGTGTTGAAACACTTTTGTTAAGAGAACCTTGGGTGTTGAGATTAATTTTGCAAATTGCTTTTCATAGTGCAAGTTAAAGTAGTCTTGTGGAGTTAATCTTGGTGCATTACCTATTTTAGGTTATTTTTAATCTCATTATATCCATTTTATTTCAAATCAAGTATATTAGTGGTTAGTTTTAGGTGTTGTGTAAGGGAGTTAGACCTTCAATCTAGAGACTCATCTCTCCCATAGGTCACCCACAACTTGAGATATGTTTCCATGTTACACAAAATTGAAGGAGGATGGATTAGACCTCCTTAGCATGAAAATTTTATTGATAACAAGCCACATGAAATACATTTGAAAATAAGGTGAATAAATTCATGCCAAAGGAAATGCAATTTGTTTAAGGATAGACAACCAGTAAGGCAGGTGGGAATGTTGACCCTCAATTTTAGATAAGTCACAAAGTCTAAAGCAAACTATAATGGATTAATAATGTAAGGATTTGAGTGAGACACTCTCATCCATACTTGGTTATCTATTAAAAATAAGAAGAAGATTCTCAATACGTAGGATAGTTGTGGAGTGCATGGTGGGTTATACGCAACATGCATGAGTAAAAAAACATTATTTTGGAAATATCTATGTAAAGATAGAAAGAAGCAAATAATATGATCCAAATGAAAAAAATATCTTATAAGTTTTAAGCGTCAAACCAAAAATTTTGTAGATGTGGTAGGTTCAAGCTTGGATAGAAGAATATTCTACGAATATATGCCTCTAATTGGAAAATCAAAAGCATATTGTGGAAAAATGCATAGATAATAGGAAAACTATCTAGTTGGAAATATATTTGGAAAAGAGAAGAGTTGGAAAAGGGTCAAATGAAACCTATGAATGCCTCTCATTAGAGATATTCATGGTTTAAAATAAATTGGGAATTCTTGGTTTGTTACATGTTAAACTAGGAGAAAGATCAAAATAAGGGTTTGGATGATTGTAATATGTTGTGAAGTCTTTGTACTATTGTAGAATTCAATGTTGTTAAACATTAATTTAATGATTAATCTCTACATGAGTTTTAAAATGTATGTAAATTTGTAAATAAATATGATGAATGTTATCTAAAATGGTTATGTTTTATGTGAGATAGTTGGTAAGGTTTACATGCTTACTAGTATGTTTGGTCTTGCTTTACTAATATTTATATCAATTGGGTTATCAATGTTATATTTTTTTGCCTCAGGTGAGTGATTATTCCTTCAATCCTAAGTAATATATTAGTGTGGTAAGTTCAGGTGTACATTTATTTGTTGTGATCCACCTAACCAAAGCAAATTTAAAGATAGGTTGGTTAAATAATAAACAAAACAAAATTGTTGTTTATTATAGACCTTTAGCTGAGACTTAGTGTATCTTAGTTTCACACTAAATGAATACATCTTGGATGCATATGCATACCTATCATCTACCCACCACTTTTGAACAAGGTTGTATAAAGTTAAATGATTGATCTATGTCATTTAAAAACAAAATGGTTTTTCAAGCAGATTACGTTAGCTTATTATAACCAAATGAATGGGGAAACGGTTTGAATTATGATCATGAAAAATTTATTAAATTTTAGTTACCTTATTTAGGATAATCTTGGGGTGATTAAACATCTATCTAACCTTGTTACAATGAAAGGAGCATCTCTGTGTACCATGTAAATTTCATATTTATAAGAGGAATATCAAGAATTATCTCTTTTAGAATAATATTATCTAAGAAATGGTCAAATTTATCAAGCCTCTACAAACATCCATTTTTTTCTAACAAAAATATATTAGCAATCATATCTCCTCCAAATATCCATTCATCAAATAAAATTAAACATTCATTATAAATTATTGATATGTTTCCAAATAATCTCTTATTAGTGAAAACATGGAGCATTACATATGTTGACACATCTAATCCACTTATTGACCCTATAATTTGTGTAAATTATATCTATTCAATTGTGGGTACTTGTAAGAGAGAAAAAATCATCTAACTCATGTTCCACATAGTAATAAAACCCCTTGATTAGCCTCAAGATTCAATAAATCCCCAATTCAATTGAGAAAATACTTGCTTTAAATCTCAAAAAAAAAAATCATTGAAATTTTCATATTTCAAAGGAAAATGATGACATGTATATATTTTCATACTTTATATTTTATAGCTTTTTGTCTACTTTACTATTCATACCTCACACAATCCACAATAAAATTCTTATCATGATGAATTATTGGGTGTGAGAGCCAACTCCTCCCCATGAGGTCCTAATAAAGCCTTTTGCTTTTATTTATGATAATCATTCACCCATATTTAAATTTATACTAGATCCTTTTATGCTTAAAGTCTTGATCTAAAACTCCTATATTGTTGATGAGAAACCTCACCATAAAGTTGTGTGTTATCTCCCTCAAGAGGCTTGGTTTGACTATTTGGCATTATTATTTCTCACTTTGTATCCAAAAGACCCATTCCATTGATACCTATCCTATCATAACCCACCACTATTACTTAAAGGTCAAATTTATCTTCATCCCCCTAGTGATCTTCTTCCCAAGTCCACTATTTGACTTTTTATCTCAAGATAGCATAAGATAAAGTCATGTTGTAACTTTATTCTAATGAAAAAGTATGAAAGACTAAACCTCATATAATTAAAACTTGATCATTCAAAAAATGCTTTGGAATGAGTTAATTTGGAATGACAATACAGACACTAAAATATTGTAGTAGTAGCATTCATTCTTTAGTAACCCACTTTAAGTATGTTATAACCCCATAGACAACTTGCTTAATATTTTAGTTGAAACCTGATTATAAGTGTGGTATCATTAAAAAATAAAGATATCTTAAATTTTTTTCATTAACACCTTTAATGTCCATATATATAGTTTGGTAGCAACATATTTTCATGGTATTCAAAGGCATATTTTCATGTTAGGATAGCTTCATCCCAACTCTTAGACACTCATGCTTTGTAAGTCATCTCATCAATTATTTTTTAATCGCCCCACCTATAGGGGAAGTATTAGTTGTATTTAAAATATTAGTTTAAATAGTGAGCTTGTGTAAGAGGAATTACTATATATTAAATATTTTATATTAAGCCATGCTCAAAGGAGGTTTCCCCCTCAAAGAGACCTATGATAATTTGAAGTGTGATTATGTTCTTTCAATATAATATTTATATCTTCTTTTAGTTTAGTTTATATTTATTATTTATGTTGTTAGATTAATTTGTGTGCAAGCAGGTTCTTGATCGTAGACACCTAAATTTGGTATTAAGCACTTTGGCAACATTAAGTTTGGCATACTTGGATAATAAACATACATATAACCCTTGGGAACACTTTCACTCTATTTATCTACCCATCTATTTTCTTTTCCACCTCTATTCACCAAGTACACCTATACAAGATCAACTTAGTTTATACAAGAATATCTCATAATCCTAGACAGATATTTTCCATATCTCATATCATTGATGTACACTTCCAAGATAATATCATTAATTCTTGGATAATGTCAATTAATGTATGGGCCTTCCTATACTACTATTAGTGTCTAAGAACACCCAATGGTTATTTTTAAAATTTAAAAGTCTCCATTAGGTCAGCCTAGACATATTTTATGGATTGGTTATCTCAAAAATCAACAAAGAGTCATCTATAAATACAAATCATTTATAAGGTTATACTTTGGTTATTAATTGGTTATTACTTGAAAATTACTTGGTCGCACTTTTAGAACCACTTGGAAACTTATGGAATCAACTAACACTCTCTTGATATATTATGAAAAAGGCACACATATATGAAAAACCTCAAAGGAGTAACCTAGAGCATTCCATAGGCCATGTTTGAAAACACAAAGTCAAATTTGCATGGTTCCAACTATTTAAAGTCAAAGCATTATATTACATTATATATTGATCATGATTTTACACACATACACATAAGTGGGAAAACTACTTGCAATTTGATCCCTCTTTAGATTAATGGAATATAGGAATACTTAGCCATTCAACAGGGAGTGGTTGGGGACATATTAACCCATTTTTGAATGGAATCTTATGGTTGAAATTATATATTAGGTTTGGATAAAATGAGAAATAAAATAAACATCATCACATATGATATGAGTATGCACACATAATAACCTTTTTTAGGCATAGGTGTAAGTGCAGGGGTCTTAGGAGTTATAAACTCATATAGTACACAAGGACACTACCTAGAACCATTGGAATGTGTTGGCTACCATAGGGGTCAAAGTCTACCAACAACATCTAGAGAGCTCTTCAATCTTTGTTTCTAGTTTGAACAATTGATGAAGTAGTTACAAAGTATTTTTAAGTATAAAGACACTTTTTATGAGTGATAAATAATTAGAATCAATGGAATACATTATTCCTCTCTTGGTTTGTCAATTCTAAATTAAAAAAATGTAATATATAATTATCCCATTTTAATTTAGATTATCGTACTTATTTCCATATTTGACATAATCAGATTAGTGCATAGCTTTCCATATTATATATCTTTTAGGTGTAAAATAAATACAACACTAATAACATGAAATTAAATAATTGAAGGAAGAATAATTAGACTAGAAGTAAATTTGATGGTGAGGTAAATGAATGTCTATATATTTTAAACAGGATATGCATATTTAAATTAAAGGAGATATTGTTGAGTAAGGTATAATTTCAACTCTAAGTGAGCATGATTTAGGTGGGTTATCCAAATACACTTTTAGTGATATAGTCAAACTCATCTTCTTAGCTTACCATAATGATGATTAATCTTCTATGATATGTGTTACTCTCTAACAACCTATATAGGTTCATAATTTCTCCATGATCATCAATTTATCTCCACTAGATAATGCACATATTTCTATAGTGGCACAATAAAGTCTAGGAAGATCTATGAGACACCATTTATGCACATGCCAAACCTTATGTAATATTTATCAATAGTTATGGCATGGTCTTGGTCATTAAAAAATTAAACCACTAAGGTCTACTCATAATGAATTATGTCATTAATATCCAAAAATATTACTACCTCTATTAGGCTAGGTTTTACCTTTTACATTTAAATGGCATTTATCTCAAAAGTTAAAAATTGAATAGTTGTATTATTAGCATATATTATAACCTATACAGGTTTTTATGGTCTAAGATGCATATTAATTTGGATTATGTGCACATTTTTGCACATATTATCCACATCTTATTATTAAAACTTATCTAATAATAATAAATTTTGCTACATCCTAATTTCTCGCCAAGCAAACTGTCTGATTATCTATGGATATTTATAGTTGTCAAATCTGGATTTGGTTATTTTTAACTAAGCTTTGAGATATATTTTGTTATGGGATAATAAGATATTTTTTAGGTTACATGTTACATTGCTATGAGTTAGTTATAATGTATCTGTTTACATTGCGAACATGTTAGTTTGTTAATTTAGCTATATTTTATGATATACATTTATCATGTTGTTATGTTCTAACTCCCTGCATGTTGTGAGGTTGATGCAAAGGAACTCATCCCTCAGAGCATGATGGAGGGAGATCATCATCAAAGAGGGTGATGTAAATGGATATGTCATAGGATGATAGAAAAAAATAGCTAAAATATTTCATACACCATAGTAGTTAACACATTATAATGCATAATGAAATGGGTAACATAGTGTGTTTATTATTGCTTGCATTAGAAAGTCATTTTCACATGGTTTTCTAGCATAGTATAAATATTTATTTGGAATTCATCTTGCGTAATTTATGTGTGTGGATGTTGATGCTTTCAAAAATGTAAATTTGTATAATTAGTGCAAATTCGAGGTTAATGATTAATGAACTTATCATTAAACCATTTTTACATTTGAGATGCTAATTAAATTGGTGAATTTATTGGTTTTTATAATTAATGTAAAAATGAATGAAATTTAGAAATTTCCTATTGAGGTGAAAAAATGGGAAAAATAAAAATAAAAACAAAAACAATAAAATAAATAAATAAAAGGGAGAGGTCTAAATTTTTTTTAAAAAACTAAAAAGAAATAAATACATAAAATATTAATAAAAACAAAAAAAAATAAAGAGGAAAAAACTCTTAAAAACAAAAGCTATGCTTTTCTCAGAAAAAGGAGGAAGGTAAAGAAGAAAAGAAGGGCACAACATAAAAGAGAGGAGAGCAGATAGGAAAGGAAGCAACATGGGAAGAGAAGGAACCTAGTTTTGAGAAGGAGATTAGACTACAAGAAGAGAGAAAATCTTCTGGTAGGTTTGGACTCCAATAAAAGGTTAGTGTTGCCTTAAATTCAGAAAAAATTATAGTTGTTGATGTACGATTTAATCAAAGGTATTCAAATTATAGTCACCAATAATTGATTACTGATTTATTGACATAATTATAAAATGCAATAGAAGTGTATGATAGTGTCATAGCACTCTAGAGTATGGTTTTAGTTAACTTACTATTTATTATTGTGTCTTTTTACTTATTAGATCTAGAATAATAAGTGCCTAGTTCTATATATATTGTTATTATACTTATGTATATGCCAATAGTATTCCAAACTCAGTGACCTGGAATGGTGACTTGGAAGAATTTAGTGGTCTGGGTATTAAATTATAGCAATTATTTTATTTAAGTGCAACAACTTAAAATTAAGGTAGTGATTCATAAGTAAAGTGTGGTGACTTATCTTATAGTCTTATGTTGCAATGATCTACTATGTAATGTAAGTTTTGATCAATTTTGTTACATCCCCACTATTCAATATTGCAGTGATGAAAGATAGCAGTGATCTATTTATTAATGGCTTTATAATGCACTATATTACACAAATAATGATAATTACTCATTATTCCAACATTCTATAGCATTATGCATTATGATTGTATGATCTTTTAAAGTGATCCCTAAATATATCAGCATAGTATAAATTCTATCATATTTACTTGAGTAGGGAATCATAGGTAGCGACTTATGATGAAATATAGAGGGCTAAGTTATTCCCATTTTATTAGACGAATCTGATGCCAAGAAATAATAAGAATAGCTATTAGCTAATTAGAGATAATTTGTGGTATCAAGTTATTGGTATATAGATAAATCATGGCATATTAGGCAATGTAATGTTAGATATTATTACTATATATATATATATATATATATAAATTAATGTAAATAAAGACACAGTAAAATAATATATAGAGATATGGAATGGATATATATTATATCCATTATATTTCATAATAGGATTATTCACCACATCCCACATAGATTTTAGATAATTTTACTAAATGCATTTTGGCATACAACATTGAAAATAGCAATTTAATTGTCAAATGAGGAGAAGATGAATAAATGATCTAATTTATGCAATCAAATATTTCTTATGAAAAATCCAACCATGAACATCATGAAGAGGATGATAAGGCCTTATTAGGTTCCTTTGTTGTGGAATCTAATCTTTCAAACTCTGAGGACATGGTTTTATGGAGATCATACGATCATGAGGCTATTGTCATTACCACATTACTCGGCCCATGTATAACTACAGACTTGGAAGTGGAGGAAATTTATCCCAAAAGTGTTTTGATCAAAGTGTGCATTACAAAGTATGGCATCACTTCCATTTTAAAATTTAATTACCTCTTATGGGATTACAACCATGACTTTATCATTTGTCGGGTTTCCTACCATGATTCACCCTTCTCTTTGTAGCCTTATAAATACTGGGGTCCCACTTTCAGGTTGAACATATTCAATATTTACACCGATGACAACCAAAATTTTAGTTATGTGCTCAAATCGAAAGTATGTTCGAAAGATACCAAAATAATTGGTGAATTGCATCATACTTTCTAAGAAAAAATGGATAGATTTGCCTTTAGTAGAGGTTATTTGTTATAAGGAAACTATTTTACAATTTTAAATATATTTTTGTAATTATCCTAGAAATGCATCAAAGAGTAGTCTTTTATGGCATAACTAGCAATCATGTAATACTTGTTATTTTATTCTTCACTTATATTTCAATGCAGAGTGTCATTCTGAGGTTGAGCAAAGAAAGACTTAAAATTTACTAGTAATTATGTGTTAAGCCTTATGACATGATTGAGAACAAACCCGTGTGTGGATATAATATTCTACGAGCTACGTATTTTTAAATAATAGTATGCTTAATTTCAATATAGGTATGCATGTGCCTATTAACATATAAATGTATATAGGGGTGTATGCTTATGATTATAGTTCCTTAAGTGGTTATCAACTGTATTATAGATGTTTATGAATTAGAACCTTGTTTATGCAAGCATATAACCACTAAGAGTATAGTGAATGATAGAATGGAATATTTAATGTTCATATGCAATAAGACTTTCTTTGTTATGTTTAGTTTCTTGAATGGAAGCTTTTGTGTCCATGGTTTTATGACTAGTTATTTATGACCAGTTGTGGTATTTAATAGTTATGCTTAAGAACATCAAACTATGATAATATGGGTTATCATAAGGTGTAGTATATTTGGGAAACCTATCTTAGGTAGGGATAAAATTATGGAGTGTTAGGATATTGAATCCCTTATCTTATAAAATCATCAAAATAATTTGAGATCACATGGATTTTTTGACTTAGAAATATAGTGGTCCCTTGATATAGTATACAGTACATATTATGTTGTACAATTATTTGTATATAGGTGTATTGGGTCATATGCTTAAGATTTTAGCTAAATGGGTAGTTATATTGGGTCTTAACTTCTTAAGGTGTTTGAGAGAATGGAACTATATCCATAAAAAAATTAGGTTCTAGAAACAAAACTAAGTTATTTAAATAAAATATTATAGTATAACTTGGTTATGGGTTATCTAACTCTTTGAAAATAGCATAACTGATTATTGATATGTATATATTCATTCAAAAATGAAAACTGATGAGTGGTTCATGTTATGGGTAGACCTAAAGGTACAAGTGTTTAGATATATATATATATATATAACATATACTAGTACATCGTGATGAGAGCCTATAGGTTATGTTTCCTCTGATTACTAGTATGTAGTTTAATCATTAGATATACTCGATTGGTATAAAATATACTAAGCTTGCCTAATATTTAAGATTGTAGAATTTTGATTCTTGTAATTTTTGAGAATGGTTATTCATGATTGAGCAGTGCGCTAATATATAATGATGTATGATATTATGGGATGTCATAGAGTGTTTTCATTTGTAAATTATAGTCTAAATGTATGTTATACCTGGGTGGTAAAAATTATAATTAATATGTCTAGATTCATTCATACATTTGATGAACTAAATGTGTGTGTGTGGGATATTGTTAGGAATAGCACATTTTATGTTAGTTAGTAGAAAGTTTTGTATTGTGTTTTTGATTTAACAATTTTGGGAATATTAGTGTATTATTGTTAATTTAGTTAAGGGTTTGAGTTAATTAAATTAGTAAATAATATTGCAATATTTAAGATGTTAATTTGTATAAATTAATTGTAAATTTAACCTTTCTATAAATAGCAATAAATGTGAATAAAATAAGACTTAGATGGAAACTGACTGAGATGGTTGTTGCAAGGTCTAAAATTCACTGTGTAGGACTGGAACAGTGTCACAAATCAGGATCTAGCCTTCATTTTTTAAAAGGATAGGAGTGCCAAAATAAGACACCCTAGGGCTCAGCATTATAGTCCTCTCCTACTAATATTATACAAGAGACTTGAGATTTTTGGGTTTTGTTCATTATCTCTATGTGAACCCGCCTATGAAATTTCAACTGCTTGATGTTCGTGAAACTCTTTGTAGAGCTGATTTAGTCTTCAAACCCTAGACTCTATTTTGCTTTGATAAAATTTAAGAAAGAGGGGGGTTAGTGTGTGTAAGATGCATTGAACATGTATCCACACCCCTTGTATGGACATGTTGCCTACATACTAATACTCCAAAGAGGGATCAAGCCATATGTAGTTCTCCCACTTGATGTGCTTTGTGAAATAGTGTATATAAAGATGTAAAATGTTAAATTGGGTATGCTTGAGGTGTCTAGGGACTGGTGTGAGGGTTTGAATAATCTTGTGATTATATTAGATGGTTGTAAACAAAGAATAGGGAAATAATCCTAAGTAGTCTTGCTTGTATTCTTACTTGCTTTATGATAATTGCCAACCCTTTCTAAATGAACTTTGAATGGGATTTTATAGGGATATGTTGGTCATAGATTGAATGTATTCATTTTAGGCTAATAAGGAGGATAAGAACTAGAAGGAAATGACCATTGGAAATAAAAATACACTTGGACCAGAGCACCAAAAATGGACAATCTAGGGTCTGGTGCTATAATCCAAGTTGGGTGATATTGTCCTAAAGAAATGAGACCCAAGGGATCAAATCATCACTAGAAATGTTATCTGGAGCAGGTGGAATCACTATCTAGAAGGCTATAGATGAATGGGAATTAGTGAAAAGGTGCCTAGAAGGGTCATGAGAGCAAGCAAGAGGAACCTATGGGTTGGGTGTCATAAGCCACACTCAAGTTACTAATTTTCATATTTTATATGACTACATTTGCCCCCACTTTATTATAGTAATGTAATAAATTGAAATACTAAGATAAATGAAAAAAATAAAGCGTACTTGAACTTACCTATAAGGGTGAAGCTCATGAAGTTGTGTGATGTTGGATGTGCATAAAGATAGCATGTTGTGAAGTGTAAATCTACAAAATAAAATTAGGAGTAGATTAATTCTTACTAGACACGTTATGTCAAAAGTAAAAATGTACAAAAACTAGATAAAAGAGAGAGGAAGAGAAAGTAATAAATACACCTCATCAGGTATGTAAACTAATACAAAACTTGTTATGATGTTGAGTTATGCTAGGTATGTGTTGAATGATGTTGTACCAAAAGTAATATCATGAATGGAGTTGAGTGCTCAATTCCCTAAGAGTGGCTCAAGAATGTAAAATCTAGCCCTTTAGCTCCATCATCACCCACTAAGTGAAGTTATGTGATCATGAGTGTGTTAATCGATGTTTATATTATGTGTCTAATCCCTCTGAGTAGGTGGCTCAAGAATACAAAGGCTAATTAGTATTTTGGCTCCATCGTTGCCCCATGAAGTGAAGTTATAAACTAATACTAGTATAAATGTGTTTTGTATGAGATGGCTCTTGGAGCCCATGATTGATCTATAAACTAACAATGTTGGCATGGATAGCTGAATGTATACTATAAACTAGGTCAATCTTGGCCAACTCAAAAAAGGTGGAGATTAGAATTGTATGAAAGCCACTCCAAATTTGGGCTATAAGCTTGTATGAAAGCCACTCAAAAATAATTCCAACCACCTATAGATGGAGTAAAGCACACAACTACTAATAATACCTAGGTGTATACTGAACTTGAAAATAAAAGAAGCCAAATGTGCCATGCACATTACCCCCAATCACTGGTGTTTGAAACATGGATTATGATCTAGAAGTTATACCAACTGTCAAATATGAAACTGGAAGTGAGATCCATCATGCCATATGTGATGCCCCCTATATCTAAATTCTTTGAAAGAAATTATACTAAAACTTCTGAATTTGAACTGGTCTGTATGTGAAAAATTTGTAGTTGAACTTACTTTTCTATCTATTTCTAAAATATCTATTTTTTTTTGTTTTTTGGATAAGAGCACCAAAAATGGACACCCTATTGTTTGATGATATAGTTCAATCTTGGTGCTATTGTCTTGGGCTGATTCTGATGATTGTTCTATAATTTTTATTATTTGCCTGGTTTGTTCTATACCTTATTTGAAGTCTAGTTGATGTTTTGGGTGTTCTAAAAGCTAATTTTTTATCGTTAAGAGCTTTGATCTCTGTGACAAAACCCCTATTTGTTACCCCCTCTTTTGAGGGTAGAAATGAAGACCCTATAATGACTTCCCTTAGAATAAAGAGCCCTAAAAGTGTGTTATATTACAATAATATATGATATAACAATGATAATTGACAAGATATTTCAAGATATAGCATGGTTTATAATGGAGATTGTTAGATCAACAAGGATATGCCGAGATAGATATAGCAATGTAATATCATGTGAAATATAGTAAGCTAGAACTAGAAGTCTGGTTAATTGTTAGTTGTTAGTTGTCAAGGAGGGATGAAGCATGATGTCCATTATTGCATCTAGGAAATCAAGATAATGCATGATGTAGATCATGGAATTACAAACTATTGAAAATTAAACAAGCAAGAAATAAGAAGCATACAAGAGTGGCCAAGGGGCCAAGTAAACAAGGGACATGGGTACATGTCACTCAAAATGACAAGGAAGTATACAAGGCATGTTCAAATGCCACATACACATATAATTATAAATAATCAAGGTTGGCGTGAAAGCCACAATCACATAGAAGAGTACAAGTAAAGGACATTGACAAATATACTAAGACACACACAAAAATAGAAGAAAAGCAAATTGACAAATGTCCTAAGGCACATACAGGAGACAAAATAGGAACTGATAAATGCAATCACATCTAACTATGCAAAGCAAAAAAGGAAAGCAATGTAAATGTTGGAAATATAATCGCATCTAACTTATCAAAGTAAGAAGTGAAACTATGTAAGACATGGAGTACAAGACTAGATATATGATAAGAAATACAAAATTTTTATATAATAGTGAAATGTCAATAGATTAATCTTATAAGTTAGTAAATAATGTACATCAACATAATAACTAGAGTATGTGGTGTAAGAATGACATAACATGGATGGTGTAGTCATGTAGAAGATGCCCCCAATGGGTAAAAATATCAATGTATGTCTTGAATGTATAATTAGGATGCCCCCTCAATGGGTAGATTGAAGTAATCATGGATCTAGAAGTCACTGCACACACTCAAAGAAGATCAAGTGAAGCATGGTAATGTAGATAAATCGATAAACAATAGCATAGAATAGCAGAATGTAAGTCTATCATAGTAGTAGAGATGTAAAGCATGGATAATGCATACAATTAAAATATTTTTTGATGTTTTGAATTATTTTATGTTTTTGTATTTTTAAAATAAACTATGTACAATCAAGCATAAGAAGACTATATACAAGAAAAATTAAGAAACTATGTACAAGAAAAATTGATAAACTATGTACAAGTAATTTGAAAGAAAGCTATATACAAGCAAGAATGAGAAGAAACGATACTAACCAATGAGTCTCATGGGAGACTCCCTATCATGGTGTCCTATATCAAAGAGAGTAATCGTGTGTGATTGTGAAGCATAATGGAAGGGTTGAGACTGTGGCTCTGAAAGTTATGTATGTTGTCAGTACTCTAAAACATCTAATATAGAAACCAACTGTGGGGTCCCCTTATAACTCTGAGAAGTGGATACAACTATAGGGATCTTAGGGACCCATCTAGTATTAAGAGAATCTCTCTAAACATGTGCTCTATATGTAGAGGCATGAGACCTCAATGATACTACCTTGGGTGCGAACACTATAGCTAGAAGCTATCTAGAATTTTAAAATTATGGTTGTTCTAAAAGAGACATTTGTGGAAGTGTATGAACTCTCTATGCTAGCATTGGAGGCCTTGATTGTGTATGAATCTAAACTAGAGAAAAAATTAAAACTAGTAGAAAAATTGAAACTGGTGGTAGAATTGAAATTGGTGACTACAACATAGTAGATGGCTTTGAAGTGGGGAGTGGTAACTCATATGGAACTCCATCAACTATAACAACCTAATTAGCATGAATGAACTTAATGCATCTATGTATTATATAAGGTACTACTCAAAGTTTATGAATCTATGGTCGACCAAGTAACATATCAAAAACTTCTACACTAGGAACAATAGTAAATGGTGTAGCCACATGTGTTGGACCAACTTATAAAATAAGTACAATCTCACTCAATGAACTCTATATGTACCCACCAAATCTATTGATAATTATGACTATCATTATAATATCTTGATCTGAATATCTCAAATTTTACAATAATCTCATAGTGCACATGTTCACACTAGATCCATTATCTATGAGAACACTATGAATAGTGTGATTATGAATGTAAGCTCTGATAAAAAGTGCATGATAATTTGAATCATCCTCAACTATCTCCTACTCTAAGAAGGAGATTGAAGGTCTAGCTAAAAATTTGGACTTGTTTACACCAATCATGTTACTCAAAGGGTGTAACTCAACTGAAGGTGCCTGATATGTAGTTGGTAGAGGATGTGCATGATATGCATGGTGAACACCTAATATATCCCTGATCTCTTCTTTAGAATATTGTGGGAAAGGATCTAAAAATATTTTCAAAGCTTTATCTTGTGTTTTATTTTCCTAAGGAGGCTCAACTAAAATGCCAAGATCAATAATGTTACCATCTATCAAGTCCTATATCTTGTGTTTTAAACTGATGCATCTATTTGTTGTGTAGCTTGGTGCCCTATAAAAATTTCAAAATGCATTTTGATCATATCCCCATGGAAGAGGTTTTGTTGGATCAACTTCCTGAATAGGAGGGAGGGATATGATATTACATTCCAAAAGCTACTATAAAACTTTGGTTGGAGATACTGGTAGATTGGAAAATTTTCATTGAGAAGGCACAAATAAAACCACTCACTGAGAGGGCTCTAAAGGTGCATTGACTATTGGCTGATTTTGACACTTGCTATCATTGACCTTTACTTTGTGTGGGACTTTGTTGTTACTCTTGTTTGTTGTTTCTGATATACTTTTGTACTTGATTTTGCCCATTGAAATTAGTTTGACTTCCCTTTAGTGTATGACATAATTCAGTAAAGGAAGAGAAACTTTTGAACATTATTGATTCATGCAAAGCAAGTAGGAAACTCTATTTAAAGAGATCTTGTAACTCTTAATCGGCCATGGGACAAGTCATCTTAGCCAAGATGGTTTTATATCAAAGAACATAATTTATGAGATGCTCATTTGACCTTTGTTTCTGTTATGCAACTTGGGCATAAGAAACTTTATCATTAATGTTAATGCTAAAATGAGCTAGGAACATGTCAACTAAAGGATTGATTGTGTTGACCGACTAATTTGGTAGACTATAGAACCATTGTAAAGCATAATCCTTTAGACTTTATTGGAAAAGCTTGGTTAGTAGCCAGTCATTTGGTACATAGTCCAAGCATGTTGCATGAAAATCTCTCAAGTGTGTCTCTAGATCACCCTTGACATCATATAGAGTGCACTTAGGTTGAACAAAACCTTGTGTCAAGGGTGTAGAAGTAATATGACATGCCAATGGTGTATGAAATAGAGTAAAAGAATCCAAATCTTGTGTAGGTATAGAAACACTTTGCTCAAGATGTAGCACCTTAGATTGAAGAGATGTTATCTCTTACACAAGGGTTGCCACATCAAGAGACAAAGATGTACTAGATGTAGTTGGTGGTGGCATAGAGACAGGTTGGGCTGCTATAGGGGGTCGTTGAGAAATAGTTGCCCCTGTAGTGTCATATGTAATTGATTTCTCTGTGGTTTTAGAATATTGACCATTGTTCACTTTTTTTTGTTCCTCTTGTAGTATTTTAAGCATGTCATCATGCATATCAAGATGTTTATTTAAAAGGTATTGAAGTTCCCTCTTATAAGTTTCATTAAGATTGGTGTATTGGGCCATTGTTAAAGTAGGAAAACAATTTGAAAAGTGATTGAATTTTTTGTAATAATTTGAAATAAGCATAGTGTTATGGAAGGAAAGTACTAAATAAAGGAAATGTAAAATCTAAAAAATATTCAACTAAAAGATGCATAAAAAAGATACAAAACTCACAAACATGTAAGGTGATATCTCAAAAGCAATGGGACCTAGTATATGCAACTAAGATTTGAAAAATGATTTATTTTAAAATTACTATGGAATTTAAATTTGACGCTAATTTTTTATTTAAATATGCTAGTAAAAAATTAGATAATTATTGGAAAAATTTTGATTTGAAGGAACCTAGTATGTGCAACTAGGGGTTTTGACGAAAAAAAAAATTAAATTACTATGTAATTTTAAAAATTAAAGTGAATTTTTGATTTAAGCATGTAAGTAAAAAAAATCAAAAAATATTTATAAAATTAACAAGAAATTATTCCTAGGGTTTTTAAGGTTTTTGTGCAAAAAAGGACCTAGTAAATGTAAATTAGGGCTTGGAATAAATTATTTTAAAAATTACTAAGGTAAATTTAAAAATTTAAATCTAAGATTCTGATTTAAATATTTAATAAAAATTAAAAAAATGAGAAGAAAATTTATCTAAGGTTTTTGTGCGCAAATGAAGTTAGGTTCACCAAATGATTTAACAATTTTGGGAATATTGGTCTATTATTCCTAATTTAGTTAAGGGTCTGAGTTAATTAAATCAGTAAATAATATTACAATATTTAAGCTACTAATTTGTATAAATTAATTATAATTTTAACCTTTTTATAAATAGTAATAAATGTGAATAAAATAAGACTTAGCTAAAACTGATTGAGATGGTTATTGTAGGGTCTAAAATTCACTATGCAAGACTAAAATAGTGTCACAAATCAGGATCTAGCCTTTGTTTATGAAAGGATAGGAGTGTCAAAATAGGACACCCTGGGGTCCAATGTTATAGTCCTCTTTTACCACTATTGTCTAAGAGACCTGAGCTTTTTGAGTTTTGTTTGTTATGTCTATGTGAACCTACTTGTGAAATTTTGACTATTGGATATCTTTGAAACTCTTTATAGAGCTAATTTAGTATTTAAACCCTATACTACATTTTTCTTTGACAAACTTTCATAAATAAAGGGATTAGTGTGTGTAAGATGCACTAAACATGTATTTATACCCCTTGTGTGGGCATGCTACCTACATACCAATACTCTGAAGAGGGATCAAGCCATATGTAATTATCCCACTTGATGTGTTTTATGCAATAGTGCATATGAAGATGTAGAATGTTAAAATGAGTGTGCTTGAGGTGGCTAGGGACTGGTGTGAAGGTTTAAATAAGCTTGTAATTATATTGAATGACTATATGTAGAGAATAGGGAAATATTTTTGAGTAGTCTTACTTGTATTCTTGCTTGCTTTTGACATTTTCCAACCTTTTATAAATGAACTTTGAATAGGATGTTATAGGGATTTATTGGTCATGGATTGAATGTATTCACATTACATTGATAATAAGGAGGATAATAACCAAAAAAAAATGATCATTGTCAGTAAAAATACAACTAGATAGGAGCACCAAAAATGGACAACCTAGGTTCTAATACTATAGTCCAAGTTGGGTGTTATTCTCCTGAAGGAACGGCACCTAGGGGGATGGAATCATCACTAGAAATGCTACCTAGAGGAGGTGGAATCACTATCTAGAAGGTTATGGATGATTGGGAAATAGTGAAAAGGTACCTATAAGGGTCATAAGAGTAAGCAAGAGGGACCTATGGGTTAGGTGTCATAAGCCACACTCAAGTTACTAATTTTCACATTTTATATGACTACAGTCTGCTTATAGATAACATAGTGTGCAATCTAATATATATTATACTTGAATGGTGTAATCTGAATGTGTTGCTTATTATTTCTAGTATGGAAAAGAAAATAATGTGATATTCATGCATACATTTGATGGAATAAATGTATGTTGTTAAATTATTCTATGCTTAGCATATTATGTGATATGATTGCTAGTAGGATGTAAATTATATGAATCTTTGCTTATATTATGTTAACCAATCTCACATTATTGATACTGAGTAAGGAGTGAGATGGACTTCACTGGCTTACTAGCATCATAATGTCAGATGAAGGTAATCTAATCTAGTGGTGTATGTGAATTTTGACTAATCTATAGATTATTATTATTTATTATTCTTAAAAACTTTGGCTAGGTAATGTTTAGTGAGACATTGTCATTTCATGAGTATGATTTACATGTTTGTGTGATATCTTAAAATAGAACAAGTTTTTCTATGATAAACTACATGTTTAGTTTTAAAAACCATATAGCACATAGGTACTTGCCTATCTCTTTGGATTCCCACACCATCATCATCTACTCATCCATGAAGGGAGGGTTATTCCCTAATGGAATTAGTGTGAGGGATAATTTATTCATGGTTGGTGTGGAAAAGCACTTGGATGATGCTCTTCCTCCCTATAGTCATACTTACTTGGAGATAACACTTGAGATTTTCACAAATACTACAGAGTCTAGAGAACTCATGCTCCAAAGAGCCATGTATCTTATTTATGTGCATTATAATATATTTTATTTATTATTAAAAACATTATCATGAAGAGTTGTAATTACCTATTTACTATGGATTGATATCAGTGGTTATGTATTGTACCAGCAGTGGTTGGCTATTTATAATTACTTTCTATGTTTGTATTACGATGTGTTTCATATTTTGATAATGATCAATGACTATTAGATATCACATGCTTATTTACAGCTATCACACTTAGATTACTTTATATGATCACTGTGTAGATTCTTGTGGTGTAATCTTTTCATAGTTTGTGTTTAATTAAAAAAATCATGTTTTCTAGTTAGACCCCATCGAGATTATAACATGTGATATCATAATTTTGGCTCTAACTCTAGGATCTATTGAGTCCATTACCATTTTATATCCTTCTATTTATCAGAAAAAAGAATAGTAAAATATGTGTGGTACATTGAGTGTGTATCTTAGGTGCATTCATACCCTCGTAGAGTTGCTAAAGGGTTTGTTTTTTTAGTGTCTTAATGGTGATGGTTGTATATGATGTTTAGGTAGGTACATTCAAATAATATTTATTGAGTCATGAATAAGATATTCCTACCATAGTTTGATCACTTAGATTAAATACCTCGAGAATGATTACATCCTTGTTAATCAAGTCACCTATATCGTGGAGTTTTATGTTGTGAGTGTTTATAAATCATGGGATGCTTCTCACTTAAATATATTTGCATTAGTTTTGTGTCAAGGAGTGGGTAAATCCTATAAGACCATTTTTAGTTTGGCACCACCTAGTATGGTGGGAATTATCCTTATAGTGGATTATAGTCATTTTTGTTGATGACTTCAATGTGTTATGAGTTGGCTCATGGATTGAAACCCTTATGTTTATGTGGATTAGGAAGAAGTGTCACCTTTGTTAGTGGGCATAGAGGTGAGTTGTCACTCTTTCACCTTCCTTTGACATCATTATAAGCCCCTAAGAGGATACTTATTTTCATGATGATGAAACTTTTTCTAAAATGTTGTTTTGACCATATTCCCTTGAGTTCATGGGATAGCATCTTCTACTTCTTGTTGGAAAAGTTTTAGGATTGGATGGATTGATACATCTTTGTGGTTAGTATTTTTCCTTTCAGTTGTGGAAGTAGGTTATGATACTACTCTTACAAATTTGGTAAGTATGTAGTGATTTTGGCAACTTGGTTTGCAGTGTTTTCTTTTTACCATGTGAGGGTAATTTAAGAGCCTTTTTGTTGAGACGTTAGTTCTCTACTTTCCACTTATGACTTTTTAAATTCACTACTTTATCTAACATGTGAACTTAAATGACGTGGAGTGGCAAACCTTAAACTTATATTGGTTCTAGATTAAAAATTATAAGTTGATTATAAGTATTATGTTATTATATACCCTTGATTTGATTGATATTATTCTCTTTTTACTTAAAGCATGTTATTTTGAAGATTTATTTATGTACTTTTCATTGGGAGTGAGTAGGGTATAGGATGTGTGGAACATATTGGTAGTCTAAAAGGGTTGAGATAAACTTTTAACTTGTTGAGTAATAGTTGAGCAAGTAGGGAGATATTATCTCACTTGTTCCTTTATAAGATTGTAAAGACGGTGTGATCCTTGGCCTTAATATATTATGATAATTTTTACATTATTTCTTTTTAACTATGAATATAATATAATAGGTTAATTCACAAAATATGATACTATTGATGTTTGGCTAATGGCAATTTAAACAATTACAAAATGATTGTATGATTTTTCTTGTATGTATGTTGGTACATCTAGAATTGTTTAGCATATAGTATTGCTTTATATGATCTGTTAGTATAGAATTGTGATTTATCAAACTTTGTGCACATTTTAGAGATCATTAGGTCATGGAGACCTAAGGGAAGAGTGGTGAACTATTAACGCGAGATGGGAGTGGATCCTAGTTAGTCTCACATTGACTCAATAGTTACCAAATTTAAATTTGACAAGGGGAGCTTATTGAATCCATAATTTGACAGACAAACTTATCAATTTTATTGAGTTTGGATATGATAGACAGACTTGTCAAATCTAGGATTTGATAGATGGACTTATCAAATTCAATTATATGGCCATATGCATGTATAATATAGAATGGGTGTCCCTTAATTTTGAAATTATTATACAATAGAAATGTATTATTTCTAGTTTTTATTCATCATCATACTTGTTCAGAAGCTACATGGAGTAGTGACAGTATTGACATGTTATACTTACCCAAAGCTACATGGAATAGTGATAGTATTAACTTATATATCATTCTTACCAGGATCCCTAAATACTTTTTTTCTAAAATGAGAAAAACACTCTCTAGATTAGAGAGATGTGCAGAGGGGGATAGAAGGTTTTATGGAATTCTCTCTGGCCATTTATTTTTAGATTTATGATGATTCCATGTGCTTTTGGAAAGTCAGTCAAACTTTCACTAAGATATGTGGGACCCTTCGAGGTATTATAAGTGGTTAGTCCTATAGTATATAGGATTGTCTTACTAGTTTTAGACCCCAGGGTGGTCATGATAGAACTATTCAAAGTGATACTCATAAACCTTTATGCATAATAGAGAAATGTCACAGTGTAGGGTCTTGTGGGACCAATGCTATGTGAATAGTTCTACTTGAGAGAACTATGATGAGTTATATATGTGAATTTTATATTTATTTATTTAAATTGATATTTTATAATATGTTATCTCTCTATTGAATAATGGTTTTAATTCAGAACTTATGTTTGAATAAGAGTCATCTGGGAGGATGACTAGCTTTAGGAGGAAGGATGTTACATCCCAATTTTTCACCAAGCAAACTATCTGATTATTCATAGATATTTATAGTTAAAAAAATTTAATTTGGTTAGTTTTAACTAAGCTTTGAGATATATGTTGTTATGGGATAGTAGGATATCGCTTTGTTTACATGTTACATTACTATCAATTAGTTGTAATTTATATGTTTACATTATGAACATGTTAGTTTGTTATTTTAACTATATTATATGATGTAATTTTATCATGCTATTATGGTCTAATTACATGCTTGTTATGACTTTGATGCAAGAGAAAGCATCCCTCAGAGCATGATGGAGCTAGAGTATCATCGAAGAGGGTGACATAGATGGAGATGTTGAAAGATGATAGAGAAAATTGACTAGAACCTTGCACACACTATAATAGTTAACACATGTTAAATTGCATAATGAAATGGGTAACATAGTGTGTTTATTACTGCTTGCATTAGAAATTAGTTTATACATGGTTTATTATCATAGTATAAATATTTATGTATAATTCATCTTGCATAATTTGCATGTGTGACTGTTAATGCTTTTAAAAATGTAAATTTGCATAATTAATGTAATTCATGGTTAATTATTAATGAGCTTATCATTAAACCATTTTGATATTTGAAATGCTAATTAAATTAGTGAATTTATAGGTTTTTATAACTAATGTAAAAATGAATAAAATTTAAAATTTTCATATTAAGGGGGAAAAATGGGAAAAAGAAAAATAAAATCAAACATAATAAAATAAATAAATAAAAGGGAAAGGTATAAATTTAGAAAAACTAAAAAGAAATAAATACATAAAATATTAATAAAACAAAAAAAAATAAAGAGGGAAAAACTCTTAAAAATAAAAGCTACACTTTTCTTAGGAAAAGGATGAAGGTAAAGATGACAAAGAGGGTGTAGCATAAAAGAAAGGAGAGTAGATAGGAAAGGAAGCAACATGGGAAGAGAAGGAACCTGGTTTTGAGAAGGAGATTGGACTGAAAGAAGAGAGAAAATATTTTGGTATGGTTTGAATGCCAATAAAAGGTTAGTAATGCCTTAAATTTGGGAAAATCTTATATTTGTTGATGTCTAGTTTAATCAAAGGTATGCAAATTACAGTCACCAATAATTGATTATTGGTTTATTGACACAATTATAAAATACAATAGAAGTGTATGATAGTGTTGTAGCACTCCACATTATGGTTGTATTTACCTTACTATTTATTACTATCTTTTTACTTATTGGATCTGGAATAATAAGTGTCTAATTCTATATATATTATTACCGTACTTATGTATATGCCAATAGTATACCAAACTCAGTGACTTGGAATGGTAAATTGAAAGAATTTAGTAGTTTGTGTATTTAGTTACAATGATTGTTTTGTTTAAGTGTAGAAACTTAAAATTAAGGCAATGATTCATAAGTAAAGTGTAGAGACTTATCTTATAGTCTTATGTTGTAGTGATCTACTGTGTAATGTAAGTTTTCCTCAATTTTGTTACATCCCCACTATTCAATATTGAAATTATGAAAGATAGTGGTGATATGTTTGTTAATGCCTTTGTAATACACTATATTACACAAAGAATGATAACTACTCATTATTACAGTGCTATGTATTACGGTTGTATTATCTTTTAAAAGTGATCCCTAAATATGTCAGCATAGTATAAATTCTATTTTATTTACTTGAGTAGGGAATCCAGAGGCTAAGTTATTATTAGTTTATTAGGCAAATCTAATTCCAAGAAATAATAAGAATAACTATTAGCTAATTAGAGATAATTTGTGGTATCAAGTTATTGGTATATAGCTAAATCATGGCATATTAGGTAATCTAGTGTTAGATATTGTTACTATATATATTAGTTAATGTAAATAAAGACATAGTAAAATAATATATAGAGATAAAAAATGGATATATTGTATCCATTGTATTTTCAAAATATAATTTGTCACCACAATCCACATAGATTGTAGAAAATTGTACTAAATGCATTTCAACATAAAACATTGAAATTAGCTAGTTAATTGGCGAATGAGGAGAAGATGAACAATTGATCCAATTGCTAAAATCAAATATCTCTTATGAAAAATCCAACTACAAACATTGTGAAGAGGTTGATAAGGCCTTATTAGGTTATTTTATTATGGACTCAGATCTACCAGACTCTGAGGACATGGTTTTATAGAGATCATATGACCATGAGGATATTGCCATTACCACATTTCTAGGCCCCTGTGCAGATATGGATTTGGAAGTGGAGGAAATTTATCCCAAAAGTGTTTTAATCAAAGTTTGCATTACAAATTCAAGTTTCAATTTCATTTTGTAGTTTGATTGCCTCTTGTAGGGCTACAACAATGACTTTATCATTCATCGGGTTTCCTACCATGATTCACCCTTCTCTCTACAACCTTCTAAATATTGGGGTCCCACTTTCAATTTGATCATATTAAATATTTTCACTGATGACAACCAAACTTAAATTCTTTGATCAAATCTAAAGTAAGTTTGAAACCTACCAAAATACTTGGTGAATTGCATCATACTTTCCAATAAAAAATGGATAGATTTGCCTTTAACAAAGGTTGTTCACTATAAGGAAACTAGTTTACAATTTTAAATATATTTTTTTGATGATCTTATAAATGCATCAAAGAGTAGTCTTATATAGCCCAAATAGAAATCATGTAATAACTTTTATTTTATGCTTCACTTATATTCCAATGCAGAGTGTCATTCTGAGGTTGGGCAAAGAAAGACGTAAAACTTACTAGTAATTCTATGTTAAGCCTTATGACATGATTGAGAAAAAACCCATGTGTGGATATATTATTATATGAGCTACGTATTTATGAATAATGATATGCTTAATGTGAATATAGGTATGCATGTGCCTATTATCATATAAATGTACATAGGGGTGTGTACTTATGATTATAGTTCCTCAGGTGGTTATCAATTGTATTATAGATGTTTGTGAATTAGAACCTTGTTTATTCAAGCATTCAACCACTGAGAGTATAGTGAATGCTAGAATGGAATATTTAATGTTCATGTGCACTAAAACTTCCTTTGTTATGTTTAGTTTCTTGAATAGAAGCTTATGTGTCCATGGATTTATGACTACTTATTTATGATTGGTTGTGGTATTTAGTAGTTATACTTAAGAACACTAGACTATGATAATATAGGTTATCATAAGGTTTATTATATTTTGGAAACCTATTTTAGGTAGGGATAAAATTATGGATTATTAGGATATATAATCCCTTATCTTATAAAATCTTCAAAATAATTTGAGATCACATTGAGTTTTTGATTTATAAATATAGTGGCCCCTTGATATAGTATATGGTACATATTATGTTATACAATTATTTGTATATAGGTATATTGGGTCATATGCCTAAGCTTGTAGCTAAACAGGTCGTTATATTAAGTCTTAAGGTGTTTGAGGGACTAGAACTATATCCATAAGAAAACAGTCTCTAGAAATAAAATTAAGTTATTTAAATAAAAGATTATAGTATAACTTGGTTTTGGGTTATCTAACTCTTTGAAAGTAGCATGACTGATTATTGATATATATATATATATATATATATATATATATATATATATTCATTCAAAAATGAAAACTGATGAGTGGTTCATATTATGGGTGGACCTAAAGGTCCAAGTGTTTCAAAAATGAAAACTGATGAGTGGTTCAAATTATGGGTGGACCTAAAGGTCCAAGTGTTTATATATATATATATATATATATATATATATACACACACAATAGTGCATCATAAAGAGTGAGACAGACTTCACTAGCTTACTAGCATCACAATTCTAGATGAAGGCAATTCAATCTAGTGGTGTGTATGAATTTTGAATGATCTATAGATCACTATTATTTATTATTCTTGAAAACCATGGCTAGGTAATTTTTAGTGAGACATTTTCATTTCATGAGTATAGTTTACATGTTTGTGCGATATCTTGTAATAGAATGAATTTTTTTATGATACACTACATTTTTAGTTTTAGAAATCATATAGCACATGGGTACATTTATATCTCTCTAGATTCTTATGCCATCACTATCTACTTATCCATGAAGGTAAGGCCATTCCCTGATGGGATTAGTGAGGGGGATCATTGGTATGTGGTTAGTGTGTAAAAGTGCTCGGATGATGCTCTCCCTCCCTACAATAGTACTTACTTGGAGATGACACTTGAGATTGCTACAAATACTAGAGATTTTGGGGAACTCATGCTATGGGGAGACATGCATCTTATTTAAGTACATTGTAATATGTTGTATTTATTATTAAAAACATTATCATGAAGAGTTGTAATTACCTATTTACTATGGATTGATAGTAGTGGTTATGTATTATACCAGTAGTGGTTGGTTATTTATAATTATTTTATATGTTTGTATTATGATGTGTTTCATATGTTGATAATGATCAGTGATTGCTAGATCTCATGTGCTTATTTTAAATTATCACACTTAGAGAAATTTTTATGATCACTACTTATATTCAAGTGGTGTAATATATTCATAGTTTATGTGTTTAATTTAAAAAAATCATGTTTTCTAGTTAAACCCCAACAGGGTTGTAATAAATTTATTTTTATAAGATTGATCCATTATCTATATTGAGCACTTTGCCAATTATAATAACCTCTTTATCTACCTCCACCTCTTTACTATTTTATCATAATTTAAATCAATTGGTATATTAGTCTTAATATAGATAATTTGATTTGAAAGAATGAAAGTGTTGTAAATAACCCTTTTGACAAGCAAACTGAAAGTAAAAGACTAAAATAACTGAAAAGGAACGATTGCAAGAAAGTATAACTATGAAAACAAATGAACAAATTATCCATTGTTGGTCATCTATTGATTTTATTAAACTATTACAATGCAAGAACAAAAAGACAAGAAAACCCATAAAATATCCAAAAGTAGGAGCAGAGTTAAGGCAAGGACATGAATGTTAAACATGATAGGAACATTTTGTAGAAAAATTGTCCTCTAGATCGATATTGTATTTTGTAAAATAATAGGTGAATTTAGGTTACAGGTAAATGTGGTAAAATGGTCTAAGTCTATACATAAATTTTAGGCCATTATAAGTGTGTGAAAGATCATAAATTTACTAATCCAAAATAGAAACCCTACTATGAAATGCAATGCTTGAAAGATTTGTAAAAAAATAAAAATGTGGAGTGTAATGTGTTTATCTAACCCCAATCACCCCCATAATGATTGAACACTACCTATTTATCCAATATTCCATGGAGGGAATCAAACCCATGTAGTTCTCCCACCTACAGTGTTTTGTGTAATGGTGTTCCTTATACTACATGTTTGCTTTTAGAATTAGCTTGAATAGTTGATCAATGTTTCACTTAGGTATGTATAAATTAAGCTTTAGACTTGGATGATTAATAATTTTGATGATCATAATCATAATTGGAATGAATATGGAACTTTCATTCTTTGTGCACCTATGTAAATAGTCCTTTGTATTGAATTTTCTATTTAATTGTCAAGTGAAGCAATAAGTGTTCCTTTATAACGATTCAAAAGGGGATACCACATGCTAGGAAGCCTAAAAATATAGAATGCCAAATAATGGAAGGGTTGATTTTTAAATTTTATATTTAAAAGTCCTAGACAAGATTTGTAGGCAACGGACACATACACTCAACATTATTGTCCTATCTCAATGATTATGTCGTATAAGGAAGGGTGAAAAACTTAATTTTTGGGTTGGTCTAAATAGATTATTAAGGGAATTTTCAGCAATAGGAACATTTATTTAAGTGAAGGATAGAGGTTTAAATGAAAAATAGGTCTTCACTAGAGCTTAGGATAGAGTGGAAAAGGGTAAAGATAACATTCATTAAGTATTTGTATCCAAATTTAGGTTACTACATTTTCCACCCCTTTAGTCTAAAAATGAATTTTTTATATTAAATTCAAGTCATACCTTAGTGTGTAAACACACTTTATCTTTGAGCAGGTACTTCAATTATGCAAGGCACTGTACTTTTTTTCAAACTTTGCAAAACACATTAAGTAATTTATTTGTTCTTTTGAAAACTAAAATTTGAAAAAGTTTGAATTTGTAACTTGATTGAGTTTGAAAATTCTTGAAAATGTTTACTTTTTGAAAACTTGAATTTGAAAAGAGAACAAGGAAGGAATACACATGTATGTGTGAGACCAAAAATGTTGATTTCTATAACATTGCTTTGTAAATGATGCTTTCTTGAAGTATTAGAGAGTTGGTTGGTGCATCTCATGAAGCACTTAGGCAAAGATGGTTTTTTAGTTGAACCATTGGAAAATTTTGAGGGTGATCAAGCCCAAAAATGAATTTGAACTTGTAAAATAGAAATAAACCCATTGAGGGATGCAGAAACTTTAAATTTAACTTAGATGGTCTTTGTAACCCCAAGACATGAAATGGGTTGGAATCCAAAATGAATTTAACACTTAAATTAAATCAACCACTAGAATTAGCTTTATAGATTAAATTCTCAACTTTGTTCCTGAAATGCATGAATAAAAGAGAATGGATTACACCCATGTTCATACCATTTTCATATCATTGCAAAATGATATAAAAATGAAAGACATGAATATGTATCATGCCTTTAATTTAAAATGTGAAATCTGATAAAATGTAAAATTTCTAAATGTATGTAGATGTCAATTGTGAATTAGGTTTGAAAATTGTGTATAAACCTATATTAAGTGCCCAAGGCTATGTAATTTTTATTTTTTAAACTTAAATACGAGTGTGTATGCCCCCATAATCTGTGTCAATGACTAAATTTTGAAACTTTTACAACTTTTGAAACTTGTAATTTGTGCCAAAACTAGTTTTTCTCTTTGAAAATGCTTATCTCATGTATGAGAATCCCACTTGAGTGCCCCTCTTTTGAGGTGAGTGAATTCCTCCTGAAAGTCACTCATATCAAAATAAAAGTCAACTTGTAACATGTATAGTAAGATGTATCATTGAATAATTTTTCACCTTTGAAAAGTATGCTTAGATTTACAATATTTGCACCATTTGAAATATGTAACACATGAGGCAAGGTCTATGTAAATGTATTTTAAACTCATAATAATTTAAATGTAAATTGAGTATGTTATTTTTAGTTAGTGTATGTGTAGACACCGAAATCGTGTCGACTCCCCTGGTCATTCTCCGTCTTATTCTTCTTCGCCTATTTAACCCTTGTCGATCACTTGTCCTACCAACCTTGACCCTGGCAGCATGTAACAATGAGCAGAGGACTAAAGCTAGACTCCATCCCCATTGTACATCTGCCGACGACGGTCTTTACCCGGCCGATGTCGCCGACGTCGGTCACTTATCTGCCGACGTCGGTCACCATCCCGTTATCCGTTATCAGTTACCATTCGGTTCCCGATCGGTTTTTCGAAACGGTTATCGAACTGTCTCTCGAAACCGTCCCAGGGCCTCCCTTCATCTCCCCCCCCCGATCAGTCACACAGACTCGCTTTTTCGACATCTACAGGCTCTCCAGCATCCATCAACTCCAGCGTCCACCAACTCTAGCGTTCGTTCTTCCAGCACTGCACAAGAACTTCGACTATGGCTTCAATCACGACTCCTCACAGGTAAGTATCTTCTGTGTTTTATTTCATTTTCTTTCTTATTATTTATTCCCTATTTCTGCCATCCTGAAGCTTCAAACCCCCAGACTCGACCAAAAACCCCGTCCCGACTCTGTCTAAAATCTTGTCCCGACCCTGTCAAAACCTTCTGCAACTTTCCCAGACCTCTGTTCAGAACCTGCCCCTACCGACGCCGGTCACTACCCCGATCGACGACGGCACCTTAACCGACGTCGGCACCTTCCCAGACCGACGCCGGCACCACAGAGACCGACGCCAGCGACTGTGCAAAACAGTGCCGCTTATCAGGTATGCATTTTATTTTCTGTCATTTATTTCTGTCATTTCATCTTTTTATCTACTTTCGTCCAACATTACACTTTTTATCAGTGGGTTGATATCCTTCTAGGGAGTCTTCATACTTCTGGGATCGGGCGTTCGCCTGACAACCCACCATATCTTTGACTAACGTCTTTCCGTGTTTTAGTCTCTTTTCTTCGCAGGTGTCATTCCTCCACAGTCAAAGAGGAGAATCTTCCAACGTCTGATTTCGGTGCGCTCAACTTTATCAGGTACTTCTAGCCTTAACCATTTTCTTTCAGTTTCTTATTTCTTCTTTGAATGTAGAAAGCAATTTTGCATAGAAACATTCTGGCACGCCCGGTGGGACCCTAGGTCCTCCTTGGGTTCTTTCTTTCTTTCGTTCATTTAGGCGCATTAGGTTTCTTCCTTTTCGCCTCCTTTCGTCTCTTCTTAAACGACATCATAAGCAAAACTAAAACGAACATTTCTTTCTTGCACTTTTAGACTAGCTAAACTCATATTCTTTAACTCTTTCTCCATTCGTCTTCATACGAACAAACATTTCAACTTGGACATTAAAACACTTTGCATTCATTTCTATTTGCCTGCATCTTTTAGACCACACATAGTAATTAAACTGCATATTGAATTAATCTAGATCACTTCATGTTACATGACCAAACCACCTGCACAAAACAAACATCTTAACTTACCTGAGACAAGGCCCGACTGGGATTTCATCCCCCAACGGATACCTTACCCGTCCCGGTGACCCTACTTGGATTTCATCACCAAGGGGGAAGCCCACTCCGTTCTCTGGCGGAGTATAATCTCTAGGCGAGGTATATCTTGGCTAAGCGAAACCAGCTAACCACTGGAATCGTGAAGTGAGGGGAGCTTGCTCCTTAGCACCAGGCCACGTACCAGACCCTAACACAGACTTCTTGAGCACCATAACAAAACCTGAAACCATCCATAAACTTCTTCTAGGACCTGACTCACAAAGCCAATCTTCCTCTACATATATTCTAAGGCATAAGCCACTGTAATCCTAATAATTTACTTCTAGGGTTTTAGGATCTGCTTGTGTCTTCATCTTTTTGGTTCTTATCTGCTTGTTTGAGTTTGTGAGGACGTTCTTCCTTGCCTTGAATGGTTCTGACTCGTAGCCAAGCCAAGGCTCTAGTCGATCACGCGAAGCATCATCCTCTTCCGTCTACCCCGCCTACAACCAACCCTATAATGGAGTTCAATTCGGAAACTGAAAGAACTCCTACCAGACCATCTCCGACCCAAACGCCTATTATCCCAAAAGGGGACCAAGATTTCGCACGATTCTTGGACCTCAATACCACAGCCTTGCAATACTATCTCGCGAATAGCCGAACGCGAGACTCCTTGGGCAATCCAATCTATGGAATGCCGACTTCTCTCCTCGAAACTGCGGCCGTATCAACGGCGTCCATAGTCCAACCCTTAGATACCCAGGCTGTTACCTCAAACAATGACCAACCTCTTACCAACCATCCAAGTGTGGCTTCTCCTTCCATCGTTGGGCCCACTTTCACCGGGGTTTCGGCCCCCAATCAATCTCAGTCCACTCAACCACTTTCTACCCCCTTTCAAAACTTGGTCGTCTCCATTCCGCCTACCCTTACTCCTATCAACACTAGGGTGGCTACCCATCCATTGGCCCATGTTACCTCTAATCAACCTCCCATGACCACATCAAACCTAGCCATGTCTTCTATCCAACCATCCTTAGTCACTTCTTCTGTCCCTACGACTAGTCATCCGTACGTTGCGCCCTTATTGGTACAACCGACTACGTTGTATACCTCTTCCAGCCTCTTTCAAGCGCCTTACAACCTAGGGGGCGCTCAACCCACCAATCCGTCAGTAGATGTTATCAAGATGCTGATGGATAAAATGTCCAACCTAGAAACCTCCGTTACCGGCTCGCGCAACACTCTCTCGTACGAACAAATCTGTAACGAGCCCATCCATCCTTCCGTCCCCATCAGACCATATCCCAGCCAGTGGGAACTTCCTAAGTTTTCTTGTTTCCAGAGCAAGGAAGACCCACAACAACATTTACGGGCATTCAGACATGCCTGCTACCTCATCGCCCACGACGATGCGTTACTCTTACGCACATTTCCCATGTCTCTCTCGGGTGCTGCACTTGACTAGTACAGCTCTCTTCCCAGCCATTCCATCCTCACGTTCACTCAGCTGGCCCAACTCTTCCTCGATCATTTCTCCATCAATATCACCAAGAAGGTCTCCATCACAGACCTCTATTCTATCCGCCAGTTTGAGGATGAATCCATTGTTGATTTCGTCGCTCGGTGGAGGGGCCTTATCAATCAACTTTCATTTTCCTTACCCCAGCCTGAGCTTATTGAACTTTTCTCTCAAGCCTGTGCTAAACATATTTCTTCTACCTTGAGGGTTCAAACCTTCCGCACTTTTGACGAAGCCTTCACGATGGCTCGTAAACTTGAGTTACGTGCCGTTGAGGAGAATAAAGTCAAGTTGCGGAGTAAGAATCCCAACTCCAAAACCAATGACCCCTCTTCTAAGCCCTCCTCATCCAATCCTAAATCTAAAGCTTCAGCAAATGCTGTGGTTATTAGATCTTCTTCCTCTTCACCTTCAACTAATCAATCTGAACCATCCACGTCCATGAGCGCCACTCACCAATTTCAGCAGAGATACATACAGCGACAGTTTACTCCACTTGGAGAATCATACGCGTCTGTGCTGGAAAAACTCATCAAACAAGGGGCCATCAATCTCCCTCAGATCCGACCTCCACCACAATTTGATCCCTCACGCGCCATCCCTGCGTGGTATAGGGAAAATGACTTCTGTAACTACCACCGTGTTAAAGGTCATGACACGGGTAACTGTAAAACCCTTAAAAACATAGTCCAAGACATGTTGGAAAAGGGTGACCTCATCCTTGACAATCCTAACGCCCCTCCTAATCAGGGTATCGATATTTTCAAACAACCGTTTCCCAATCATCCACCAACTCAAAACAACGTCCAGACCTTGACTGACAATACCCATGAACATAATATTCGAACAGTCAATACGGTCTCGCCCCTCATTTCTAACCAACCTCAAGAGGTGAGTTCATCTATCAGTCCATCACATGTGGATGAACCTCTTTCTCCGGCTAGTTCTCCCTCAACTTCTCTCATTTTGGAGGACGCCTCGACCTTACCAGCACCGCCAGTTTCACCATCTTCCTTCTTGCTGCCCATGGAGGACCCAACCTTTCCTACTCCTCGACCACAAGTGGAGGGCACTATCATCCCTGCCCTTTACCCGCTTGAGGAGCTTCATTCTCCAGTTTCTTCTCCACCCAGGGAAGAACCTATCTCTCCTTCGTCTCCAACCAAACATGAACCTGTCACAACTTCACCTTGCTTTGGATCCGAGACTACTACATCCGTCCCACCTTCAGTCCCACAACCATCGGCATCTTCTCAAGAGCCTAAACCTCATCCCGCATCTTCTCAGCCATTTTCCCGACTAGTGGAGAGACTCGAACTTCTCCCTTCTAGGAAAGTGGAACATCAGGGATTGTGGGACCGTCTCACAGCTCTTCAACAAGCCCGGGCCCTCTCATCTCATGCTGCTAATCCTCCCATGGCGGAACCTCCTAAGACTATCAACAAAAATTCGATCTCCACTTCCAAACCGTCTACATCTTCATCAACTTCATCAAAACCAAAACCCTCATCTACTCCGCCTAAACCTATCAAATCGCTTGGCATTCGCCCCGTCTCCAACCTCACTCATCCACAAGTGAAGGTGGACTTAACCCAAACTTCAACTAATAGTAATCTTCAACCTAAATCACAAAAGACTGCCAAACCACAGAGGCGAACGCCTCCTCTTCCTTCGCCATTGCCCTCCATTTTGGGCCCGCATCCTTCAACCCTAACCAGAGTCCTTCCCGCTCCAACCTTTAATCAAAACCGATTGCCTCCTTTGCTTCCTTTACCGACCACTAGCTTACCCTCTCCCAAAAGGGCGATACCTCTCACGAAGAGTGTACCGTCTCAACCTGTCATCGCACCATCAACCCGGAAGGTGGTACGAAAACCCCCTCCAACTTTGCCCAAGCAAAAGTCACCGACATTGCATACATCGATGAGCACGGATCCTTTAGTGGGTTCATACTCTTTAATCTTGCAACGACTTTTGCAAACTTCTAGCATAACTCTTCCACCCATCAAGCCCTTTCAACCTCTCGGGTCTAAACCTTCCTGGTTCGACGACACGAAGATTTGTTTATATCATCGTACACCAGGACATGACACTGAGACTTGTTGTGCCCTCAAGGCTGTCATTCGCCGTTATCTAGAGAAAGACACTCTTCTCTTTGAGGACACTTTCGACCGCCCCCTGACTCCTTCTCATAAACCTTCCACCTCTTCAAATCCATCCACATCTCATCAACCAGTTACAACCCCTTCATCATCTTCACCTCCCATCTTTGAAATCAATGCCATTCACATCACCACTAGGTCACAAAAGGACAAGGCGAAAGAAAAAGCCGCCATTCCTTGGACCTACCCTTTTGTCAATCCACCTCAACCACCTAAGCCTAAGATTTCTATCCTTGGCGCGCCTCAACCCTCCTCTTCTTCTTCTTCTTCCAGACCAATCCATGACTCCATGTTGAAACAGCTTCACCAGACACCTGTGAAGATGTCCCTCTACGATCTTATCCAAACCTCACCCCAACATCGTCAGGCCCTCATCCAAGCCCTGCAGGCAGCGGAGGTCCAACCTGAGGACCCCCAACCACTTGCTGCCCTTGTCCACTCCTTAGCCCCTATCGCCTCCATTACATTCAGCAATTCTGAGATTCCCACATCCAACACGAAAGATCAGGATGCCGCCTTCTTCATCACTGCCTACATCGATCGGACACACATTAAACGCGTTATGATCGATGGGGGCGCTAGCATCAACATCATCTCCACCCATGCCTTTGATCAGTTGGCTCTTCCCAAGAATTGCGTCTCCAAAACTGATGCGATCTTGCACTCTTTCAATGACACTACTGCCACGACCATTGGCACAGTCATCCTTCATATCCGCGTTGGTCCACGCACAGTCCCGGAGCTCTTCTACATCATCGAAGGAGAGTTCTAATACAACATCTTGTTGGGTCGACCTTGGATCCGCGCTATGTCCTGTGTCCCCTCCACCCTGCACCGTTGTGTGAAGTTTGAGCATGACGGACAAGTCCACACCATTCCCGCTGACCCTTCGCCTTTCAAAACATGCAACACCACCTACCGTCCAAACGATGTCCTCATTCCTATCAAGCCGTTAACCCCGGCACTGCCTCTATCTGCGGAAGCTTCGACCAGTTCGCAACAGGCGGTCGCCCTTACACCTCCCCTTCAAGCGACAACCACAGACCCCATGGAAGACGTCTTCCAAAGACTTTCATTGGGAGAATATCACTTGCTGGCTTTAGACATGTTCCAAACTCCACAAGAGTATGGATGCCTTCATCACAGCCCCACCTACGACCATCAGATAGGGATGATCATACCTTATGGTCCCCCTCACCTCCGCACCAACCTCGTCTATGGAGGGCTTAATCAAGCTCCTACTGACGGTAATCCTCTTTCTTCACCTCAACCTTTCACATCAGATTTCTCGTTTCTTGGCAACCCCACCTTTGCACACACTTACCTTTACAGGTGTGCATGGAAGGGTTTTGGTTTCGGACGCTATGAGCAGGGCTCCCATCAGCCTATCCAACCGCTCAATGATGACGATGCCAAGAAATGATATGGTCTGGGATATCACGACCCCACTCAAGACCCTGTAGACCTTTATCCTGAACCAATCCTTGACCAATCTCCTCCACACTCGCCTATTTTGCCACCTTCACCTACGGAGTCAGTGGTTTCCATTCCTCCTAGTTTTTTTTTCCATAAATACCATCCGCCTAGACCCCTTGACTTATCAGCTCAATGGGGTGTCCAAATCTCTCCCTCTCATTCTTCCCAGCATGATCGAAGATGAGTCGACAACCATCCACACTGTTCATTGCGTTGACGATGACGCCATTCTTTCTTACATGGGTGCTGACGATTCTTTTATCCAGTGCTCCCTCCCTTCTGAGACCCAGGTTATGTTAAATGAATCAACCATTGACATCAACCTTCCTTCTTCTGATGTTCCTCATGTCTTAAAGATTGGCCAATCTTTAGACGCTCAGTAGCAGCTTGACTATACCCATTTCCTTTCCGACCATAGCAAGGCCTTTGCCTGGACATACAGTGATATGCCTGGCATCGACCCCACCATCGTTACCCATAACATTGTCACCAAACCAGAGGCTAAGCCTGTCAGGCAAAAGCTTCGAAAGATGCATCCTCGCATTGCCCTCCTTATTAAAGAGGAGCTTCAGTGCCTCCTTTCTGTCTCCTTCATCCAGCCCATCGACTATCCACAGTGGGTCTCTAACATCGTCCCAGTCACCAAGGCAACTAGGGGGATTCAGATCTGCACAGACTATCATGACCTCAACCTAGCCTGTCCCAAAGACGACTTTCCTCTTCCTAACATCGACCAGCTTGTTGATCTTACGGCTGGCCATGAGATGTTATCTCTTATGGACGGGTTTTCAGGATACAATCAAATCCTGATCGCTTCGAAAGATCAGCACAAGACTACTTTCATCACCCCATGGGGGACTTTTTGCTATCGAGTCATGCCTTTTGGCTTGAAGAACGCAGGCGCCACTTATCAGCGCGCCATGACCTACATTTTCCACGATCTCCTCCACAAAATCATGGAGGACTATGTGGATGACCTTCTCGGCAAATCCAAGCTTCGCCGTGACCATCTGACCATTCTCAACATCATCTTTTCTCGTCTTCTTCAGTACCATGTTCGTCTTAACCCCAAGAAATGTGTTTTTGGGGTCCTCTCTAGCAAGCTTCTCGGCTTCATCGTTTCCTTCCATGGCATCGAGATAGATCTCGCAAAGATTCGCGCTATTCTTGAAATGCCTCCCCCGACCAATCTCAAGCAACTTCGTAGTTTGCAAGGCAAGCTCCAGTCCATTCATCGCTTCATCTCACAGCTTTCCGACTGCTGCCAACCTTTTCATCATCTCCTTAAGAAGGACGTCATTTTTACATGGGATAAGGACTGTCAAGAGGCTTTTGAAGCCTTAAAATGCTATCTGGTCTCTCCACCAGTCCTCATTCCACCTAAAGACGACCAACCCTTCTACCTTTATATCTCAGCCACTCACCATTCGTTAGGTGCCATGATCGCGCACCGAGACGAGCATCACCGTGAGCAAGCCATTTATTACATCAGCCGAACACTGGTTGACTATGAAACTCGGTATACCCATATCGAGAAACTCTGTTTGGCGTTAGTCTTTGCTGCTACTAAGCTTCGCCACTATCTTCTTAGTCACAAAACCTTTGTCATCACCCACACCGACCCTCTCAAGTATATGCACTCCAAGCCATATCAGAATCAACGTATGGCTTGGTGGCTCATGCTGCTTGCTGAGTTCGATCTCGAATTCATCCAGCAGAAATCTATCAAGGGGCAAACCATCACCGATCAACTAGCAGATGCCCCTCTTCCTGACAATCAACCTTCGCAGTGTGAATTCCCTGATGAGTCTATCGCTGCGCTTTCCTCCGATGACACCACCTATCAGATGACTATGTTCTTTGACGGTTCCAAATGTCAACTAGGTGGGGGTGCTGGGGTTATTCTCATTCCATTCGAAGGAGAGCCCATGCCTCTGTCTTTTAAACTTGACTTTGATTGTACCAATAATATGGCCGAATACGAGGCCTTAATTTTGGGACTTCAGACCGCCCTCTCTCTCAGCATCAAATCCATCAACATCTTCGGCGATTCACAGCTCGTCGTCAATCAAGTCAACGGTTCATACCTCTATAAAAATGACATTTTGCAAAGGTACAGAAATCGTGCTGACATTCTCCTTGCATCTTTCGACCATTTCCTCCTGCAGACTGTTCCTCGATCCACGAATAAGTTTGCTGACACTATGGCTTCTCTCGCTTCCCATATCCCATCTTCCTCATCTGCATCCAGACTTTTTGTCACGGTGCGTCGTGTGCCGTTGCCTTCATATATCTCTCCTCACATTCATCATGTCAACACTATAGACTCAAGCCCACAAGATGCTTGGTATAAGCAACTTGTGGACTTCTTATCTCTCTCTATCGTTCCTCCCAACCTCTCTAGTAATGCACGACGAGCTTTTATCAAGCGTACTGCTCGCTATACCATGCTAGGGGGTCTTCTCTATAAGCGAGGCTTCGACGGCCTCCTTCTTCGCTGTCTCACCTCCACTGAAGCATCTCAAGCCATTCAACAAGTCCACGACGGGATTTGTGGCGGACATTTCAGTGGAAATTCGGTTGCCAAGCGCATCCTTCGTTTGGGCTATTATTGGCCTACCCTTCATCAAGACTGTAGCGATTATGTTCGGCGTTGCATCAAGTGTCAGTAGCACTCTAACTTGCTTCATCTCCCCAGTCACGCCTTACAAATTGCTCAGGATTTCTGGCCTTTTTCTCAATGGGGTTTAGATCTCATCGGTGAGATTAATCCTCATTCATCTCTTCGTCATCAATCCATCATCACAGCCACTGAATATTTCACCAAGTGGGTGGAAGCCATTCCTCTCGTTTCTACAAAAGCCGACAAGATCGTCGACTTCATCAACACCCACATCATCTGTCATTTCGGTGTCCCTCATAAAATCATCACCGATAACGGCAAGTCCTTTAAAAACAAAACTGTCCAAAAGCTATGCATCAAACTCAGTTTCTCTTTGCCTTACTACCCACAAGCAAATGGGCAGGCCGAGGGTTCCAACAAAATTCTCACCAAAATTCTCATGAAAGTGGTCAGTGACACCGACAGGGATTGGCACATTCACATTCCCTTCACTTTGTGGGCTTACCGCACTAGCATCCGAACCTCTACGGGTGCTACTCCTTTTTCTCTCGTGTACGGAACAGAGGTTGTCTTACCTCTCGAAGTACAGATCCCGTCTCTCCGCATTTCTCTACATGATATCCTTTCCAACGATGACTTTCGTCAAGATCGCTTAGCTCAACTTGAGTTACTTGACGAACGCCGTCTTGCTGCCCTTAATCATCTCCATGTCTATCAACGTCGCATCAAACACACCTATGACAAAAATTTGTGAGAACGAGATTTCAACATCGGAGACCTCGTCCTCAAAGAGAATCAACACGTGACCAATATGGAGCGCAGTAAACGAGGCAAGTTTGCTCCTAATTGGCTCGGACCTTTTATTATCACACACAAGTATGGATCAAGGACTTACCGTCTGTCTTCTCTTGATGGACGCCCAGATCTGAGCCTCTTAATGCGTTGCATCTGCGACCGTTCTATTGCTAGTCGAGTACTCATCCACTTGACACTTAACTTGAGCTCGTCCCTTGAGCAATCCCCGTCCTCTTAATCTTACCTCCTTGTAACCCTATTCCTCTTAACAATTCCTATAACCCTTTTATGCGGTATGGATGCTTTGTCCTCATAAAAGGGAGTCCTTGACCTTCTATAATCTTGTCCATGACTCACATTTCTGTCAAAACAAATCAAGATGTCAAAACATATCCATGGTCACTATATCAATATCAAAATCAAAAGACCGACTGCTCCCTTGAAGGACAGCTATACTATCATTGTTGTATTACTAGACTGATCCCTCGAAGGACAGCTAGGCCAACTTATCAAACATTATTAAGCAAAAATATAGACCACTCCCTCGAAGGATGGCTATCAAACAGCATTATTTTAGAATCTTCCCGCATTGATCAGCTTCACACCCTGACCACCAAACAAACGACATCTCTATGCAGGCTTCCCGCATTGATCAGTCTGCGCTTAAAAAAAAAAAAAAAAAAGAGTCATGGACTTGACTTATAGTTGTCTCAGGGTCTCCTATAAAAAGGGGCATCGTTATCTTTGCTCTTAAAATGGGTTACCCTTCTTCCTCCTCCTATCACCTGCTTAAGGGACTTCGAGCTCACTTTAATGTCTAAGTGATTCGATTACCGCTCTAACATAACCACGGTCAACGACGTCACGCATGAATGGGGCTCTTGGTTCTCATAACCCCTATCTATGCTATCTTTTTGGTCCTTGTCAATGAAAGAACAATATGCTTTTCACTTCTTCTACACTTTGGTCACATTTACCTTCATCACTTGTCAATCGACTCAACTCAACTCTCTTTTCAAACCATCAACCTGACCTAGCCTATTCACCCTAGTTTCTATGGACACCAATACACATGGAAACTATCAACCTGCCACAATTTATGTTCAGCATAAACCAATACTTGCTGAAGCATAAATAAACCTCAATTCATTTTTAGCATACATCCATCACGAATATGGAATATTGCTAGGGATGAAAAACCCCTCAACCAATGTTGCAGAATACACCATTTGGAAAAGGCTGCAACATCTTTTTTTTCCTCATCCTTTCATCCAATCATCGACCAATCTATCAACCATTTTAACCACCTGTCTACCACTCGGACGCTTAGTCTGAACTACATTGGCCTGAGGCCCTATCACCAGGGCTATGTAGGCAACACTCAGTTGACATGGGGTCTTCTGGGGTTAGCTCAGCCACATCCTTTCGTCCATTCCTCCCCTCGACCACCAACCATTGGAGATCATACCTATCTCCTCTGACCTCGACTACTTCCAAGACACTGTTGCCTTGGTTGTTTTTGCATGTATGCTACCTCATGACTGGTTAGCAGAATTGTGCGCAGACCTTTTTTGGACCCTCACAAGTATAGGATCGCAAACCGGTTGATCCGCACTACTTGTGGCTTTTTCGTGTTTCTAGGAGCACTTCCTGAGCTCGGGATACCTGGAACACGACGACCATTTGGAGCTTCAGCTTAGAGTGAGTGACCCGATCAGTAGACGACTAAATGCTGGGGCCCGGTTACTTCAATTTTGGCACTCCTCGACCCTTGACCTGCGACACTTTTGACCTGACCATCTCGTGCAGTGGTATGCGCGCAATCATGACTTTTGCAGCGTTCACCCTCACCCCTTTTTCATCCACTCTTTGTCAAATCAGCACCCAATTCTCGGTTCCCTTCCCTCGACTCCTGCTTTGAGGGGGAATACCTTATCCTTAATCGGGGCAACCTATCCGTTTCCTATTTTTGTCTTGCAGTTCATTCGAACAACCAACAAGACGAAATCAACCTTATCCCTCACCTGGGGCACTCACTCCTATTTTTGTCTTGCAGTTCGTCAGAACAACCAACAAGACAAAAAGGGGCAAATGTAGACACCGAAATCGTGTCGACTCCCCTGGTCATTCTCCGTCTTATTCTTCTTCGCCTATTTAACCCTTGTCGATCACTTGTCCTACCAACCTTGACCCTGGTAGCATGTAACAATGAGCAGAGGACTAAAGCTAGACTCCATCCCCATTGTACATCTGCCGACGACGGTCTTTACCCGGCCGATGTCGCCGACGTCGGTCACTTATCGGCCGATGTCGGCAATCCTGCCGACGTCGGTCACCATCCCGTTATCAGTTATCAGTTACCATTCGGTTCCTGATCGGTTTTTTGAAATGGTTATCGAACCGTCTCTCAAAACCATCCCAGGGCCTCCCTTCATCTCCCCCCCCCCGATCAGTCACACAGACTCGCTTTTTCGACATCTACAGGCTCTCCAGCATCCATCAACTCCAGCGTCCACCAACTCTAGCGTTCGTTCTTCCAGCACTGCACAAGAACTTCGACTATGGCTTCAATCACGACTCCTCACAGGTAAGTATCTTCTGTGTTTTATTTCATTTTCTTTCTTATTATTTATTCCCTATTTCTGCCATCCTGAAGCTTCAAACCCCCAGACTCGACCAAAAACCCCGTCCGGACTCTGTCTAAAATCTTGTCCCGACCCTGTCAAAACCTTCTGCAACTTTCCCAGACCTCTGTTCAGAACCTGCCCCTACCGACGCCGGTCACTACCCCGACCGACGACGGCACCTTAACCGACGTCGGCACCTTCCCAGACCGACGCCGGCACCACAGAGACCGACGCCGGTGACTATGCAGAACAGTGCCGCTTATCAGGTACGCATTTTATTTTCTGTCATTTATTTCTGTCATTTCATCTTTTTATCTACTTTCATCCAACATTACACTTTTTATCAGTGGGTTGATATCCTTCTAGGGAGTCTTCGTACTTCTGGGATCGGGCGTTCGCCTGACAACCCACCATATCTTTGACTAACGTCTTTCCGTGTTTTAGTCTCTTTTCTTCGCAGGTGTCATTCCTCCACAGCCAAAGAGGAGAATCTTCCAACGTCTGATTTCGGTGCGCTCAACTTTATCAGGTACTTCTAGCCTTAACCATTTTCTTTCAGTTTCTTATTTCTTCTTTGAATGTAGAAAGCAATTTTGCATAGAAACAGTATGATATAGATCATGGTGCTCATCAAACTCAACAAGTCCAACAATCACACAAGCATAATGCAATGTGAAACCAATAAGGCCAAAGACCACATACAAGGTATATATTCAAATGTTGCAAAGATAGAATATTGTGCATAGGAAGCTAAGGTAGACACTCAAAGTATATGTGAAAATGTCTCACACAAAAAGACATGCTCAAATTTCACACATAATCATGGGCTAATGACCAAAGCAAAGGACATGTTCAAATAACTTACACACTAAACAATATCTCATAGAGATACTCACATAAGTTACACACAAGGGCCAAGGGGAAATCATAATTAATAGCCAAGATGTAATCCACTATGTGAAAGAAACAACATATAATAAGTATATAATTAGAAAACTAATCTAAACTATGGATATGTCATGTGACAATATTCTATCATATAACATATTCATGTGCACTATGTAAGATAAAGATGTTAGTAAAGCATTTGTAAATAGTATATAGCTCAATAGTATGGGAATCATGGAATGATAACCCATTTACATATTATCACTTGTAGATAAAGATTCCCCTAGTTTAGCAAGGCTATTGGGTAGAAGTAAGTCCAATATTTTGGTCCCTATAAATTTTGTATGCCCTGTATAACACTCATACTAGTGAAATGCATGTGTAATAAAAAATAATATGTTATCTAGTATCCATGAAACAAATAATATATTACACAGATGTGAACTAGATTTATAATCATGGTCAGGTATTGATTTTTGAATTTTCTAAAATATTTTAAATGTTTTTAAATTTTTGAAATATATGATTTTTTTTGTTTTTTACAATATATGGAAACTAAAACTAGCAACAATAGAAACTAGTAAAGATAAGGTGTCAAAAGTAGAAGAATAGGTGAAAAGACCTAAACAGTTTACAACATGTGTCAATATGAATTATATACTAATAATTATTTTATGGCCATGTATGAACAAGATGCCCCTATTGGGAAGCATGTAGGAACAACACAAGTATACAAAGAAATAAATTGTACATTCTCATCTATCAAATGTACACCTGTTGAAAGATGTAATAAGAAAAATATAGCTTTGAAAATGGAATTTTTTTGTATTGAAAAATAGTGATTTTCATATTGAAACTAGATATGATGAATAAAAACTGGTAGTATTAAGGATCTATGTGATGAAACTTTGATTTATGAGTGAAAAATAGTATAATATACATACAATATGCTAGGAAAATAATGCTAAATGATCCTAATCTGAGTTTGGAAATTATATCCTTAAAAATAAATGAAAAATTTTAAGTGTAAACTTTAAAATTAGGAAAATGCATGGAAGATAATAATTGAATTGAGCATTATTTTGAATTGTTAAAATTTGGAAAGTGAAGAGGAAGATCTAAGAAGCCAACAAGTCCAAAAGCTCCAAGGGATTAGAAGAATAAATCAAGTGATCAGATGTTATTGAGAAGTGTTTTCATTGATGTCAAGGTTGATGACATTTGATGTCAACGTTGATGTCATTGATGTCAAGGTGCATCCGGTGAAGATGCATGATGAGTGGTATTTGAGGTATGAACTTGTGAGCTTAATATGACAAGGTGTGTTTATTGAGATTTGTCTTATTTATTGGTTGATATCAAGGTTTAGGTCAGCATGAAGTTGTCAATGTTGTCATTAAAGGTTCTTGTGAAGGTATGATGACAAGTACGTCTGCAAGAGTGTTGTTATGAGAAAGGCCAATTGGTAGTGTGTGTTGTGACAAGCTTATGAGCATTGAAGGTATGTAGTGTGAAAGAGATTATTGTATTGATTATGATTTTTTTTCTTGTTTCCATTATTGAAAAATGCATAAGTAGCAAGTTTTTGAGGTCAAGTGCTTAAGTGGCCTAAGCCTAATCATGACATTGAGCGACCTTGTGAGAAGGTATAAGCATAGTTAGTTAGATGTGTGCACACATGCATGAGTGGCTTCATGAGATTGTTTGAGCACATATGTTAGGAATTAGAACACTCATGATATTTTTAGGATGATCCTACAAGGGTAGGACCTTTAGTCTAGGTCTGCATCTAGACCTCTCTTAAACCTTGCCTAGCCTAATGAGGTATCATGATCTATTTTCAAGGCATGTGAAGGTTGTATGAAAATGTTTAAAAATGAGATAGGTTGTATGGAATTAGAGTGAAATTTTTATCATGATAGTGAGGTTTTTTTATCATGGAAAGAGGCATGAAGATCAGTTATTTGCCTCGTAAGGTATGAAGACTATGGTATAGAGAGAGTACAGCATAATGGGGTATCAGGGTATGTTTTCAAGTCAAGTATGAGTATTTTATCATTTAAAAAAGTTATTAAATTTTATTTATACATGTGTATGAATTTTTAGGTTCTATTTTGAAGGATAAAGCATGAAAAGTTATTTCAATGTCTCTTGAGTGCTCAGAATGAAGGGTTCTCAACCTGAGAAGGATTTTATTATGCTCATTATCTCATCAAACCTCTACATGGGAACCTAATAATTTCATGGTGTATGGTAAAGGTTCCTAGCTCAAAATTATATGTATTAGTTTTTGGATTAAAGGGCTATGCTTTATGAATAATTGTTAAGAGAGGAAATAGGTTTAAACCCTCTTAGGACAATAATAAAGACATGATGTTGAAGATGTTGGTAAAAAGTGATCAAAATGGATTGGTATGCTTAGGTAATATATTTTATCTTGTATTGTACTCTAAAAGGTACCTCTAAGTGGTATTTTTTAGAGAGAGGAGAGAGAAAATGTTGAGTTACAGGCTTATTTCTGAAGATTTTTTATAGAAGTCAAAATTTACATTGGACATAGTAAGAAAATAGATAGAGGAAGAAGGTAGAGACTCATGTTTTATGTATATGAAGATTTATGTATAGGTTCTTTTCTTAAATTATGTTAAATTTTTCATCCAAGTTAACCATTTCTAATAAGCCTAATGGTATAAATGGTGAAAACCCTAAACAGTAGTGAGAAGATAAATTAAAATGTGTTTACAAGATATAATGATGAAACCAAGTGCATAAAGATGTTTTTCAAGACTTATAAGAAAATTTAATGTTTGATATAATTTTTGGAGGTTAGTAAATATGGTGAAAAAGTTTCTCACAAGTTGACCTATATGGTTCAAGCAAGACTGTGAGAGATAAGGTCAGGAGATTGATTTGCAAGACCAATGCTTGATATTAGAGCTTATGGTTTTTATTATTGACATTATTATAATTATTTTATATAATATTTTTAATTTATTGAGAATTATTTAAATTATCCTTTCAATTTTTGTATGTCAAGAAGTTTTCATGACTGGTTTTTGACAGTTCTAGCAGTTCTGAGTGAGCATACTAAAGAGATGAGTTTAAGCCTTCTCGCTTTAAATTAAAATGTTTAAAGAGTTTGGTGATGACCATGAGTTAATTTATACTATATATATATATATATATATATATATATATATATATATATATATATATATACTTATTTGATCATATTTGAGTGTCTCAAGTATTTTTTAGCTTCATTCTAGCTAAATAGTTTTTTGAGGCACACAAACCTAATAGAGCAAATTGTGTAAAGCCCATGTAGTAATGAAAATTTGGTTCTAAGTGTGTTTTCAAGGAATAATGATGGATAAAAGTGCATGAATATATTTTTTGGTACTGTTATTTCCTATTATTTCTTGGTATAGAGCTTGGAATTTAGGTATAGTGGTGAAAATAATGAATCCAGAATGGCTTATCTGGCTCAATGAGGTGTGTAGTGAGGTCAACAAATTGGTCTGTAAGACCGATAGCTACCACTAGAACATATGATGTTTATATTTTAATATGGTTTTTAAATGTCATAGTATCATTTTCAAGCATTTTAATTCTTTTAAAATGGTCATATAGGTGTTGAAGGTCAATGTTTCATGATTGTGTTTTTGACAATCCTAGCAGTTCTACATAATCAAGTTATAGTGATGAGTTTAAGGCTCTATGACATGATTTAAGTGTCTAATTAATATATTGACATTTTTATATCATTTATATTCTTTATAAATTATTTATTTTCATTATTGTGTGGCTAAATGATGTGTTATCTTTAGTTGTTCAAGATAGACTTTTTTGTGCATTCAAAGGCCTAATGTAAACAGTGCTAATGGAGTGTTTCAAGTGGTGGTTGGACCTAAAAATTTCATGGTGATTATATTATTTTATGTAAGGCCTATTTTATTATTTTATGAATAGGTTGTGTTTTGTATAAATGTATAAAGTGTTCCAAGGAGTCATAAGGTAACGTGTCCTAAACTAGGCCTAATGGAATTAGGTCTCCATGAGACCTAAAGAATAATTTGGTCTATTTGAGTTATGGATGACTAATGTGTGATTTATTATTAATTTTAACATGTCTTAATTCCTATTATGTGTTTAATATAATTTTTCAAGTTTGTGTGTATAACCAAGAGGTGTATGAGAAAGAGACTGGTATTTATATAAGGCGATTTTAGGCCTATTTGAGTAATCTTAGAGGAAGCAAATGAAAATAAAAGATTTAAGAATAGAAGTAGGTATTTGATACCATAATATGGGTGTATATAAACTATCATGAATATATAATAGGATTTATGAGTATGAATATCAAGGTTATATCACCTAATCAGTCTTGAAGAGACCTAGTTAAGCAAAGAGGCCTGGAAGGTAGTTTGAGAGGGATAAGAGTGTGAAGAGATGAAGAGGTGGAAATCATATATTATGTGAGAAACAAGTTGATATTAATTTTATCAAATGAATTAGATGATTTAGTTGGTGTTGATTCATCTAAGGGGTCAGTTCCTTCTTTCAAGTGGGTGCTTGTTAAAGCCTTCTCAAGTGGGTGTTTGGTTATTTGGGGTTGGTGCTCCATGTGGATTTAGTGCTTCACTAAATTTAATTTTTATATTATAGGACTATATTAAATTTATATATAATAGTAGTTTTTCTTCCACTTAAGGGTTTTTGACATATGTGATGTGTTCTTGTATTTCATGTTCATATGTATGGTTTTTTGTGCTTTGATTGATCTATATGTTTGTATGAATGGATCATGAATGTTATGTGGAATTAAATAAATGTTTTTAAGACTAATTCATCCCCCCCTCTCATTCATTATGCTTCTAATAATTATTATTATAGAATGGTCCTTTGAGTTAGGCCTAATAGCCTAAAGGAGATCCTAGAAGTGTAAGCATGGATTGTGATGATGATAGTGTTTATCAAGATAGCAATGAAGATCAATTCATTTCACAAGATAAATATGTAAGAGATATGTTGAAGAAGTTTTAAGGAAATAATAAGTCATCTAAGGTAAGTCATCATAATGGTTTTGATGATGATGATGACTATGTTGATCAAGTTGGAAATGAAGTTTTATTATTGGCTAAAGAAGCAAGTTGTTCTAAAGAAGAAAACAACATGTATGATGAAGTATACTATGACAACGAAGAAAAAGTAGACCTTAAATTTGAGCTCATAAGTGCCCTAGATGATTTGAATCACCAAAATAAGAGGAAACATGAGTTGACAGCTATGGTCAAGGGTCTTAAGGAACATATATGTACCTTAAAGAGTGACTAGGTCAAAGAAGCCAAAAGGGATGAGAATATCATCAAGGATTTTAGGAATCAGTTATAATGTGTCAATACAAAGTTTAGATCAAAAGAAGTTGAGTATGATTAGTTGAAGATAGAGCTAGATTCTTTAAAGGTTGAGCATGAACAGCTCATAGACAAGATGAGCAAGTTTGAGAAAGAACGTGAGAAACTAGAATAAGTTAAGAGCACCAACATGAAAGTCAACATGAAGAGACCAATCAGGTAGCCCAATGCATGAGGTATTCCAATTATTTTAATGGTTGCTTTTTTTAATCATAAATTTATTCGTAGAGCAAGTGATTGTAGAATGATCTCAAGGGATGATTTGTCATGGGACCATGGGAGAAGTGATCAATCAAGAGGTAAGAACAGTAATGTTATTTGCTATAGTTGTCATAATGTGGGATAAATTACAAGATTCTATCCTAATAGAGTTATAAGACCCTCAAGACATAAGGTATATGGAGCTCCTAGAGTGCATGAGAAAGGTCAAACATTTACATGGAAACCAAAGATAGTCAAGGTGAGTCATGATCAGTCTACTAGTCAAAATAGACTATTTGCTAAGGTAGAACAAGGATCAAATGTGAAGTAATGTCAATAACATGTGTTATTTGCATATATTGACAAGGTAGTCAAATAGAAGAATAAGGATGATAAGGTTGATGAGTCAAATTCTTTAGTCAAGCCTAATTGGTTTCTAAAGAGGGACTATTAGTTTCATGATTGCAAGATGGCTAATAAGAGTAGATTGGAAATCTAAGAATCTCCTAAGTTCATGGTGTTTTAGTTTCCTATAAAAAGGGGTGACTCCATTAAGCATAAGGATACAGTCAAAAAAGGATTCATCTTGAGAGGATTCTAGGTTGTATGTGTTACAAGGTATGAGTTATGTTATTTATAGATCATATGAATATGACAAAGTAAAAGGTATTTTGGTCAATATGAGCAATTTTTTTGAAGATCAGTTCATGAGGAGCCATGGTATAGAACGCAAAAGTTTGTGCATGATTCATTTTTAGATTTCCTTTTACATTGTTGTGAGTAGTCTGAGAGTTTAGGGAGCTTGGTAGCTCTGAGGTTTGAAATCAACAAGTAGCATGGTAAGAGATCTAAGGTTGACATTAGGATTTTGATCTCAAAAAATAGTCAATTGGTATATGAGAGATGCTTGGAGGAAGATGAGTATGGTTTGAGAGTACTAATGACTCATGTGGTGAGATCAAGTTATGAAGACAAAGGGGGAGTCCCTAATTCTTCATTTGATGTCAAGAATATGGTGGCCTAGTGTGTGATCAAAGGTTTCAGTCATATCATTCATGTCAAGGACAAGGTGAGTGGTCTTGTGATATAAGTTAATTTTAAGGAGGTGTGTATGGAGTAAGGGGGAGCATGTTCCTATAATGTTTCATATTATGTGTGTTGAGATTTTTTTGTAAGGTGTGATTCTAGATGTTTCAAGTGTGATCATGTTTATTTGAGAAAAGAGCTAGTTCTAAGAAAATTAATACTAAAGGGAGATGTATCTTTTTGAGAAAATGATTAGTTTTTGAGAGTGGTTGTCAACTAGTGTCTATGAGGAGAAGCATCATCTCAAGGGGAGATTTATAGATCTATGTTGTGAAGTGTCAAGATAGTGAGGTAGAAGTCATAAGAAGCATGGTTTCTTGAGGTCTAAGGATCAGATGGTGGTTTTTAGAAGACCCTTTATCATTAATGTCAAAGGGGGAGAAAGATAAGAATGGGGGAGATGAGAATGATCAGGTTATAGTGTGTTTTCCATCAATAACAAAGGGGGGTTTTGTTGATAAGTTTTGTTATTGATGTTAAGGTTAATTTCATTTGATATCAAGGTTGATGTCACTAATGTCAAGGTTCATATGGTGAATATGCATGATGAGTGGTTTTTGAGTTATGAGCTTGTGAGTTTGATGTGACAAGGTGAATTTTTTGAGATTTATCTTCTCTATTGGTTAATTTCAAGTCTAATATCAAGGTTCAGGTTAGCATGACATTTTTAGTGTTGGCATTGAAGGTTCTTATAAAAGTATGATGACAAGTAGGTCTACAAGAGTATGGTTGTAAGAAAGGCTAGCTGGTAGTGTGTTTTGTGACAAGATTATGATCATTGAAGGTATTCAGTGTGAAAGAGAGTATTTTAGTGGTTATGAGTGTTTTTTTCTTGTTATTATTATTGACAAATGCATAGGTAGCAAGTCTTTAAGGTCAAGTTCTTAAGTGGCCTAAACCTAGTCATGGCATGAAGAGACCTTGTGAGAAGGTATGAGCATGGCGGCTTGGTGAAATGTGTCCACACAAGAATGAGTGGTTGTATGAGTTTGTTTGATATGTATGTGAGGCATTAGAGCACTCATGAGAGATTTAGGATGATTTTACATGGGTAGTACCTTCAGTCTAGGTCTGCATCTAGACCTCTCTTAAACCTTGTCTAGCCTAATGAGGTATCATGATATATTTTCAAGGCATGTGAAGGTTGTATGGTAGTGTTTAAGAATTAGAGAGTTTTTATGTCACAAGAGTGAGATGTTGAGCATTACAGTGAGGTGTTGTGAGCATGGAACAAGGCATAAAGTTTAGTTGAAGGCCTAATAAGGTATGAATACTATGGTTTAGAGAGAGTGTAGCCTAATGGGGTATCAATATTAGTTTTTAATAAAATTATTAGTATGTGAGAATTGAAAAAGGTGATTCAAGTTGTTTTAGGCATGTATATTAAGTTTAAGGTTCTAGTTTGAAGGACAAGGCATGAAAAAATATTTGAAGGTCTCTCTAATGCTCAGAATGAAGGGTTCTCAACTCGAGAAGGATTTTCTTGTGCTCATTAGCTCATCAAACCTTTTCATGGGAACATAATTATTTCATAGTGTATGGGTAAGGGTCCTAGATCAAAATTATATGTATTAGTTTTTGGATTTAGGGGCTATGCTTTATGAATGATTTTTAAGAGTGAAAATAGGTTTAAACCCTCTTTGGACCCTAATAAGGACCGGATGTTGAATATGTTGATCAAAATTGCCCGTAATGGATTGGTATCCTTAGGTAAGCTATTGGATTTTGTAGTGGACTCTCCCAAGTACCTCTATGTGGTATTGGTTAAAGAGAAGAGATATAAAATGTTGAGTTACAGGCTTGTTTTTGAAGAATTTTTTGTAGAAGTCAAAATTTACATTGGACATAGTAAGAAAATGGATGGAGGAAGAAGGTAGAGACTCATGTTTCATGTACATTAAGTTTTTTGGATAGTTAATATTCTTCAAGTGTGTTAAACTGGTCATCCAAGTTAGCCAATGCTAATAGGCCTAATGGCGTAAACAGTGAAAACCCTAGACAGTAGTGAGAAGATGAATTAGAATGTGTTTTCAAGATATAATAATGAAACTAAGTGCATAAATATTTTTTTTAGGACTTATAATACATGTTCATGTTTGATATAAGTTTTGGAGGTCATTGAATATGGTGAAAAATTTGCTCAAAATTTGACTTGTCTGGTTCAAACAAGACTATGTGAGATAAGGTCAGGAGATTGGTCTTAAAGACCAATGCTTGATATTAGAGCTTATGGTTTTTTTTATTTATGTTGTTTTTAATATTTTATATAATATTTTTAATGTTTTTATAATCATTGAAGGTAGTTTCATGACTAGTTTTTGACAATTCTGAGTGAGCTTACTGAAGAGATGAGTTTAAGCCTTTTTACTCTGATTTGAAGTGTTTTAAGCATTTGGTGATGACCCTAAGGTAATTAAGACTCTTTATATATACTTATTTTTTCATATTTTATTTTCTAAAATATGTTTTAGCTTCATTCTTGCAAGACAATTTTTTGAGGCACACAGGCCTAATAGAGTAAATTGTGCAAAACCCAGGTAGTAATGAAAAATTGGTTTTAAGTGTGTTTTCAGGGTACAATGATGGATAAAATTTCATGAATATGTTTTATGGTAATATTATTACATATTAATTATTTTTATATATCTTTAAATCTAGGTACATTGGTGAAAATGATGAAGCCAAAATAGCTTGTCTGGCTCAGTGAGGTCTATGTGTAGTAAGGTCAACAAATTGGTCTATAAGACCAATAATTGCCACTAGACCATATGATGTTTATAATTAAATATGGTATATATATGTCATATGATAATTTTAATGAAATTAAAGTCTTTTAAAATGTTCATACAAGTGTTTAAGTTCAATGTTTCATGACTGTGTTTTTGACAGTCTTGGCAGTTTTGAGTAAACAAGTTGCAGTGATGAGTTTGAAGCTCTATGCCCTGATTTGAAGTGTATAGTTAATATTGTGACATTTTTTAAGTCATATATATAAGGTATTTATTATCATTATTGTGTGTCTAAATTATGTGTTATCTTTAGTTGTTCAAGATGGACTTTTCTGTGTGTTCAAAGGCCTAATGTGAACAGTGCTAATGGAGCGTTTCAAGTGGTGGTTGGACCTAAAAAATGTCATGGTGATAAAAATATGTTATTTAATGCCAATTTTATTTTTGTATGAAATTTTTCTTCTATGTATAAATGTGTAGAGTGTTCCAAGGGGTCATAAGGTAACATGTCCTAAAGTAGGCCTAATAAAATTAGGTCTCCATGAGACCTAAAGAAAGATTTGGTCTATTTTAGTTATGGCCAACATAACGTGTGATTTATTATTACTTTTAACATGTCTTAAGTCATATTTTATGGCTAATATAATTGGGAAATTATGTGTGTGGCCAACCAAGAGGTGTATGAGCAAGAGGCTAGTATTTATACAAGGTAGTTTTAAGCCAATTTGAACAAGCTTCGAGGAAGCGAATGAAAATAGAAGATTGAAGAATATAATGAGGTATTTTAGACCATAATATGGGTTTATAAAAAAATTTATGAATATATAATATGATTTATGATTATAAATATCAAGGTCATATGACCTAATCAATCTTAAAGAGACCTGGTTGAGCAAAGAGGTCTAGAAGGCAATTTGAGAGGGATAAGAGTGTGAAGAGCTGAAGAAGTGGTCATCACATATTGTGTGAAAAAAAAAGGTGTTATAATGTTTATTAAATCAATTATGTGGCTAAGTTGGTGTTGATTTATCTAGGGGGTTGGTGCCTCCTTGCAAGTGGGTGCTTGTTAAAGCCTAGTCAAGTAGGTGTTTAGCTAGTTAGGGTTGGTGATCCGTGTGCAGCTGGTGCTTCACTAAATTTGGTTTTTGTCTTATATGATTTTATTATATTTACATATATCATTGGTTTTTCTTCCCCTTGAGGTTTTTCCACATATGTGATGTGTTCTTGTATTTCATGTTCATATGTATGGTTATTTGTGCTTTGATTGATCTATGTTTGTATGAATGGTTCATGAATGTTAAGTGGAATTGAATGAATGTTTTGAATACTAATTCACCCACCCCCTTCTTATTAATTTTGCTTCCAACATATGCATGGTAATATAGGAATAAGATGCAACAATCAAGAGGCTATATATAATTAAAAAAATCTTTTTTTAAAATATTTGAATGTTTTTGAGATTTTTTATGTATTTGGAAATGAAATAAATTAATTGATTAGCTCATCAATGTAATGATAAAAATAATCCATGATAGATGGTGCATGTATGACCTTATTTAGACAAAAATCATAATCAAAATGTATATCATATTCAGTAATAAAACTATCAATATCACTACTTGTGTAATCATGTAGAGGAGAAGTGGGTCTAGGAGACATAGAATAATGTGAAGCCCAATAAGTACTAGTAGAAGATTTTGTTAATGGTTGCACATTTTTAGAAACATTTTGATTGTATTAAGAACCATTTTTTTAGATGTTTCACATGATTGTGCTTGTATATGTTTAGACATCATTTTCCAATAAGGTTACTTTTGGATTGATTGCTTTTAAACCTTTTATGCCTTTTGTTGAATTGGTTCAAAAGAAAATTTTTGTTTTGATGCACCAAATAAAAAATTTCCTTTCTCTTGCCTATATGTATCCATGAAATATGGTTTTGGATGGGGAGGAGGAGGTACCATAGATTATAGAGTCTACTCATACCTAATTCTTGAGATTTTAATCACTTGATTAAAATGAATGTACTTGAGGCATCTATGTACCATGTAATAAAAAACATGAATATTTTGAAACCATGGAAAACCTAAGAACATGTCAAAGATCCCATTCTATGGTAAAATAGTAAAATGAGTGGATACAATAGTTATGCCTACTTGAAGAGGCAAGACAATGTGTCCTAAAGTTGTTTGTTGTTTTCCATCGAATGTCTTGATACTCTTATTAGTTCCTTGTATATCATGATTTTTATAACCCAAAGAATGAACCAATATTATTATGAAATCATTCACACTTAATTAATTATCTACTAGCACACTATGAATAATTTTTTGATTAACATAAGCTCACATACATAAGGCATTAAAATCAGAATCATCATCTATTATCTCACTATCATTAAAAGTAAACATAGGGTGTGATTGTGTAGTTGGAAAAATTGTACCAATAATTGTATCTAATGGATGATCATATGCTTTATGAGTTAGATAAGTATTGTAAGTGTGATGCACTATTAAATTGTCCTTTTTAGTATCATGATTAGGAAATGTCTCAGTGAAAATTTTCATTCTTTTGAGGCTTAAATTCCTTTATAGGAGTGCCTAGCTCAATAACAATGGTGTTAGTAAGATCTTAAATTATGTGCTTAAGCTTAGAAAATCTATTAGTATAATGACCATTACATCAATGGTAATCACAATATGCATTATTATAAAAAATGTTTACTTGAAGCTTACTGATATCAAATTGAGAAGGTAAAGTGATTAGATTGCATTCAATAATTTTTAAAACAACTTGTGAGGTGGTTGTGGTAATGTATAAAATCACCTTCTTGGATTATCTGAGAAAATAATCTTATTAGTAGGTTAAGAAATTACATCCACTATAACTTTTTCATCTAATTTATTATTTGTTGGCATAGATTTATAATATGGCTTGATTTGCAACTTTATTATAGAATTTAGAGTAAATTTAGGTGCATACTTAAGCTTATTCAAATCAAAAATCTTGACTTCTCTTTCTCTTAGTACATGACAAAGTTCTTCAAATGATTTAAATTTTTTGAAAATTATTGACTCATGAAAAGTTACTAATAAGATTTTTTGAAAATATATTGTAGTTCATTATCTACTAAATTATTATTCATCTTAGCAAGCATGGTCTTATATCAAAGCACATAGTCACTAATAGGCTCATTAGTTCCTTACTTAAGTTTAGAAATTTCATCAATGTTAATTACAAAGTACTTTATAAATTGATCTACTAACATATTTGAATATTTTACTAATTTCATATTTGAATATTTTAAGAATTTCATAAGTAAATCATAGAACCATCCCAAAGCATAATCCTTTAAGCTTATAGAAAATAATTTAGTTAAAAATTTGTCATTAAAAGCATAGTCCAAACATGAAGCATGAAAATATCTAAGATGTTGTTCTAGATCTCATTTACCCTCATATAGTGGAAGCTTAAGAGATCCAAATCCTATAGGTATTGTATAAGATGCAATCTCAGGTGCTAATGGATTATGAAGCTGATAATCAAGAGATTGATTAGCTTTTGGTATTCCTTTCTCTAACTGGAATACCTTAGCATGAAAAAAATGCAATATTTTACTCAAGGGTTAGTACAATAGATGAGGTAGGTGATATAGTATGTAGGGAAATAAAAGGATCTGTATGAGTTATTATATCATGCATGGGCATAGAAATATGTAGAATGCCTTTTTGCGCTCCCAATCATGTAGATGTATTGATAGCATTAATTGTAATAGTTACAATACTCGTATTAGGATTGACAATTCAAAAAAGAGGTTGTTGATTATAAGAATTAAAATTATTTTCTTTTTAGCATATTTAAAAACTAATAGGACTTCAACAATATTGGGTATATCTTGTGGTATTTGACAAATTCCTTTTCTAAATCTAAATAAACATTCAACTTGTCAATGATCTACTCCATTAAGTTCATTAGGATGAATCATATCCAATCCTTCATGAGTCTCTTGTGCATTAATGGTATCTTAATTAGCTTGTTCATTTTTATCATCTTCTTGGAAATATTCTTTAGTAATTTAATTATCAAAAGATAAAGATTCATTATTTATATTAGATGAATCCATTTTAGTGGTGATTAAAGGGATCTGAATATGTTCAATAGGAATCCCACTTAACCTAGCACCATTCCTCAAAGGAAAAAAAGAAACATATTTATTAGATGGAATATAAAAATAACATTGACACAAATTTTGTAACCAATAATAGCAATGTGTAAATAAAAATAACTAATGACTATAAATACAATACAAGCAAAAATCAAGGTATGAATGGTGATATGGGCAAGGGTTTGAATGATTGTGTGGCCTCTCAAACATACTTGCTCATTCATTTATTAGTGGTGTTGCAATGTTTCATATCATTAACTATATATGTAAAACAATGTTGGTAGCCCACTAATCCCATTTCTGATGGTACGGTGGGAGTAACTTCCTTAGGCTATACACACCTCTTAGGTACACCAAACATCAAATGGTTAAAAATGGATTCCTATGGTGTAAACAAGGGATCCTAGGTATTTCTTATATATTATGAGGTATGTGAAAACTAAACTCCATGTGTAGTGTTGTATAATGGCTGTGAGTATTGGGGTGGAACCCCTTACACTACGATGTCTATAAAATAAAACACCGCAAAGCCAGTAATGATAGTTACTATGTAGTTTTAAAATATTGGATCATAGTTTTAAAAACAAGAAATAAGTAAGTATAAAATAAATAGAAAATATAATTTTAAATATTTTAGGTGAGGAATCAGATCCTTTTAATTTTTTAGAAATCATAAATTCAGTTGAAACCCTTGACCACATAAAAATCAAGCAAGCAATGTTTGAAATTAAATAGTGGGTTTACTAAGATATTTTATCAAAATTTTGATTAATGGGTGTATTAATACTAATTAAGATAAATTGATTTGAAAGAATGAAAGTGTTGTAAATAACTTGTTTTATAAGAAAACTAAAAGCAAAAGATTGAAATAACTAAAAAGGAATGATGATAAGCAAGTCTAACTCTGAAAATAAATGAGAAACTTGTATGTGTAAGTTAGGATTGACATGCACTCATATTATCTAAAAAAAATTAGACTCGCATGAAACAAGTAATCGAACAAGATCCTACATATACGTGGTTGAGCGGTTAATGACCAAATGTAGAACATTGACTTAATAAGAGAGTTATCTACAACAATGCCAAAAGGGGAGGCTTCCAAAGCCTATGCCTACTAGAGAGTAAATCTAACTAGGACTTTGTAAATAATGTGGATATGATACTAAACTATGATGCTTGTAATAAACAATTAAATGACACTTTTAAAGGGGTAAAATAAACTAAACTAAAGGTAAGGTGCCATGGTAAGCTAAAGGGGATCCTAGGCAACCTAAGGTGTAAGGTGGAAACTCTAAACAATCTTATAGTTATCCTAGATTAATTAAGGATAGAGAGAGTCTAGACAAGGATACAAACACATTTATTTGCTAAAAAACATGCAATATCTACACTACTGAGTACTAAAATAAAGAGCATAAAGTTAGAAATAATTACCATGAAGTGGACCCATTGAGCCTCAATCTCCCCCTTGGATCAAGTGGAGATTTACAAGAGAATTTTATGGGTGTAAATAATTTAAGTGTAAACAAGACTCCAAAATCCTCAGTTATGACCTCTCTCGATGACTCCTCTAATTAAATCTTCAAGAGTTCCACAAGATAAGATCTCCTCAATATAAGATTTTAGACCTATAGCTCTCCTAATATGATTTAGGGTAGAATGTCAATGTAAGCAAAGTGAATAAGTGTGATATGATATGAGTGAAATATGACTTATTTATATAGTTTTTTAATACCTAAACCCAAACCTTAATTCTAGTCGATGGCATCAGCCCAGTCAATATAGTCATAAAGTGTTAGTTTCCATATAACTAATTTAGCCAAGCTAAAATACTACAAATGACAGAGGGAAATAGATACTAATGCATCATCACTGATGATATAGTAGATAAGGGAAGGCACTAAATAGATGGTATCGGTTAGGCCAATACCATAGGACATGAAAGATACAAGGCTAGCAGAATTAACTAAAGGCAAGCAAGAGAGAATGAGAGGGATAAACACTCTGAGAAGGCTAATCTAGTGAAAGGAAATTGATGTAATTATGAAGGTATAGTAACATCTCTCACAAAGCTCCACAAGCCTTATCCAACTTTTGTCCCAATGCACCCTTTAATTCATGCACTCAGGGAGATCGAAGCATGATCGGTCACTACAAGAGAAACCATTAATAAATATTAAATTAAAAAAAATATTGTGTGTATACATAAGCCACACCCAAAGCTTACCATGTGTCATAATAGTATCATGTGGGATGGTGCTTTGGGAAAGAAACAAAGCAACACAAGCATGAATAACAACTGAAATGAAATACTCAAAGGAACTAATGAAATTAAATTAAATGAAAATATGTACCTTCACTTAACTTATTTAGTGTGGGGAAATGTTTCATGGATGATAGATGATGGAAGGCATCAAACGTGAAAAATAAGAGGCAAACCTAAAAATAAGAGAAAATCTAAATTTTTATAAAAAAATTTTATCAGCACCTGAAAATAATCTATCTCCCAAGATCATGGTGATTTTTTGGTTCATGAAAAGGACCTATGGAAACAAAGATATGGCTGAAAAATGAAATCTCTAAGTAAATAACTAAAAATTTGAAAATTTTACTATAGATAGGTGAAAAGTAACTCATTTGTGCATTTGATGGTTATTAAAAAACCAAATTTATGGCATCCAAATTTATCACTGAGAGAGACAATGGTCCGATCACGAGGAGGCACACACCTAAGGGGATGCATTGAAGTGTCGAATAGAATGATTCATGTATTTTTGGCATCTATTACTCATTTTGTAATTTTTGGGATAAAATGAACTTTATTAGGAAATATAGGCACTAGGCCAAAATTATGTAATGTAAATTACCCCAAAAAGTGCTAAAATGAAGGTACTTTTATGATGGTCAATGGGTAGGTGTCATTTATTATGGGCTAGGGAAGAAATTATTTCACATGTCAAAATGCATCAACCAAGATGATGTAGTTTGAAAAGAGGGTGAAACCATTTTGGTCAATGTTTTAGGGTGGTTCAATGAAGTTGAGTAGGAATTTTGCCTATGTAGTATAAATGTGACCTATTTGTACGGTACTATAGGTATTGGTCAATGGTATTAGGTAGAAGATATGGACAATGTAGTTATGTATGTGACTAATGTAGTATAGAGTCTAAAAATATGGTTGATGGAGTATAACCTAGTTGATGGCATAGAATAGGACATTTGTTGATGTCATATGGCATGGTTGATACAATAGAGAAGTAAACATGGCCAATATACAAAAAAATATAACATGGTTGATGTAGTTAGATGCATGGTTGATGTAGTAAAAAATGTTAATTTATACATTTGTAGTTATTTTAAAGCATTTATTTCATATATTTTTTATCAATATCTAGTATGTGTTTTATTATTTTATGTTTTGTAGAGACAATAAAGACTTTGGAGGTGCCTAGATATGATGGGGATTCTAGACATACTTGATAGACTATCATTTGTGGATCTAGTGTAGCTCACTACATTAGGTTTTAATGACATTATGGAGATGTGTTGAGTGCCTTTGAGCATGGAGCTCATCACTATGTTATTGGGGTAATGGGAATTACTCATGGACACTTTTATATGGGTGGTTGATAGGGACACCATAGGTTGGCCATCACCCTAGAGGACATCCATCCATACTAGGGTTGCCAGTCCTGGGCACACTAGTGGTGTGTGATAACCCTAAGTTAGTGGTTGAGATATGGACCTTAGCTTAGTGGGATATGAGTTCTGATAAATATAATAAGTGAGGTGTCATGGTTAGATTGTTTTAAGTGTATATATCAAACATTCTGAATATATAGAAGGCTCTGATCAGACTTATGATAACTCATGTGATCTATTATAAGTCTGATAGGGTCATGTTATTGTAAAGTGTGTTGATCTATGTTGGATCAAGGCACATTGTATGATTTGGCTTCTATCATCTGGGTATATCTTGTTCATGAAATCTATAGCATCTTGTTGAGAGGTCAACAATTTATGGGCCCAATTATTATTTTTATAAGTTAGATCTATGAGTGATTTTTGATGTACCTACTAGTGACACTTCCTCTTGTGGTCAATGATGCCCTCCCAAGGGTTAGGCTCCAAGCATAAGACCATGTTGTCTTATCATTTCCACACACACCAAATCTAATGACTATGCAGCAGGACTAGATCATGTAGATGTCATATATTACTACTATAGATGCATGGTCATCTTGTTAATCTATTGTACTAATGAGAGCATGGGGTCAGATCATTAGGCAATACCCCCGATGGGTAGAGCCTCATCTATGTGATTATGTTTCGATTAGTTTGGGTTATCACGCCTAGTTGATCTTCTAGTAGTACATATATTTTTGTCCAAACACACAAGAGAGCCATGAGGAGTGGGCAGGTGAGGAGTGTCAGTTGCTGCAGAAAAAGAGTCCAAACTTCTAGAGGACAAAACTTTTGATATGTAGCTCTGTTTGAGCCCATTTTCATGCCAAAATGACTGTATCAAAAATTTCAATGTAGACATAACCTTTCATTATAGTTAGGGACATTTTTAATATATTTTGGAGGCTATACGTAAATTTTAGTTTAAAATTATTTTTGGGTTTTGTTTAAATTTAGAAATTATCTATTTTTGTAACCAAACTTGAACTTTAGTTGAAATTCATCTGATAGGTTAATTTTAGTATTTAATTTACTTTTGAATATTTTTAGCGTTGCGTGCACTTGCATGTCAAACTTACTAAAAATATTAAGTCGAGTTTTATTTATTTCTAGAGTTTAAAATTTTGCATGTCAACTTAAATTATGAGTTGAGGCTTATTTATGGATGATTTGTAATTATTTGAATCATTCAATATGAATCAATACTGGATATTATTCATAATCTTGGCCTATTGTATTTTTATTTGTATTGATAGCATTTGGGTTCATCATTTGGTATCAAATCAAGTTCTAATCTTGGAGGTGTAAGAGATGGTGAGAGGATGAGGAAGAATCGCTCAGACAAATCAAACTACACAAGAGCTATAGAAGCAAGTAGAATAATTAACTGATATCATTGTGAATCACATATAAAGGACAATAGAAGATGATGTAGAAGATAACATAGATCATGAAGAAGAAATTTTGCAAGAGGAGCAACAAGAATAGCCACCATAAATGGAAGAGAGGATGGTTAGATATTTATAAGGAACAAAAGAACCAAGGTTGACATTCTAGATTATGGAGGAAGTTTAAAACTAGAGGAGTTGATAGATTGGATGAAAATCATGGAGAAATTTTTTGAATGGAGAACTATGAAAGAAGACAAGAAGGTAAAGTTTTCATGCACAAAATTGAAGGTTCATGCAATGATTTGGAAGGTAAAGAAAAGATCAACTCATGGAAAAAGATAGAGAATAATCTGAGGGAGAAATTTCTTCCTATGGATTACTCACAAACCCTATACATAATATTTTAAAATTTGAGACAAAAGGATCACATTATACAAGAGTATACAAATGAGTTGTACAAGCTTTCCATATGCATGGAGCATGATGAGATAGAAGAAAAGATGGTTGAAACGTATTTAAATGGTTTAAAGTTTTCTATTCAATATGAATTAAGCATGCATATAATACTTTTCATGGAAGAAGCTTATTAATTAGCTTTGGAGTTAGAAAAAAAATAGGTAAAATTTTAGAAAGACATATATTGGGCCAAGAAGAGAATGATACCCTCCAATAAGGGGATGAAGTTTATTTAATAAAAATAGAGGTGGATTTAATACCACTAGAGGAGAATCATCATGTGGTCCAAAAAGACAAGAAGATAATAGAGAAGGGTTTCAATACTAACAAAAAGGAAGAGGATTACAGAGAGGATGAAGCTATGGTGGTGGTAGGTGATGGTTTCCAAATAAAGATAGGTCTTATGTTTGTTATAGATGTGGAAAATAAGGCTACAGATCATTTGAGTGTCCACACTACCAATATAAAGGAGGCAAGAGGATCACTCAAGAGTGAATTTAGTTGAAGCTGAAAGAGAAGAGTAAAATACTAAAATTGTAGCAACAAATATTGGAGAAAATATCATAATGAGAAGAACATTGATTTCTCTAAGGAAAGAACATGTGTAGAATAAAGAAGGTGGTGATACATGGTTGTAAATAAATATATTTCAAATAAGATGTAATTTAGGAGGTAAGATACACAAAGTAATTATAGACGGTGGTAGTTGTGAAAATATGGTTTCTAAAGATATGATTGAGAAACTAAGTTTGTAGTGTGAAAAGTGTCATAACCCTTATCAGATTTCATGGTTTAAAAAAGGGAATGAAGTTACAATAGATAAAAGGTGCTTAATCAATTTTTCTTTAGGTAAAAATTAAAATGATTACAAATAGTGTAATATTATACCAATGGATGCATGCCATGTGTTATTGGGAAGGCCATGGCAGTTTGATAGAAAAGTATTTCATGATGGAGCAAAGAACATAGTTTATGAAAAGGTGATATGAAATTAGTTTTGTTACCTCTTAAAAAATAAAGGTATGTTGAAAGCATGTTGACTACAAAATAATTTATCAAAGACATGAAGATGACAGGTTGCTCCTATGCATTAGTAGCAAAGAAAGAAGACATAGAAGTGGTGAAAATACCAACAAAAGTAGTAGTGTTGAAAGAATATGTAGATGTAATACCTAATGAGTTACTAGATGGTTTACCACCAAAGAGATATATTCAACATCCTTATGATTTGATTCTAGGATCAACTCTACCCAATCAAGCAGCTTACAAGATGATTCCAACATATTATATAGAATTGAATAAGTAGGTTACTGAATTGGTGAGGAAGGGTGTAGTAACCAAGATCATGAGTCCATTTGCAACACTAACATTTCTAACTCTAATGAAATATTTAGGGTCAAGGATGTGTGTAGATATTAGAGAAATTAATAAAATTCCAATCAAGTACAGGTTTCATATACCTCATTTAGATGATATGATAGATGTTCTTACAGAAGCAAAATATTTTACCAAGATTGATCTAAGGAATAGATATTATCATATTTAGATTCATGAAATACATGAATGGAAAATAAAATTCATTGGAGATAGTTTATATGAGTGGATAGTGATGTCATTCGATTTATCGAATACACCTAGCACATTTATGATGGTGATGAACACAATGCTATGTGAATATAGTGGTAAGTTTGTGGTGGTTTATTTTGATGATATTTTCATATTTAGTAAGAGTAAAGAAGAGCACTTACAAAATTTGAGAATGGTATTAGAATTGTTAAGAAATGAGAGTCTCTATGCGAATTTGAATAAGTGGAGGTTTACATAGAATAGTTGGGTATTTGTAGTTTCAGTAGATGGTTTAAGAATAGATGAAAAAAAAGTAAAGGCAATTCTTGAGTCTCTTATTCCAAAAAGCATCATAGAGGTAAGAATTTTCCATGGTTTAACATGTTTTACATAAAGTTTATTAATAATTTTAGTAGTCTTGTTGCACCAATAAAAAATTATATGAGAGTAAAAGAATTTACATGGACAAGGGCAGCAACATAAAGCTTTGAGTTATTGAAGAAGAAAATTATAAAAAAAGCCTATTGTCATATTGCTCGATTTTAGCAAAGTGTTTGAGGTTGATTGTGATGCTTCGTTTATGGGAATTGGTGTTATGTTGAGTCAAGAAGGGAAGCCAATAGCATATTTTAGTGAGAAATTGAATGAGGTGAGAACAAAGTATTTTAAGTAAAATGTTGAATTTTATGTCATTATACAAGCATTAAGACATTGGAAGGATTAACTAGTGCCTAAGGGGTTTATCCTATTTATTGATCATGAGGCTTTGATGTTACATCTTGATTCCTCGCTAAGCAAACTATTTGACTATCCATGGATATTTTAGTTGACACATATGATTTGGCTATATTTTTGACTAAGTTTTGAGATATATGTTGTTATGGGATAGTATAATATTGTTTAGGTACATATTTTCATTGTTGTGAGTTAGCATTAGTGTGTGTTTACATTACAAACATGTAGATGTGTTATTTCAATTATATTTTATGTTGTATGGTTATCATGATAATATGATCTAACTACCTACTTGTTGTGAGGTTGACGTAGGAGAACTCATCCCTTAGAGAATTATAGAAGGAGAACATCATTGGAGAGGATGATGTATATGAAGATGTCAAAAGATGACAAAGAATTGATGAGAACTATGCACACACCACAATAATTAACACATGTTAGAATTCATTAAAAATAGTTTACACATGGTGTGTTAATTTCTACTTGCATTTACATAGTTGTTTGCACATGATTTGCTAGCATAGATTAAATGGTTATTTATAATTTTTATAATATAATTATGTTTATGACTTTTAATGCTTCTAAAAATCTAAATTTGTCTGGTTAGTGCAAATTCAAGGTTTAATAATTTAGGGACTTATCATTAAACCATTTTGACACTTGAGATGCTAATTTATTAGTAAATTTATGAATTTTACTATTAAAAGGAAAAAATGAGAAAAATTAAAAATAATTAATAAAATTATATATTTGGGAAAATATATAACTGAGAAAAAAATTTGTAAAGCAAAAAGAGAAAAAACTCTCAAAATAAGCAAAAAATGGCAAGATAAATATAAAATGTGAGATTTAATTAAATCTCATGATTTTTGAGAAAAGGAGATAAAATAAATAAATAAAACAAACAAAAAGTAAGAAATTAATTTTTAAAAATGGAAAAGCAAATTTCCATTAAAAGAGGGAAAAGATTAAAAAGACCACACCCCTTTTTTTATCTGAAGATAGATTAGGAAAGAAGATGATATGAAGGGGGAAAGGAGAGCAGATGGAGGGTATAACGCACAGAAGAGAAGGTGCTATAGAGGATGTGTCCTTCTAAACTTCCAGGTAGGCAATCTATTCATGGTTGAATTTCTGAGTTTGCAAATAGTAATTATTGGAAATTTTAAGATCTAAATGTTGCTATCAAAAGATTTATTTCTTCAAAAAACTATTGACTTTCAAAACCATGTATCAACGAAATAAAATAAATGATTTCCACATAAGCTTACCTTATTTATTAGATTAGTATACCTATGAAAATTACTGAGTTAGTTTAGATATTATGTAATGATTTTGTTGAACTTAGTTGAGTGACAGTGCATGCAGTGAATCAATCTATCGTAGAATGTTGAGATTGCTTATTTTAATACATTGAAATTGGTTATAATAAAATGTATAGTTATTTTTTAATAGTCATTATGTGTTGAGCATTGTTTTAAGTAAACTATAATGATTTATATGTAGCCAAAATCCAATGATTCTTATAGTATTATTCAATAATAAATATTAACAAGGTAACGTGGTAATGATAACCTCTTACATTGCATAAGGTTATTTTCAGGGCACAATTGTGATCAAATTAGTATATTTATATAAGGAATCTGATAGGGTGAATTGTGAAACTATTGGTCTTTAAAAGCAGATTATACATATATGCAATGATTTTGTTGAACTTAGTTGAGTGACAGTGCACGCAGTGAATCAATCTATATTAGAATGTTGAGAGTGCTTATTTTAATACATTGAAATTGGTTATAATAAAATTTATAGTTATTTTGTAATAGTCATTATGTGTTGAGCATTGTTTTAAGTAAACTATAATGATTTATATGTAGCAAAAATCCAATGATTCTTATAGTATTATTCAATAATAAATATTAACAAGGTGACGTGGTAATGATAACCTCTTACACTGCATAAGGTTATTTTCAGGGCACAATTGTGATCATATTAGTATATTTATATAAGGAATTTGATAGGGTGAATTGTGAAACAATTGGTCTTTAAAAGCAGATTGTATATGTGTGTGTGTGTGTGTGTGTGTGTGTGTGTGTGTGTGTCTGTGTGTGTATGTGTGTGTGTGTGTGTGTGTGTGTGTGTGTGTGTGTGTGTGTGTGTGTGTGTGTGTGTGTATTAGATGTCAGTTAATAAGTGTAAAAAGTGGTCTACAATTATTTGTGAAAAGAACTAGACACCTTCATATTACCCATAAAATCAAGTATGTGATTATCCTTTCTTCCCTAAATTTGCCATCTAGACTTGTTTATTTTATTATTATGATGTTTTTTACGATGAAATGGGTACATCCAATAAAAATATTTTCCCTAAAATTTATCTATTTTCCATGTTTTGGCTACAAGAACTTATTCAGACTCATTAAGAGAAAACATGAAATAAGGAAGGCTATTGATGTATTTAGAGTGAAAAAGGCCTTATAAAATTAGAGGATTAGCAAGTGAAACTAGTGTACTTGAACAAAAAAAAAAATTAACACAAATTGAAATAATTTCTTTGAGATATTTTCATGATTTGTTTGGAAAGAAATGCATTTACTTTTTGACATATGTAAAAAATTATTACCTGTAATATCATTTTTTAATGCCACAAATGCCTGACTACTTGGTGAGATTTGTCTTACATTGAAAATTATTGATGTTTTATGACTCACTCAAGAAAAACCTTGTGGAAGAGATTTTTTGAGAGATATATTTATTATGACACCTCCATTGGGTGTGTGATTAACAATGCGATTTATGCAAGAGACAATGTATGATATCAATTAAAACTTTAAAAATAAAATAGGCCATAGGAAAAGACTGAATTAAGCACTATAATTAACAATGTTATTTATGCTAATTTAGAGGTAGTGCAAATGTTTTAGTTTACCATTTCTTAATGGTGTCACTGGAATTAATTCCAGGTCTTCATTACACATCTATGTACACTTAAATTCTGAGCCTATTATATATATGGAAATCACCATTTGTAAAGGTGAAATCCTTTGCTTTTGAATATATATTTCAGTAGAGTGATTGGTAATTATTGGGTGGCTTTTAGAAGATTCAAAGTGTAATGGGATAAAATTGCTCTTATATAACTAAATGAACTCAAATATTCATTGAATTCGTGAATAAATAATAAGATGAGAGAGTTCTAGTATATGTAGGTTCATATCAGTGAACTATTAGCTTAAGGATGTGTGGACTTTTATAAAAACTTTAGAATTGATTTAGCATGTTAGTTAGATTATAAAACATAGTCAACCTTTTTGATATTAAATGGTTGAATAAATCTCATGAAAATCTCTTTGGAAACACCAAAAATTATAGGTGTTATGTGTGGTTAATTTATCCTTCGAGGGTTTAATGAGGTGTGGGATAAATAGAAAACTCAATTTAATCCTTATTTTAATATGAAGAGTTACTTATCATATAATTTGTGAATCAAAACACGAGATGTGAATGTAACATTAAGCCAAGTTATGGTATGCTTAATAATAAATATAGGTGTACATACATATATTCATAAAAGTGTATTCTTATGATTATAATTTCATGGGTGGATTATGAACTATATTAAAGAATTACATATAATTAAGTTAACGAATGTGTATATTCAAACCCCTGACATGTATAGCAAATGTTAGTTTAGATTATCCCATGTTTTATGTGTGTTAAGTTTTATTTTGATTTATCTACACATAGATTTAAGTATGCAACCATAATGTAAATAGTTATGTTGGGTTAGATGCCTAAGCTTGTTGCTAGGAGTGTGATTTTATCTAGTCATCAAGTGTTTGAGCAACTGAAACTATAACCATATTAAAATAGTCTTATAAAAAATGACATGAGATGTTTATATGAATGTTATAACAGGTTTATGAGTTTTTTATTTCTCTGTAAATGATTGATTGATTGTTAGTTATATGAATATTTCGTATTAAATACTTATATGCAATACATATTATGAGAGTGTTAATATGTATAAATATTTAGTTATATTTAACATATAATAGTGCATCATGATGTATGCTTATAAGTTATAGTAGTATGCAGTTTAACCATAAGATATACTCAGGAAGTATAAACCTATACTTTTTAGATTATTATTATGTTTATGAGTCATTTATTTTTTTAAATTATAAGAATGGTTATTTGTAATTGTGTAGATGTGTTCATAAACAATGAAATATAACAATATGGGATGTCATAGAATATTACAGTATAAATGTATGTTAAACCTAGATGACACAGATTGTAATTGATATGTCTAGACTCACATCTACATTTGACTAAGTAAATGTTTGCATGTTGGTTATTACTATGAATAGTGTGTTTTGTGATAGTTAGTAGCATTTTATGTATACATGCATGTGACCTTTGAGAGTTTAATGAATGCTAGGATAGAATATTATGTGTTTTATAAAAAAATTGACTTAATTATATGTAGTTATTTGAATAAAAACTTATGTTTCCATGTATTTAAGACTACTTTATATGATTATTTATGGAAAACTATTAGTTATGTCTTAGTATAGTAATATGGGTTATCATAAGGTGTAGTATGTTAGAAATTAAATGTGATAACTGAAATCTATAGTTAAATTTGTATTTTATTCAAGTGGTATAAATTTTAGTCATTATTTCTGGTATATAATAGATAATAATGTAATATTCATTCATACGTTTGATGGAATAAATATATGCTTTGATTACTTCTATGTTTAGCTTGTTATATGATATGGTTACTAGTAGGATGTAAGTTATATGAATCTTGTGGTTAAATTATGTTTGACCAATATTGCATTGCTTATATTAAGTAAGGAGTGAGATGGACTCCACTAGTTTACTAGCATTGTAATGTTAGATGAAGATAATTTAATCAAGTGGTGTGTATGAATTTGATGGATCTATAGATCACTGTTATTTATTATTCTTAAAACTTTGGGCTAAAGTATTTTTAGTGGGACATTATCATTTCATGAGTATGATTTACATGTTTGTGCCACATCTTGTAATATAATGAGTTTTTTATGGTACACTGCATGTTTAGTTTTAGAAATTATGCAGCACATGAGTACTTATTTATCTCTCTATATTCTCATACCATCACTATCTACTCATCTATAAAGGGATGGTCATTCCCTAATGAGATTAGTATGGGGAATCATTGGTCCATGATTGGTATGGAAAAGCACTCAGATGATGCTTTCCCTCCCCATAATAGTACTATTTTTGATATGACACTTGAGATTGCCACAAATACTGAAAAGTCTAGGGAACTCATGCTCCATAGAGCCATGTATCTTAATTATGTACATTATATTATATTATATTCATTTTTGGAATCATTATCATAAAGAGTTGTAATTAACTATTTACTAAGTATTGACAACAGTGATTGTGTATTGAACCAACAGTGGCTAGTTATATGTAATTACTTTCTATATTTGTATTATGATGTGTTTTCTTATGTTGATAGTGATCTAAGATGTATGACCTAGTATAATTCATTTATATTTATCTCTCTTAGAGTATTTTGTATGATCATTGCTTAGATTCTCATGGTGTAATGTATTATAGTATATGTATTAATAATAATAAAAAATCACATATTTTTTAGTTGATCCCAGTAGGGTTGTTACATTTAAATTTTGCGAACACTCAAAAGAAGTTAAATAGTAGGCATGCAAAGTAAGTGTCTTTATTTTAGGGTTATAGTTTTGTGTTGAAGCACAAATTAATAAATCATGATCAAGTAGTTGATGCTTTGAGTAGGTGAGTGGGGTTAATAACTACTATGGTGAGTGAAGTAGTTGGATTTGAATTTATTAAAGAAGTATATGGTATTGATCCAAATATTGGCAATAAAGTTGATCAATGCATGAATCCATTAATAGGTAATATAATTAATTTTTATGAAGATTATATTATGTAGGATGATTATCTCTTCAAAGGGAAATAAATATGTATTCTAATTGGGTCTCTAAGAGACAATAGAATAAGGGAATTGCACAATGATGGTTTGGATGGACATTTTGGTAAGACAAAGATAATATATTTGGTGGAGGAGATGTATTTTTTGCCAAAGATGAAGAGAAATATGATAAGATATATTTCAAGGTGTAGGATATGTTAGGTTGCAAAAGGACATGCACAAAATATAGGGTTGTATATCCTATTACTAGTTCCAAGAGGACCATAGACAAATTTGAGTATGGATTTTGTGTTGGGATTACCAAACACATAGATAGGTAAATATTTAATTTTTTTTGTTGTAGACATGTTTTCTAAGATGGTTCATTTTATTTCATGTAAGAAAACCAATGATGCCAATAGAGTTTCAGAATTATTTTGTAAGGATCTTGTAAGATTGCATGGTGTTCTAAAAACCATTACATCCTATAGGGACACACAATTGTTAAGTCATTTTTGGAGGACTTTATGAAGTAATATGGGGACTAAGATAAAATTTAGTAGTGCATACCACCGCCAAATAGATGGACAAATAGAGTTTATAAACCAGAGATTAGAAAATTTATTGAGATGCATAGTTGGAGAGAAACCCAAGTAATGGGACTTGGATTTACTATAAGTTAAATTTGCATATAATAGTTCAATGAATAAATTAATAGTAAAGTCATAATTTTATATTATTTATGAGAAAAATCTTATGATTTTTTTATTTTTGGTGCAGTTAACAATTGCAAAATGAGTTAGTGATGATGTAAAAGCATTTGTAGAACATATACAATAGTTACAAGAAGTAAGAAGAAAGCTGAAAGAAAGTAATGAAAAGTATAAAGTAGTAATAGATGTTATAAAAAGTTCAAAAATATTTGAATAAGAAAATTTATTGATGGTTTACTTGAGGAAAGAGATATTTTTTAAAGGCACATATAACAAGTTGAAGTATAAGAAAATTAGACCATGCAAAATTGTGAAGAAAAACAATGACAATGCTTATGAGGTGAGTTTACCATAGAATTTTGATATCTCTCTAGTATTTAATGTTTTAAATTTATATTATTTTCATGAAAAAAATGGTGAAGGTGAATAATAAGAAGAAGTAGATTGGAAGCAATAGGTGCCAAAGAAGAAAGAAAAGATAATGCAAGTTATGGATAAGAAGACAGTAAACACAAGGTAAGGAAGTTATGATAGGTATTTAGTATAGTGGGAAAGATTACAACAGTAAGACATGATGCAGGAGCATCTGCAATGGCTACCTGAAGACAAGTCATGTTTAAATTTGAATTTCAAATTATTGTATTTTCCCTCCAAATGAGGAGTAATTGTAAATAAAATAAAGGTAAAAAGTAAATTGTTTGGGCTGTTGAGGGAATAACGGAGGAGTGGTTGAAAATATTTCAACCTAGGTATGTTGTTACAAAGTAAAAATTGTTTTGTTTTTTTTTGAGCCCAAATTGGGCATAGAAGCTAGAAAGGAAGAATCTTAACAAGAGCAAAAACAAGAAAATTAAATATAGAGGAGGATGAGAGGAAGGTGGCATAGAAGTTAGCAAGGAGACAAAAATATAGAAAAAATAAAATTCATTAAGAAAGAGGAGAGAGTAGAATGTAGAAAGGAGAATCTCTCATTCAAGGAGAGAGAAAAAAAATGATCAGAAGTATGTAAGAATGCAGGTCTGCAACAAAGAGAAAATGGAGAAATGGGATGTGAGAACAAAACAAGGTGTGAAGATGTCTAATTTTGTAAATAAAATAAAGTGTATTATTGAATGCGTTGGAATTTGGTGTATATCTACACAGTCCCAAATGGAGATAGACAGCAATCTAAGCGTAAGAAGCTTGAATGCGGGAATTTGGTTCTTAAGAACAGCATAGACCTGAATTACTTTTGCATTTTCTTCTATTTAGGAAAAGGCCGTCGAGCCATGTCAGAAATGTATAAGCAACTATGTTTTAAATAATGCATAATCCTAGGCACAATCCCAGCTTGTTGCTTAGCGTGACAATGCCTACTTTCTCTCTCCTTGCCTTGTGAAAGTGCAACTACAACTGTCAAGACTCCAAGTTCTAGAATAGAGTCATTTACCAAAGTTGATCCTACAAAAGTTGTGGATCCAAAAATTAAGTGTGGTCCGTATGAGAATCTTCCTGCGCTTTCCTTTTGCCCTTTATTGTTCAATTTGAAAATATTCAACCATTCCCAGTAATTAAGGTATTTGTGCAGGAAGTTGAAATTTCACATTGTAGGAATGATAACAGTACATTTCCATCTTGTTCATGTGGTGTCTTTTAGGAGTCTAGTGGTAAAGCTACCGCCTAAAGCATATTCTGCTTATTACTGATATGAGATTGGGAATATCTCTACAGAACACTTGAGTAATGATGTTAGAAAGACAGAATTGGAAATTGTCTATGAAGAGTAATTAACATAGATGTTGGTTGTATAAATCTTTTCTACAGGGAGGTGTGAAGATTAAATATTTTGTCTACATTCAGATTAGCCCTATTTACAGAATGGTGACAGCATATTAATTTGGGAACAGAGCAGTGTAAGGACAGTTTTCATCATTTGGTATCAGAGCTTGAAGCTCTTGGGAATTGGTAACTTGTTGTTGGTTATGATTTATAATGAGTTGTTACAAGATTTGGCAAGAGGATCAGTAGGACAAAGCATTAGGAGACCCTGGGGAGAAAAGGTATGCATAATTGTGCTATTTGATTTGAGTTATTATACTGAGAAGCAATCAAGTGAAGGAGTTGCAGGTTCAAGGCAGCCAAGCAATTGAGGCTTAAGAAGAGAAGAAGCCAAGTAAGGCTTAGTGAAGATCCAAGAAGAAGCTTGGATAGTTTGTCAAAAGACTAAGGTGAAATAGACTTAGGTGAGGTAAAGGATGGAGTTTGAAGCTCAGAGAGCTTAAAATTAATAGAGCACAGTGGATGCTCAAGAAGAAGATCCAAAGCAAGGTAAGCTTGGATTTGTGATTTGATTTTGATGAAGTGGTGTATAATGAGTTGCTGCAGGATTGAGAAAAGGGTCAAAAGACTAGGATGCAAAAGGCCTAGGTGAGATCAAAGGAGATTGTCAAAAGACCAGTCAAGGAGAAAGGCTTGGATGAGACGAGGGATCAAGAGACCAAGGTGGAAAAGGCTTGGGTGAGGATCTCAGAGATGGAAGCATTGTTGAAGGCACTACAGAGCAGTAAGGTACATGAGGGCACCAAGAAGAAAGCAAGCATCAAAGGTATGAACAGTTTTGTAATTGATAAAAAAATTACTAATTTGAAGAGAGAGTTAGCTAAGATTAAAGATGAGTATGAGTCTTGGATACAGATGGATAAACAAGCATGGGTATGGCCAATGAGGAGGAGGTTAAAGTGGCCAATAGATCTCCTAGTGAAAAGGAGAAGAAGGCAAAAGAAGATTGCCAAGAAGAGAGAAGCCCATAGAGGCTTCAAGAAGATAAGAAGGTTGCCAAGTGAGCAGCAAGAGGAAGTTGAGAAGAAGGTTCTCATTGAGGAGAACAAGAGAGAAGAAAGAAAAGATAAAATTCTAGGAAGAGCACTTGAGAAGATGAGAGTGTTGATGAAGAGGACACTCATGGAGACATTATGGTCTCTTGTTTTTATATCTAATGATGTTTTTGAATGAGTAATTGCGGGTATGAGCAGCCTTATGGGAGTCAAAAGAAAGGCCTTGGAGAATGAGGAAATTGGTGAAAGAAAAGACACCAAGTGCACAAGTGAATGTACAAGAAAGAGAAGAGAGTTTGCTGCTGTTGATAAGGAAGAAGAAGAGATGCATTGGTTGATGCATGAGGAAGGTGTTGAAGAACCCATACAAGCAAGAGAAGAAATGGAAGATGAAGATGAATTCCATGATGCCATTGAAGGCCAAGAAGAAGAAAGAGAGCAGCCAAGCATAAAGAAAGAAGAAAGCACAAATAATCAAGAAGTTATGCAAGTCAAAGAATTAATGGAGCAGCCCATTAAGGAGGTAAAGGTGAGTTCAAAAACTGATTTGTCTTATAAGCATGACATTGTTGATATGCATGTTAGAGAAGCAAAGAGAAAGGTGAAGTTTCTAATTAACCATGGATATGTGATGCCTAAATGGTGGAAGAAGCAAACTCCCAGGCAAGAGGAGGTGTTGGTACAAGAGCAAGGGTGCAGGATGTCTACATGGCTTGAGAAAAGAAATGATAAGAAGAAGAAACAAGTATGGGTGCCTAAGAAGGCTAAGAAAGAAGATGTGAGTGTTGAGATAGCAACACCAAGAAGTCAATGGAGAAAGGTGAAGGATGACACAAGTACATGGAAAGGTAAACAAATTGTTTCTAATGATGTTTTTGAATCTTTTAAGGGTATTTTGATGGAAAATGAGGAATGTAAAATGTCTATGAAAGTTAATGTGCAGCAAGGACATAATTCCAAGAAGATAGATGATGATGAAAGTGGAGATGTGAAATCAGTTCACATGTTTGAAAAGAGTAAGGAGATACAAGGTAAGGGTGCTTCAATTGTTTTTGATAAGTATATTGATGATGATGAAGAAGCTGATTTGTATGAAGAAACCATAATGTGGATGAATGTATTTATAGAGGATGAAAGACAATTTGGTCCTAAGTTTGATATAGGACATGAAGATTTGGATGAGCATGTGATGAGTGAAGAGTTGAAGAGGATAGAAGAGTTGTTGAATCCTCCAAGAGAGTTGTGTAGAGACACATATCAACATGGTGGCACCACTGATCAGATGGAAAATGAATTGAGGCAAGAACAAAGAAAGATGGTGAGGGCAGATTTGGACAAAGAACAGCATAAAGACAATCAAGGGGCTTCATGGCCTCAATTTTTTTCTACTAAGGTGGCTTTTGATGTTTTGAATGCAGGTATAGAAGATGAAAAATTTGGAGACACATATGAAGATGAAGCATGGAGATGGGACATAACAGCTGAAAAAGAGATGAGGAGAACATACCAGAAAAGGAAGAAAAGCAAAATGAAAGATAAAGACTATCAAAGACAAACAACAGTATTGGTATTAGCAATAAGACCTTGGAATCCAGGTATATAAGTGAAGACTAATGTATGGAGGCAGCATTTCATTTGAACTAAGGTTCAAATTGTTCCTAGAGGGAGAGTATGATGTAGGAGCATCTGCAATGGCTACCTGAAGACAAGTCATGTTTAAATTCGAATTTCAAATTATTGTATTTTCCCTCCAAATGAGGAGTAATTGTAAATAAAATAAAGGTAAAAAGTAAATTATTGGGCTGTTGAGGGAATAATGGAGGAGTGGTTGAAAATATTTCAGCCTGGGTATGTTGTTACAAAGTAAAATCTATTTTTGTTTTTTTGAGCCCAAATTAGGCGTAGAAGCTAGAAAGGAATAATCTTAACAAGAGCAAAAACAAGAAAATTAAATATAGAGGAGGATGAGAGGAAGGTGGTGTAGAAGTTAGAAAGGAGACAAAAATATAGCAAAAATAAAATTCATTACGAAAGAGGAGAGAGCAGAATGTAGAAAGGAGAATCTCTCATTCAAGGAGAGAAAAAAAATGATCATAAGTATGTAAGAATGCAGGTCTGCAACAAAGAGAAAATGGAGAAATGGGATGTGAGAATAAAACAAGGTGTGAAGATGTCTAATTCTGTCAATAAAATAAAGCGTATTATTGAATGAGTTGGAATTTGGTGTATATCTACACAGTCTCGAATGGAGACAGACAGCAATCTAAGCGTAAGAAGCTTGAACGCGAGAATTTGGTTCTTAAGAATAGCATAGACCTAAATTACTTTTGCATTTTCTTCTATTTAGGAAAAGGCCATCGAGCCATGTCAGAAATGTATAAGTAACTGTGTTTTAAATAATGCATAGTCCCAGGCACAATCCTAGTTTGTTGTTTAGCGTGACAATGCCCACTTTCTCTCTCCTTGCCTTGTGAAAGTGTAACTACAACTGTCAAGACTCCAAGTTCTAGAATAGAGTCATTTACCAAATTTGATCCTACGAAAGTTGTGGATCCAAAAATTAAGTGTGGTCCATATGAGAATCTTCCTGGGCTTTCCTTTCGCCCTTTATTGTTCACTTTGAAAATAATCAACCATTCCCAGTAATTACGGTATTTGTGCGGGAAGTTGAAATTTCACATTAGAGGAATGATAACAGTACATTTCCATCTTGTTCATGTGGTGTCTTTTAAGAGTCTAGTGGCAAAGCTATCACCTAGAGCATATTCTGCTTATTACTGATATGAGATTGGGAATATCTCTATAGAACACTTAAGTAATGATGTTAGAAAGACAGAATTGGAAATTGTCTATGAAGAGTAATTAACATAGATGTTGGCTATATAAATCTTTTCTATAGGGAGGTATGGAGATTAAATATTTTGTCTACATTCAGATTAGCCCTGTTTACAGAATGGTGATAGCATATTAATTTGGGAACATAGCAGTGTAAGGACAATTTCCATCATTTGGTATCAGAGCTTGAAGCTCTTGGAAATTGGTAACTTGTTGTTGGTTATGATTTCTAATGGTTGTTATAGGATTTGGCAAGAGGATCAGTAGGACAAAGCATTAGGAGACCCTGGGGAGAAAAGGTATGCATAATTGTGCTATTTGATTTGAGTTATTATACTGAGAAGCAATCAAGTGAAGGAGTTGCAGGTTCAAGGCAGCCAAGCCATTAAGGCTTAAGAAGAGAAGAAGCCAAGTAAGGCTTAGTGAAGATCCAAGAAGAAGCTTGGATAGTTTGCCAAAATACTAAGGTGAAATAGACTTAGGTGAGGTAAAAGATGGAGTTTGAAGCTCGGAGAGCTCAAAAGTAAGAGAGCACAGTGGATGCTCAAGAAGAAGATCCAAAGCAAGGTAAGCTTGGATTTGTGATTTGAGTTTGATGAAGTGATGTATAACGAGTTACTGCTAGATTGAGAAAAGGGTCAAAAGACTAGGATGCAAAAGGCCTAGGTGAGATCAAAGGAGATTGTCAAAAGACTAGTCAAGGAGAAAGGCTTGGGTGAGACAAGGGATCAAGAGACCAAGGTGGAAAAGGCTTGGGTGAGGATCTCAGAGATGGAAGCATTGTTGAAGGCACTACAGAGTAGCAAGGTACATGAGGGCACCAAGAAGAAAGCAAGCATTAAAGGTATGAATAGTTTTGTAATTGATAAAAAAAATTACTAATTTGAAGAGAGAGTTAGCTAAGATTAAAGATGAGTATGAGTCTTGGATGCAGATGGATAAACAAGCATGGGTATGGCCAATGAGGAGGAGGTTAAAGTTGACAATAGATCTCCTAGTGAAAAGGAAAAGAAGGCAAAAGAAGATTGCCAAGAAGAGAGAAGCCCATAGAGGCTTCAAAAAGATAAGAAGGTTGCCAAGTGAGCAGCAAGAGGAAGTTGAGAAGAAGGTTCTCATTGAGGAAAACAAGAGAGAAGAAAGAAAAGATGAAGTGCTAGGAAGAGCACTTGAGAAGATGAGAGTGCTGACGAAGAGGACACTCATGGAGACATTATGGTCTCTTGTTTTTATATCTAATGTTGTTTTTGAATGGGTAATTGCAGGTATGAGCAGCCTTATGGGAGTCAAAATAAAGGCCTTGGAGAATGAGGAAATTGGTGCAAGAAAAGACACCAAGTGCACAAGTGAATGTGCAAGAAAGAGAAGAGAGTTTGTTGCTATTGATAAGGAAGAAGAAGAGATGCATTGGTTGATGCATGAGGAAGGTGTTGAAGAACCCATACAAGCAAGAGAAGAGATGGAAGATGAAGATGAATTCCATGATGCCATTAAAGGCCAAGAAGAAGAAAGAGAGCAGCCAATCATAAAGAAAGAAGAAAGCACAAATAATCAAGAAGTTATGCAAGTCAAAGAATTAATGGAGCAACCCATTAAGGGGGTAAAGGTGAGTTCAAAAACTGATTTGTCTTATAAGCATGACATTGTTGATATGCATGTTAGAGAAGCAAAGAGAATGGTGATGTTTTCAATTAACCATGGATATTTGATGCCTAAATGGTGGAAGAAGCAAACTCACAAGCAAGAGGAGGTGCTGGTACAAGAGCAAGGATGCAGGATGTCTACATGGCTTGAGAAAAGAAATGATAAGAAGAAGAAACAAGTATGGGTGCCTAAGAAGGCTAAGAAAGAAGATGTGAGTGTTGAGATAGCAACACCAAGAAGTCAATGGAGAAAGGTGAAGGATGACACAAGTACATGGAAAGGTAAACAAATTGTTTCTAATGATGTTTTTGAATCTTTTAAGGATCTTTTGATGGAAAATGAGGAATGTAAAATGTCTATGAAAGCTAATGTGCAGCAAGGACAGAATTCCAAGAAGATAGATGATAATGAAAGTGGAGATGTGAAATCAGTTCACATGTTTGAAAAGAGTAAGGAGATACAAGGTAAGGGTGCTTCAATTGTTTTTGATAAGTATATTGATGATGATGAAGAAGCTGATTTGTATGAAGAAACCATAATGTGGATGAATGTATTTATAGAGGATGAAAGACAATCTGGTCCTAAGTTTGATATAGGACATGAAGATTTGGATGAGCATGTGTTGAGTGAAGAGTTGAAGAGGATAGAAGAGTTGTTGAATCCTCCAAGAGAGTTGTGTAGAGACACATATCAACATGGTGGCACCATTGATTAGATGGAAAATGAATTTAGGCAAGAACAAAGAAAGATGGTGAGGGCAGATTTGGACAAAGAACAGCATAAAGACAATCAAGGGGCTTCATGGCCTCAATGTTTTTCTACTAAGGTGGCTTTTGATATTTTGAATCCAGGTATAGAAGATGAAAAATTTGGAGACACATATGAAGATGAAGCATGGAGATGGGACATAATAGCTGAAAAAGAGATGAAGAGAAGAACATACAAGAAAAAGAAGAAAAGCAAAATGAAAGATAAAGACTATCAAAGACAAACAACAGTATTGGTATTAGCAATAAGACCTTGGAATCTAGGTATACAAGTGAAGACTAATGTATGGAGGCAGCATTTCATTTGAACTAAGGTTCAAATTGTTCCTAGAGGGAGAGTATGATGCAGGAGCATCTGCAATGGCTACCTGAAGACAAGTCATGTTTAAATTCGAATTTCAAATTATTATATTTTCCCTCCAAATGAGGAGTAATTGTAAATAAAATAAAGGTAAAAAGTAAATTGTTTGGGCTATTGAGGGAATAACGGAGGAGTGGTTGAAAATATTTCAACCTGGGTATGTTGTTATAAAGTAAAAACTGTTTTTGTTTTTTTGAGCCCAAATTGGGCGTAGAAGCTAGAAAGGAAGAATCTTAACAAGAGCAAAAACAAATTAAATATAGAGGAGGATGAGAGGAAGGTGGCGTAGAAGTTAGAAAGGAGACAAAAATATAGAAAAAAGAAAATTCATTAAGAAAGAGGAGAGAGCAGAATGTAGAAAGGAGAATCTCTCATTCAAGGAGAGAGAAAAAATGATCAAAAGTATGTAAGAATGCAAGTCTGCAACAAAGAGAAAATGGAGAAATGGGATGTGAGAACAAAATAAGGTGTGAAGATGTCTAATTCTGTCAATAAAATAAAGCGTATTATTAAATGCGTTGGAATTTGGTGTATATCTACACAGTCCCGAATGGAGACAGACGACAATCTAAGCATAAGAAGCTTGAACACTGGAATTTGGTTCTTAAGAACAGCATAGACCTGAATTACTTTTGCATTTTCTTCTATTTAGGAAAAGGCCATCGAGCCATGTCAGAAATGTATAAGCAACTGTGTTTTAAATAATGCATAGTCCCAGGCACAATCCCAACTTGTTGTTTAGCATGACAATGCCTACTTTCTCTCTCCTTGCCTTGTGAAAGTGCAACTACAACTGTCAAGACTCCAAGTTCTAGAATAGAGTCATTTACCAAAGTTGATCCTACAAAAGTTGTGGATCCAAAAATTAAGTGTGGTCCGTATGAGAATCTTCCTGCGCTTTCCTTTCACCCTTTATTGTTCACTTTGAAAATAATCAACCATTCCCAGTAATTAAGGTATTTGTGCGGGAAGTTGAAATTTCACATTGGAGGAATGATAACAGTACATTTCCATCTTGTTCATGTGGTGTCTTTTAGGAGTCTAGTGGCAAAGCTACCACCTAAAGCATATTCTACTTATTACTGATATGAGATTGGGAATATCTCTACAGAACACTTGAGTAATGATGTTAGAAAGACAGAATTGGAAATTGTCTATGAAGAATAATTAACGTAGACGTTGGCTGTATAAATCTTTTCTACAGGGAGGTGTGAAGATTAAATATTTTGTCTACATTCAGATTAGCCCTATTTACAGAATGGTGACAGCATATTAATTTGGGAACAGAGCAGTGTAAGGACAGTTTTCATCAAGACAACACTTGGATTATAAAATGGGAGATGAATAATATTTATAATAATAAATGGTAGCATTACAATCAAAGCAATTTTTAGGAGCTAAGTTGTTTTCAATCAAAGGAAAATGATGCAGAAAAATGGTCAAACTTTTGAAGGCCATAACATTTGATCCATAGCTCTGTTTGACCCTGTCTTCATGCCAAAACAATCATATTGAAAAGTTAAATGCATCCATAACCTACCCTTATAGCTATGGCATATTTTTGATATTTTTTGAAGGCCATATGTAACCATTTGAGGGTCTAAATTTATAGCTTAAAATTATTTTTAGATTTTTTCTAAATTTAGAAATTATTTATTTTTATAATCAAACTTGAGCTTTAGTTGAAATTCATCTAATAGGTTAATTTTAATATTTCATTTATTTTTGGATATTTTTAAAGTTGTGCATGTTTGCATGTGAAACTTACTAAAAATACCAGTTGTTAAAAAAGTAGATTAAGTTTTATTTATTTTTAGAGTTATAAATTTTGCATGTCAACTCTAATTATGAATTGAGACTTATTTATTCATCATTTTTAATTATTTGAATCATTCAATATGAATCAATACTAGATATTTTTCATAATCTTGGCCTATTGGATTTTTATTTATCTTGATAGTATTCTAGTTCATTAGTAGTTAAGGTACCCATTGTTAGGCCTCATTTTCTTAGGGTGGAAATATGGTAGTGAAAAAAATATATATTGGTAGTAGGATATGGAAGAAGAGGATGAGGAGGAGGGTTACAACTAGCAATAGAATAGATATGCATATTTATATCTTGCACCCATAGATAGATGAACCCTTGAGTGGTAGACACTCAGGGTAATGCAGGAGGTGATAATCATGTCATGAAAGAAGTACAAGGAGTTTTCTCCACTAGCATGTAATCTTACATGACCTAGGTGGTAAGGGAGATGGGACTATTATTGTTAAGTAAACATGTATTATTTATTTTATCACTTTCATTTCCTAACGGTAGAGATATACATGTTAAGTACTAGTGACAAAAATTAGATGTGTGTGTGTGTGTGTGTTGATGTTGATTTAGTTTATTTTTTGTATATTCCATGGAGGAGGAGGATTAAAGACAATGGTAGAATCTGGTGGAGGTGACCCACCATGATATTTTGTATCCCATGTTCCCTCAACAGACACCATAGGGTTGCCTAATCTTGTGACAGTGGTGGTTGACACTCATGCTAGTTGGTTTAGTTTGGTTAGAGAGGCTTCTTGAGAGTTGGCAAGTGAGATCAAGCTATTACTTAGGTGACACTACTAGTAAGCATATGGTAGGAGAGTTAGAGACTTACTGGCAACTAGCTTTTGAGAGGGTTGTACACCTGACTATTGTGGGGATAGTTGTTGGGTTACAAGCATAAGTTGCATGTTTATAGGGATAGGTGGTAGGCCTATAGTCAAGGACACATATTATTTAAAGGATTTTTCTAAGATCAATAGCCTCTATAGCTAGTGTGGCACATTACCAACCTAGGGTTGATAGGGGACCACAAGCCTAGCACCAATTTTTATCGTGGATGTATCATGTTATATTTTGTATCGATATGTCTAAAATTTGAGCCATTGATATATATGATTCATTTTGACTCATGAGCTGCTCTAAATGTATGTGATGGATCTAATTTTATCCTAGTATTCTATATAGTGTTTATCATGCTATGGGAAAATGTTATGTTATGTATGTTAATGTATGGTTTATTATTTTCTTGCAAATGAGAGCATATGCATGGTTAAAAAGAATAAAAACACAAAAAAGGAAATCTTAATTAAGTATATGGATAATCAACAAAAAAAATAAAAAAATTTAAAAATGTAAAACATAACACAAAAAGATGAGATATGTAAAACGAGTGTAAAATATCAATGTAAGACAATACAAACAAAGATTTATAAAAGGAAAATGTGATTGTATGTCTAACAAACATGTGAAGTCCAAAAATTAAAAAAAAAAGAACTGTAAAAAGTTAAAGTGTAATTTGAAATGTAAGACAAATGTTTGAAGTCAAACATACTGAAAAATAGAAAAAACTATAAAATGAAAAACATCCTATATAAGATAAATGAAGTGTGATCAAAAATCAAACAAGAACTTGAATACTAGGATGCTCCTAATAATGAAAAATCAAACTTAGTGTTTGCTTTAAGATGTGATGTAGGAAAACATAATCACTTAAAAATAAGGACTTGTAAGATGGTGTGGAAAGTAAGGATGATGGGTATTTGTGAGGAAGGCCTTGTCTTATCCAAGATATTATAATGCAACTCATAAAATCAATCTAGGAGGCACAAAAATATGATCAGGAATGTGACCATTTAAGAGTGATATCCATCAGGGTCATATCAAGGATGAAATGATGATAATATGTAATTTAAGGCACTATATGGGTGATATAAAAAACCTTAGTGGGGATAAGACACACTAAGTTAGTGGACATGGTTAAGATTTATCGATACCAAGGACCTAAGATACTCCAACTAGTAAACACAAGCTTGGTTTGGCAAGTGACATATACAGATCATCCCATGAAGGCTATATGCATTTAAAATAAAGGAATCCTACCTTCCCACAATTCCCCACTCCTCAAAATCCCTTATGAATATCTTGGCATAATGTGAAGATTGAGTACTTGTGTGAGAATATAGGTGGCACTAGAAGTGTAGGAAGATGTAAAAATAATATAATGATGAAATTCCTCCTACCCAAGTCTACTAGCATACCTTACCCCAATAGACCTTAGTTTTATTATGAGGTCTATGGACACTTAAAATCAAACACCCAAGTGTCAACATTAACCCCTTGTCATCTAATTCACTAATTTCACTAAAACCATAATCTTACTATCACTCTGTAAGCCTAATATCATCATCAATACATCCCTATCTAATCTATTATAACACCATCCCCCAATCAATCACATTCTATCTTAACCTTACTCTAATCCCACCAAAATCAAATCCAAATTAATCAACTAATTAATAACATTAGTCAGTTGATTAATGTTAATAATAAAACACATGCACAATCTACAATCCAATTATAAAAAATTAATAAAAACCAATCAATAAATCAAGTCATCACATCAACAAATCCCAAAAATATTAGTCAAGAACAAATGCATGTCACACCAATCCCTCAACAATACAAAGCTATGCCTTATCCAACCTCTTTCATTTAATATGCCAACCCCCTCATTGAATAAGGATGTTAACTCAATCTTATCCCTCCATCTCAAATTAAATCCAACCATCCTCCCTCATTTTAAAAATATTTAGATAGCTTAATGAGATTCTAATTGTTGAGCAAACAAAGTTCCCATATCCTAAGTAAATTATGTCTGGATTGAGTGAAGAAGACTTAAGAGCCTAAGGATATCATTCCCGCATGAGACCAAGCCATCCTATCATTAGGAAAATCATCAATACATCAAGGGGACATGTTTCTAATTTGATTACATGCATCTAATTGAGCGATTACATCCATCTACAAATCTAAGCAAATCCACACAATGAAGAGCTCTTCACTGGTAATTGATGGTGTGTTTATCTCCTCATTCACTCAATCATAAGTGAATTATTTTCTTAGAGTAAGAATTTAACATTTATTTATACTTATATTTGTGTTTTCTCTAACTTTCCATGTGCACATTCTTGGCATGCCTGAAGTGACTTTTTCCATAATCTTTGGCTCATTTTTATTGTTCAAAATTGTTTGCTTGGCTAGTCATCACTTTGGAGTCTAATTAGGTTAAAATTGGATAAATTGATCTTTTTTAGCTTCAAAATCACATTCTTTATAGATTAGTGTCTCCATCCTATGTAACGACGTGTCATCCTTAAGAATGATACTTACATAGATCAAGATAGCATCTATGTCTATTGAATTTTTTATGTTTGTTTTTAGTGTCTACACAGTCATTATAACATCTGCATTCTATATAATAGCGTCTAACTCTATCTATATTCTATTTTCATATTATGGTATCTACATAGATGTCATGACATTTACATCATTAGTAGCATCTTCATCATGCTTAACAACATTTGATTCTATTTTTTTTGCTCACCATTGATATCATTGGTAGTGTCTTCATCCTACTTAATGACATCTACTTGTTATTTACCAATGTTGTTTATGTCTGTGTTATTTTATCTACTTCAACATACACGTAGATGTTGTGGCATCTATGTCATTGGTAGCATGTACATCCTAATTAATGGAATTTTCATCATGTGTAATTGCATTTGAATTTTATGAGTACTAACTTACAATTTTATGCTTTATGAAAACTCTAATCATCTCAAACTACTAATAATCTTCTTACAAGTTTGCTTGTTAAAGACATACAATTAAAAAACACACTTCTAATAAATTAATCTTCTTTTGTACATCTTTTATTTATCTTTATTTGTGTCTGTTTGTCTAACTTACAATCATGTATGTTCTTCCCTTGCACCATAAGATGACCTTAGGAATCAAAAATGATATAAGTCTTAGGTGTCCACCTAAAGATGTGTTGTGTATGCTCTTCTCTTACACTAAAATGTGACCTTGGGAATTATAAATAGTTAGCACCTATTTATATTTATTTTATAGGGTCTAATGACTAGGATTTCATCACCCAATATTACCAAAGCCCATGTTCTAGTGGGCTATAAAAATTTAAGGAGGATATTTCATTAATGGCTAAGCAATCATTGGTTTTACCAGCATCATGAAGTGAGGTGGTTTCATCTACCAATACTAAGGCCCAAGATAACACCTTTACATCATATAATTAGGACTCAACATAATATACGGTATATATAAGATGCCTCTAGCTAGATTATTTATCTTAGTATAGGATCCATCTAGCCACAGATGAATAGTGGTGTTGGGAACACAACATTCCCAAAGACTACCCCCACCATGCATTTTGAGGCATATATGGGGGCCACTATCTAATTGTAATCCCACCTCACTAGATAAGGTTGTACTCATGTGCTTTGATTACTTCCCTTCATGATAAACCAATGTTTAAACTATTTCAACATCAACCAAGCCAAAATCAAAACCTAACCCAATCTAAAACAATGGCATCCAACACAAGGTTTCAAACCCAACCACATCAAGACCTAAATAATGATAACCCCTTTAATAAAAATCTATAGACCATCCAATAAAATATCCCATCCACTAGTTACAATCCTAATCATGATATCCCCCATGTCAAATGCAAATAGAAACTAATTTTGGTGCCCTAACTCTAAAATCAAACCATACTTGAACAAATCCAATAAATAAGCCAGCAAGTAAAAAATTTAGCATCCCGCATCCATTCTTCAACATTAATACCTTTATCACTTAATCAATCCTATAATAGTAAACCCCATCAAAAGATCTAATATCCATCAATCCCCTAAGCCATACAAACCTTACTTTATCCTACCCTTATCAAACAAATCTAATAACCAAAAATTCAACACTTCATGATCGAACCATCAATGATCTCATATCAATCTAGTTCTTGAGCCATGAAAGCTACACCTTCCTAAAATTAGCATAAATTTAATGAACAACAATCCCAAAGGCAATAAGCCCATAAGTGACAATCTTAAAATTAATAACTACCCATTCAAAAATTATACAATCAATAATCACCTAACAAATACCCTATTGATCTGGGCCCTAAGCCAAAACAATCTAACCATAAATAATTTAGCATCAATCAAGCCCCTAATCCATACCAATATAATAATATCCTATCATTTCCATTCTAAGGTACATCATTTACCCAATAATGGAGTGCATCCATGTCAAAAAATTAGCAATTGGGCATGTACCAACATCCCTTTTCAAAACACAATCAAACTCTTCCACAAAAACAATCTTGTCAATTATACAATGGCCTCCTAATTCTGAACCATCGTTGGCCCACCCATATTTGATGAAGAACATATAACCCATCTTCAAAGAACTTATCTTTAACCAAAAACCCATCTTCATCCCATCACAAAATCTCCCCTACTTATTGAATCATCTATTACCCAACATGAAGTGGATAAGGTACTTGTAGACAATGAAATCTAGAATGCATTTCATATAACTAAACTCACCATCTCTCTTGAAAGTCATGGTAGGCCTGCTATAAACTAGAGGACATAACTAGAATCATATTAGTTTGGTGTAACATCTTTTGTCAAATCTGACCTTCTAGCAGAAGAGAAAATCAAAAGCTCAAGTGACTCTTAGTTATATGAAATTGGCCTCACCTCATGTTTTCAAAGTAATGAGTATCCCATTGTAGATAGAATGTGCCAAATCATGAACTACACTAGTAGATGACTTGGCCTTCATGAACAAGGAATTTATGAGCCCATTTATATACACATAAATAAAGGATCTCACAGTATCAACTATAAACCCCCTAATAATCCATGTGAAGATGTTAGTGACACTTCCATGATTGTTAGTGATAATTACTACGTGAAAGTTTCTACCAACATCAAAAAAGGTTTCCCTCATATTCATACTACCACCAATATTTTTAGTGACACTACCATCACTACCATCTATTTTATCCTCCAATATACTGAGTTCATCAATTGGGACCAACAAGATCAGCTAATATTAGACTTCTTTCAAAATGACCAAGCTATTTTCTAAATCATATAACATCAAGACAGCATCCCATTAGGGAGATCACAAATAGGGATTTGAAATCAACATTGTTGCACTAGCATACTTTAGGGAACAAATAGAGTTTCTCAATAAAATCAAATACAAAATCCAAATAGGAAAAATTATAAAAAATTGAAGTCCTAATGAGAACCTCTACGAGGCACTATCAAACCAAAAAAATCAAAATCAAAATAGAAATTGAAATCAAGAAAATCAATATGTGTTTATTGGTGAAAACCCCTCTGAGGTGCCAATAGATGAGGAACTCAACCTTTCCCCTACACTGGAATAATTTTAGATGAATCTACATCACTTATTGAAGAAATCATTCATGTCAATAGTAGAGTGGAGGAGACTCCCAAAATCATCAAAATTGTAGCAACTCTCAGTATTAAGAAGCATAAACTTCTTGTTATCCTCCTGAGAAATTTTTTTAATTTCTTTGAACCAATCCCTAAGATATCCAAAATCATGTCATATAAAACACTCCTAAAGCATTCAAAATCTAAAATGGTGTGTGTGATTATTGGTCTCAAATTTCCTTAGTCTCCTGACATTTATACTCACATCCATGCTCACATCATCCCTCTAAACCTTTCATGAAATAACCCAAAATCCTACATCCAATGTGCCTCTCGCTTCACCCTCCTAGGCAACATTACTAATTATAGAGGTTATGATAGTACCCTATTAAGGTGTTTAAAATCATATGAAGTCAACTTAGTAATTAATGAAGTTCACAATAACATCTATGGAGCACACATTAGTGGTATATTCATTGCACAAAAGTTGATTCAAACAATATACTATTAGCCTATCATGGTTGATTGAGGAACTCATGAACATCATGTATAATCTAATGTTTCCAAATAAATTAAATTAAATAAAAATTAAAAAAAATAAAATTAAAATTAAAAAATAATAATAATAAAAGTCCATAGGTGAAAACCATTCTTATGGCACCTTAGAAAAGTACTATTGTCACTTGAATTTGAACCCTTTAAGGAGATTGAAAAGATCTCCTCATCCAAGTGGCACAATAGAAAAACCTCTAGGCTTGTGGGTAGCCTAAGGATGAGGTGAATCTCTAAGTAGGGCTAGCTTCCTTGATGTACCACTTTGGAACACAACTATAACTAAACTTTTAGGGGTGAAAAGGGAGAGAGATAAATGAAAACAAACTAACCTAAGGGAGGTGATAAACCGAATAGATTGATGACTTCCAACTAGATGCATATTACACTTGAAACCAATAGACAAACTGAACATACACTTCTCCAATCTACATGTTCTCACATCAATATTACATTATGAGATTATGGATGAATGTGAAAATCTAAGAGGAATAGAAAATAGGCCTTTAATGGAACTAATGAAATTACTAACTCACTCAACCCTTGACATTTCCTAAAACACTTCGCATGCCCTATAAGAAGAAGCTTTCTAACTGCAAATAGGATGAAAGAATGAAACAACATGCTAAGGAATCCATAGTCTTCACTTATGAAAAATCAAAAATTATAGATGAATACACTAATAATAGTCATGTAGGAGGTAAAATAAGTATTATTATTGATCAAAAGGTATATAAATGATCAGGGCTTTGCTATACTCAAGTGGAGCATCCCTACAATGGCTAAAATGGCTAGTTCTTATAGAACTTGAGAGAGAGAAGAAGAGAGAAGTCTAAGCGTCACAAGGAAACTTTTCAAGCTGATAAAATTAGTTAATTTTTAATTTTAATATTTTATTGGATGAACCATGCAAGGCCAAGAAGTACAAATGTCAATTCAAGGCATAAACTTTGTGAAAAGTGGCATAAAAATCCTCATTTTAGCTCAAAAAAATTGCATGTATAATTAGTTCTATTTGAATGCCTTATAACTTATTATGACTAGTTCCAATGATTGGAAATAAGGTTAATGGAATCATACATGCCTTTATATGCATTATTTATAGTCTTGGTCATCTGAAATCATCCCAAAATGAGCTACTATCATCTACTGTCCAGAAAACTCTCTTTTCATGCACCCTACACACTTGGCTTCCAAAAAGGCATCAATTGCTCATGAAAATCCATAGGAGGTATTGGATGACAATTTTCAAGATCTTAAATGGCCTTGGAAGCATCAGGGACACTTTAAATTTGTCTCACATGAAGTTTTCCACCCTTCTCACCCTTATGTCCACTATGCTAGTTTTGACTGGCTAAAAGGAGAGCTATTTTTTGAACACTTAAAAGTTTTTTCATATAAATAAATTATAATATGGAGTTATAAAAAATTCTAAAACTTCCCCTTAAACTTTATTTCACCTTCAAACTCTTCCTGTAGCTTGCACAACACAAAAAATGGTCTAAAATACCCTATTTCTACCATGTCTATAAATATCCATATAGCTAATTTCTATGAGGATCAGATTGAAGGATTCCTCTCAAAATTCCAATCACCATCCTATTCAAACTATCTCATTATATCAGCTATCAAATTCCGTTTCTCCAAACTGGTCCTGATTAAGGGTTTAAGAGGGTTTTAGGCCTGTTTGACCTCTTAAGGTTCGTTCATAAAAACCAAACATCCAACTTGAAAAATATTTCCATAAACATGGCCTTTAATACCCTTGATAACATCCTTTAACTTTTTTTTTACCCTTGAAAACCCTCAAAAAATATGTGAGCATCTGACCTTGGCCTATCTAGCTTGTTTTCTTGTTTCATGCATGCTTGAGTTGTCTTGAGGTTCAAAAATGGATTTTTTTGGTTACTTTTGAACTTATAAAAGATTTAAAACTTATTTAATAACACCATTAACATTTATCAATACTTTTTAAACCTTATCTCATGATATACGTGTGATAGACCCCCCATTTCGACACTAGGTCTAGTCATGTCTAGTATGTTTATCTGCAAGCTTAAGCCCAAAGTGACATTTTTATTGTCTCCCTGAATTAAAATAACTAAAAAACATCTATATACACCCCAAAAACATGTTTAAATTCAATATAAATCTCACATAGGTCCAAAATTGAAGGTGGTCTCTTATTTGGATTGTAGGCCAAAACCTGCCTAGTATACTTGACTATAACCCTAGAGGTTTTGAGAATTCTACCTAGTTTATCCCCTCCTTGCCTAGTTTTATATGATTTCCTAGGTGTCATAAAACTTTATACACCTTCTTTATAATTTTCCACAACTCTTTATCTCACTTTAATTGCTTTCTTCCTAAATTTGCCAGTTTATGCATGTGGAGAAGTACCCCTATTTAAGACAAAAAAGGGTGTACTTCCCATATTTTCTTAGGAAAAATGAACATTGGATGGATTTATATAAATTTCAAGGATACTATACACAAAAAATCGTCCCTTTTTTATCTCTTTTGACCCTCAAACTTGCAAAAATAGAGATAGACTCCTTCAAAGGTAGATTGTATGTAAGCTTTTAACTGCCTCCTCATGTGCACTGTGTGACTATATGTTTAGGGTCCCCTCCTTATTATATGTTTGTCATGAAGGTTATATGAGACCAATTTTATCATGAGTAAATTTCTCCCATTATCTTTCACCACTATAATCTTGCATATACTTTTCACACATTAAACTCCTCAAGACTGAGTTTTAATATTGACTGTGTTTTACCTTAGGAATTTTGCCTGTAGGTGGTTATGCTTGGTTTAGGTTTGGAAAGGTGATTACCAACCTCAATTTAGTCATTTTTAATCACCCTATATTTTATTTAACCCAAATTTTCACTTTCCTATATCTTCTCCATTACTTTGAACTTCAATCATGCTCACTATTATAGACAATCATCTCTAATGGTTGTGGGTGTACTTAGGGTCTGAAAGGTCAATATAGACTTGTTTTATATTGTATAGAGATAATTATTTCTATTATGTCTATGGATTACAATTTTATACATGTTTATTTCACCATTTTACCTTCTCACTATCCCTCTACATGCACCTTGGTTCATGAAGGAGTCCTCACTGCCTTACTGAGACATCATGCTCTTTACCTACCTGTCAATTGCCATTAGTTCATTTAGACCTAATGTTATATGTGTGGAGGATTTTAATATATACATATATATATATATATATATATATATATATATATTCATGATTTAACTATCATATTTCTTTTAAAACCTACAAACACCACTTTAGCATCAACCCTTTAGGTCACTATCTTGACTGAGATGTTCTGCCTCTAGGACCTGTTATAGGTGTAAATTGCATCATGAGACCTTGGTTATGATGTATAATGACCTCCATTGAAGTTTTATGATCATCTAAGTATGTTTTTGAATCTAAAATAAACTGTTAAAACCATTCAACACCACTTGAGTCATCAATTTAGGATCACTGCCCCATACCTTGTTGTAGGTGCCCATTTCTATAGTGTATAGATTGTAGGTGTATGCTTGGGGAGTCAAAACACAAAGTACCATTCTTTCATGATGATCATTATTAAATTAATATCACCTTGAGATTTTTGAAACACCTCATCTTGATGGCATGTTCTGAGTTTAAACTCTTGGATTTGAAATCTCTTTTGAGATCCAACTATAGGTATATTCTACCTATATTCAGTGTTTAAGCTGACAAGTTTGGGCCACCTAAAACCAAATCTCCCTTACTCATATTCCATAAAAAAAATGTAAATTTCCATGTCCTATGTGGAAACTATAATCCAAAACCACAAAAATGCATCAAAATATCTTGTTACCATGTTATGAAGTATCAACCAAACTCTTAGGTGCTCTATTTTGCACCTATTCGGAAAGTGGGCCTGAATTTGCCATCATCTTCTTGAATGTGGTTTTTAACTAGTTAAAAGTATATAGCACTTTAAAACTTTCATATTAGGATCCTTCCAATATGTTAGGTGTTCAAAAATATACATTCACTTATTTTCATGCCTCAAAGTGAACTCCTCGTCTCTCTGACTAAGATCACCTATAAGTGGTCTTCTCTTTACAGGCAGCAAGTAGAGAATGGGCAATATACATTGTTTTGGGCCTTATAAATAGGCCAAGACTCTTTCCAATTATCCAAAATGTTTATACTCATTATTATGGTCTTTAGATCAACTTCAAAACCTCTACTTCAACATTTTGATCCTTCTCTCATGGCAGCTGACTATGTATGACATTCATAGGACAAATTGGTTGAATAGTACTTTGTGAATGCAACTCATAAAACATTTACTTGTAAAATGAGATTATAAAGTGAATGGAGAATCAATATCAATTCTTAAACATGTAAATGAACTTAACACAACCTCTTAAATCCATTTTCAAATCATGAAGATCTGGAAATGATAAAAATAGGCATGTTACTTCACATAAGACCAGTCTATAAATTTGAGATGATTTGTCTATAAAATCAACTTGAAAATTTTAAATAATCATGTAATACATGAGGTAACATCTTAAACATAATTTGAAACCAATATCAGAAAGTGTATTATATGAAGCTGCTCAAACTAAGTCAAAACCTACAGGGTACACAGATTAGCAAGCAGATTTTTATAGTCAACTTCATGAGGATGGTTCATGAATAATAGGCCACCATTATTAAATATAATTATATTTAAATTAATTTATCTAATTTTAATTAAACCTCCCAAAATATTTTAATCTGAAACCTCCTGAGCTTTCCGTACTAAGCACAAACTTGAAGGTCACTTCTACTTGCCAAGAGGACTGAAAAAGGAGTAGGATGGTTTTGAGAAATAAATGTCACTTCTATATAAAAATAAAAATTTCACTAATATTTGAGAAGATTAAGAGGCATTTTTTATCCTTTCCCATGTGGTACACTTCCCAAGGAGCCGTATAAATGCTAAAATCTCCTTTTTCCCCAAGAAAACTACCCTTTCAATTGAAAAACCTACCACTTTTTAGTTATTTCAGTTAATTAAGACCTATAAATACACATGGGACATGAAATAATGTTTTTTAAGCTTCACACTTCCCAATAAACTTATATAAATCATTATATGCCCAATTTTGACCCCAAAAATGATATAAAGACTAAAAAAACTAATGATTAAGGCTAGTACAACATAAATGACATTAATTAACCTATAAAACACCTATTTAAATATCTATTAGACCCCTAAAACATCAAAAAAAGTAAGTTTTTTACCTAGGAGTGCCCCAATTTGACCTAAAAGTCAAATTTGATCAACAAGTACCATGATGAAAACCAATTTATGACATCATGTGTAAAGTTGTTGTCTATAAGTACCATAAACTTGGGGGGAAAATCCACTTCATCCATCCATTTAAATCCTAATCCATCCCCATATTCATCCCATCATGCCCTCTTTTCTTCTCATTTTGACCTTGATAAGGAGTGGAAGAAGTCTTGAGACATGTTTTAGGAAACATCTTGGTATTTTCTTAGAATAATAATTCAATGACTAGACACTTAGTTCTTACACAACATGGTCCTAAGAGACCCCTCATTGTCCCTCATCATCCCTCATCATCCCTATACATCATCCTTAATCATCCCTAAACATCATTATGAAATACTTCCACCATTCCATCCACTATCACTTCTATCTCCAATGTTAGAACAAGTTTTCCCTTTATTGGCAGCGTTTTCGTTAATGTGAAAAATCTAGAAAATAAAAAAATATAGAAAAACCAAAAACAATCCAAAATCCAAAAACATTCAAAAATCTAAAAAATCCAAAAATCATAAAATCCAAAATCCAAAAACAATAGAAATTATAAAACATTAGAAAATTAAGAAAATTCTAAAACAATAAAAAATCCTAAAAGCCAAAAAAATAAATAACAAAGCCACAAATCCAAAATCAATTGTCTTGTCTTCAATCCTATTAAAATCTTCAATTAAATCATCATATCCTTATTTAGATATATCATTCCCAAATCAATCACCTCACATATCTCATTACTCAAAACACATGAAGGCTATCATCATCATCAATCACGAAACATCAGGTTTTTAGTTTGAAAAGGGATAACATATCTACCTTTTTTAGTTTGTGTGTGTTATGTTCATGTGTTTGTTTATTTATTTGTTTTTCTTGTTTGCAGTGTATAAGTCAATCTTATGGAATATTACAACAATGACATCATGGTTTTTCCATATCATGGTGCATCTTTTTATATGCTACAATAATTATTAGGTTTCTCAAATACTTGGAAATTCATACAAGATTTGATAACATGTTCAATCCCATCATCGACATCCATTTATAAACATACATTTCTTCTAACCAACTATCCATATATAGCTATCCATTCTCACTGACTAATTATGTCTCACAATAGTATGAGTGTCAATTCATCCATCATATCATCACATATGTCTACAAAAACATATCAATCCATGATATCCATCAACATAATCATCACATCATTAATCCATATAATTAGTTAACTCCTTGAGTTATACTTGCACATCAATCAACAATCCATCAAATTAAAGTGTACAGCTTTGGGATATATTGTTCCTAATATGCTCCCTTGCATAGACTATTACTTAGGGTAAATCAAAGCTTGTAGCTTCATTAGGATATATCATTCCCAATATGTTCCCTTGCATATATCATTTCTTGGGTAAATTTGAAGCTCACAACTTAATCAAGATATATTGTTTCCATATCCACTTCTTTGAATATATCATTATTTGGGTTGAATCAAAGCTCCAATCATTATCAAGATATATCATTCCCAATCCACCCACTCATATATATCATTGCTTGGGACACGTCAACACAAATCAAAGCATGCAAGACTTAGCTCAAGTGAGTTAATCTCATATATATATATATATATATCCATCATCATCATACTATATCATAATCACATCCTGCTATAACCCACCCCCTCTTCATTCTTCACTCACCCTCTCCATTTTAACCATCTTTCTTCTACTTCAACCCTTCCTCTCATTTCAAGATCCCATATGTGTCTTTCATCCCCACATCCCCTCTCAAGGGGGCATCATCTCTAACCAACTCATCCCTTGATTTTGTCCATCTCCCTAACCATTATGCCTTTAGAGGCATCCTTATGTGCTCAATTTTTTAGATTCTACATTATTTGAAAATTTGTTACTTCACCCAATAGCTCATAATGCCCTTTTAAAGAGGGGGAAAATGTTGACACTTAAAATTGGACACCCTAGTGTTGACATTAACCCCTTGTCATCCAAATCATGATTTTTTGCTAATTGCACAAAAAATGTTATCTTAACATTACTCTATAACCCTAATCCCATCATCAATACATCCCTAGCCAATTCATTATAGCACCATCCCCCCTCCCTAATTAATTAATTATGTCCTATCTTGGCCTTGATTCAATCCCACAAAAATCAAATACATATTAATCAACTAATTAGTGACATTAGTTAGTTGATTAATGTTAATAATAAAATTCATGCATAATCTAAAATCCAAATATCAAAAATCAATAAAATTAATTATCATCAAATCAACCTTATCAACAAATCAAGTTATCACATCAACAAATCCCCAAAATCCTAGTCAACAAGAAAGTGTATGTCACACCCATCCCTCGTAAATGCAAGGTCATACCCTCTCCAATCTCTCTCATTTAATAGATTGACCCCCTCATTAAATGAGGATATTGACTCAATCCTTTCCCTCCATATAAAATTACATACAACCATCCAATCCTCCATCAAAAATCTATAAATCCAACCATCCTCCCTTATTTAAAAAATGCCTAGATAGCTTAATTAGATTATATCCATTGAGCAAACAAATATCGTATAGCTTAAGTAAATTTTTTCCATTGAGTGAAGAAGACTTGGAGAGCCTAAGGTGACAGTGCCCAAATGAGATCAAGTCATCCTATCATTAGGAAAATCATCAATCTATTAAGTGGAAATGGTATTGAATTGCTTGAACGTGTCTAATTGAGCAACTACATCCATCTAAAAATCTAAGTAAATCCAAACAATGAAGAGATATTAATTGGTAATTGAAAGTGTGTTTATCTCTTCATTCACTCAGAAGTGTATTTTTTTTAGGGTATGAATCTAACATTTATTTATATCTCTATTTATGTTTACTCTAACTTTTCATGTGCACAAGGTTAAATGTGGAGTTTGAGCTTTAACTAAGATGGGATATGTGCCAAATAAAAATCATGTCTTTTGGTGTGATATGAATTTTAATATATAGTTTCCTTTTGAGTTTATTTTGATAGTAATCTTTTGTATTTTTCTATTATTCCTTTCTATAGATTTAGAAAACCAAACATGGATGAATTAGGTAACTAACATAAGAAATTTGAAGTTTGGTAGTTAGAAAGGAGAACCTAAAGACCATGGTGCCTAGAGACTCCTAGACTTGCCAACAAGTATGTGTGTAATCTCAAAACTGACCTACATGTGCCTCAAGTGAAATGAAATGGATAAATGGGAACCCTAAAGGATTCATCCATGTAAATAAGTGATACAATGATAATATATGCTCATGGTTGATTATATAGAGCAAGGTCTCCAAAGGGATGGGTTATGTTATGATAGGCATGTCACTAGGGAAGTTATACTAACCTACTTGAGATCTAACCCAATAAATGAGGCAAGAAATGATCATCCCAAAATTTTGTGGGGGATAAGGATACCAAAGAACCAAAATGAGGAACTAATGGTTTAAAATGAATGGAAAACCTGATGGTGATACCCAAGATCCACTAAGGAAACCAAGGCCAAAAAAGTGATAGAAGACTCAAAGGTGTTACAATGTGTAATAGAAAGTAAAGCATGTAATAAAGTGTTTTAAAATAAAGTGTTGAAAGAGAAGATAACTATGATAAAAATAAGATATGTACAATGTGTATCACAAATGTTGTAAATGATACAGGTGAAACCAAATCAGATGAAAATGTGAAGAACATAATATGATCCAAGTATATGCTCACAAATGATGTAAAATATCATGCCATACATCATAAATAACATATGTCAACTCTTATTATAATTTTTATATGAATATAATCATATTCTCTTCCACTCTCTTAGAAATATGTGCCAAAACTACTTGGCAAATGAGCTCTATGGATAAATTAGACACACTTTAAGATGAAGAATACATTGGAATATCTTACAATGTGGGGAACCTAGGTGGTCTAATAATGCACATATATATTGGGGAATTAAAAGATTTTGGTCATGGAGAATATTTCTTCTTCTTACAATATGGGAGTGTTGTTGAGTAGGTAGAGGCATAGGCCTCAAAAAATATCGAATGTGTTCCTAGAGTGATCTACATCTATTATTATGTTGAGTAGTACACTAGTTCCAAAGATAGTAGATGTTCCTTACTTTGGGGATATAATTTAGAAAAATCTTTGGTGGTATAAGATATAAATAACAAGAATATTGGCTTGTTTCAAAACAAAGTGCATCTATGTACTATTGAAGGGCTTGATAATAAGTCAAATAATGTGTATTTGTATTGTGAAAGAAACAAACATGTTGGGAAGACCATGGTGGTCAACTATGGTAGTTGAAACTAAATTGGATAGTTGTTTTTGAGATAAAAAACACTGATATACTAGACAATCTTTGGGGAAATGATTAGTAACCTAGGGATGTTTGCAACATGGCTCACCATGTGTGGTAGGTTTGAGGGGATCCACATCTATCTTAGATGGAGAGTCATACTTGGGTGTGTTGAGACATTTTTTGACACAGCCAATAATAAGTGGGGGTTGTTAATCCCCATATCTCCTGAAAGTATATTTTTATGAGTAAATCTCCCTAAGGTCTTTGTTACCAGGTCTTGGTACATAGGGTAACCCAATTAGCTCATTGTAACCATTCCATTTTAAGGGGATTTATTGAGTAAATTAGACTAATCATACGCATTTTAAACATAGAGATTATGCCTTGAGGGACCAATAGAATGATCTAACAATGAATATGAACAACTAATTCAAAAGTAAATGCATATTTCTTATAGTTTCAACCATGCATAAATGATCAATAGATAAATCAAGGAGCATGCAATCAAGGTAAAGCATTAAATTCATATCATAACTCAGAAACTGAACTAATATAATCTAATAGACTGATAAAAAATAGAAAAAGAGGGAAGGGTAGGGAGAAAGAGAAGAATATCCCATTTTTAATGGAACTGATCAATTCCTCTTGAGTAGACAAATCCTTTTATAAATTAGTCCTTAGTTGAGCCAGATCTAGCACAAATCCAACTAAAGAACGGTGCAAGGACCTATAGGAGATAATAGCAATACAAAATTGGAAAATAAGGCCACCATATTTCATGCACGGGCCAAGTCTATCAATTGATAGTGCTTTTATATAAATATGTTTCATTCGTGGGTCGTTTAGGATTCATCCAATCCTCAGTCTAATTATAGACAAGGCTTCCAAACAACCTCAACTCAAAAAAGGCTAAATTAGAAAACATAAAAATGCTAAAAAAACAAATGGACATAATCTCTCTAATCTTAAAAATATAGTCCCCTTATTACAATGCATGATTTGATCTTATATAGACACGTAGGTCCATGGAGTTTCAAATTTAAATTCACCCAATAATGGGATAGTTACAAATAATCAACAATGTGAATGGAAGGTGTAGTTGCGGCTCTAACAAACATGCTAACTTGACCATACTCTTGTAGATATTGAATTAAAGTCTAGTAGTAGAAGGTTGTTGGGATTGCTTTGGGATTTTCTCTTCAAATGTGTTCTGCATAGTTAAGCACCATGCCTCTTTAAGGATAAATTTGTTCTTATGCTCTTTTCTTGATCTCGATGTGCATGCCATGCTAATGATTTTCTTATTTTCATCACTCCTCTCAATCACTTTACTAGTTAGAGCCATTTTGTAATTGAATGTGTTCAAAATTCTTGATAGATTCACCAGTTAGGTAATGCCTTATAGTGGTAGCATATCCCCACACTCTTTTAAGATGACACTCTTGTTACTTATGTCCTTGCCATGATCTAAATGTGGCCTGCCACACTATGATCAATCTCTTTAGCCACTATCATATTGAATTTCATTTATTTTATACTAAGGCCAATAATATTTTGACCAATTCAGTGTATTATGCCAACTACTCTACATTTAAATATTTTTTTTATAACCATGATGTTGAGTTTTAACTTGATTTTTTGTTGAATTGAAAGCATAATCCCATCTCAACTTGCGACAACTTTGATGGTTCAGATAACCATCAAATTTAAGCTAGTTCCTTGTTCACATCATCACCATTATGTCCTCTATTAGCAGGGTCTTTCCAAATGTCTTCTCCACATTATTTTTTTGCTCAAATAGGGTTCGATACATGTTGATTATTCCTTTGGCTATGGTGAAGCAAGATTTTTCCATGTGGCATCATCCCACTTACCCGAGAGATCTTATGTGTATAGAGATTATATGGACTACCCTCAGGTAGAAGGTCACCAAGATTGTGCCACCTAGTAATATCCCACTAATCCACTCACCTGGAGGTTTTTGTTGGGTGTGGAATAACCTAGGGTAGTGGGTCATCAGGATCACACCATGTGCTAACATCCTGTTAATTGACTCACTTCGAGGACTTTATTGAGTATGGAATCACCCAAGGTAGCATCCCACTAGTCCTCTCAATTGAAGGACTTTACTAAGTTAGAGGTTCCTAGAAAAATATTTTAAATATTTAAAGTTTCACAAAGCAATAGAAAGATGCCATGTGGCTCTAAGAACTTTTTAAATAATTGGGTAAGTCTCATAGAAGCATAAATTTGACACGTGACTTAGATGAATTGTCAAAAATTGACTAAGTGTTAAAATGCTTTTGAGAATGGGTTAGGGCTGTTGAGAGCCTTGAAATGGTGTCATGTGGCACAAGAAATGATCCATGTACCTGTCATCAAGATAAATAAAGGCCTAGTCAATAACTTAAAATTAAAAAAGGTAAGGGCTAATTGATTTTTGAAAATACAACAACCAAGGCAAAAGGTGAAAAATGACTAAGGCCAAAAAGTCAAATGAAAGCATGAAACTTAGCACAAAAATTAAACCCAACTTTGCTAAACTAAATATAATTTTTCCCACTTTAAAGAAAAGTGACTAAGTAAAAGAATAAATTTGTATGAACACCTAGTCAATCAGTCTAAAATTAAACCAAAAATAGACTAAATTATTAAAAAAAAAAAGCAAGAAAACTCTAAAATAGTTAGATAACTTACATAAATCTAAGGCAGAATGGCCTAAAAAAGAAGTTGTAAATGTGTTTCAAAACACAAACATGAAGATAGACCAAAACTTAATATAACCATGTGAATTCAGATTTTAACTTAATGTAGTCCTAGATGTGATTTCTATGTCAAGTGTTTATGATGTAAATTTATTATTATTCAGGTTTGGATAAATAATGAAGCACATTTAGAATATAAATATCCACATCTAGAAAACATACACTACCAATGAGGCCACTTCAAACAAGTAACCACCAATGAACTCCTCAAAGAAACAAGACCAAACTCTAGAGTAAAAAGAGGGTCCCTATTTTTAATTTTAAAATGGGCGTGTTCTGTAATCAACAAAAAATGGTGACTCCTACTGGTAGATACACCTAAGTATCTAAAGAATCCATAATCTCTAATTTTGTAAGAATGAAAAGCATTAGCTACAAGTAACCACCTAAAACAAACCAAAATTCAAAGGTACTAAAGTCTACCTCAACTTGCAACATATTAATCTACAATCTTACCAAAGACCATCTACATGTGTGATCAAGTGATTAGTTCATTTTCTTTGCATTTACACATAGTAATTTAGATTTTCATAAGGCCAAAACTATTTAAGGAAAAAATATTTTATAGTTTAGCTTGGGGGGAGTGGTGTGGGCATTACTTTTCTTCCAGCCAAGCATCTTTAGGCCCAAAAGATATACCTCTAATCAATTCCAAAAGCCTTGCTTTACTGCCAACCAAGCTAAAAATCCTATAGTGGAGGCTGCCAAGATGCATTATTTTTCTTCCACCCAAGCATCTTTAGGCCCAAAATATATACCTCTAATTAATTCTAAAAGCCTTGCTCCACTACCAACCAGGCTAAAAAGCCTATAGTGGAGGCTACCAAGATCACCCATTCAAGGAAGATTTTTAGATTTTGTAATAGGGTAAAGCTTCTTTTGACAGGATATTTTTCACTTTCATCCATAGAGGGTTGGGGACCAAGCCACAGGTAAAAATAAATCATCAAGTTCATGACAACTCAAGATAAATCAGAATTGAATCAATGCCACATTTTTCTCTAGATATTTCATTAAATGTATTAGATTGTTTTGAGCAAGACAATAAATTTTCTAAATTCACAAGTTCTATTATGAATCATTGACCTTTAAAATTTAGGAAATGAATAAAGTAATCACAATAGTTCACACAATATTTTCAAGTAAAATTACAATTAGGCTCTTTGTGTTTTGTCTATACTACCTATGCAATAAATTTTCATTCCATTTATTTGATTAATGGGGGAACCTCAAGGCAAAAAGAGTTGGGACAAAACCAAAAAAAATGAGAAAGGGAAACTAAACTAGCAATAAGGGACAACGAATAAAAAGAAAAAAAGGGAAAGGAGAAAGGAAAGGAGAAGTTATTTACAAAGGTTCTCAAGTAAATGCATGATTGAATTAGTTAGATACATGATTTCTCAAGATTTTGAGAAGGGAAAAGGAAACATCAACTTGTGTCCATATTTTCCTTTACATTAGAAAACACTTCCCCATAGATACTTATCAATGTTCTTCCTAAGAAAACTAAACAAACCCAAATTGAGAAGATCAACAACATGCTTATAGTTAATTTGTAGAAAGTGTTTGGCGTAGGATGAAAAAAATACCTCAACCCATGTATGATATTGCAATGATGAATACAGCCAGGTATCCATACATATGAGACTGATTGGGAGATCTAACTTAGTAGTAATGTGTACTTGATGGTAACCACCTAGTGGATCACTTGATGGTTGTTCCTCGATTGAATTGGATGCTCAAGCAACATCCTCTTCTTCATCTATTTTGTCTATAAGGTACTGGATCAAATTATCCATGTCAATGATATTTTGGATTTGTCATCAGTGGATGAGGTGTGTGGAGAATTGGGTTGAATTAAATTATTCTCAGCTTGCATCTCTATTGGCATGTCTTCTTCATTCAAGCCACTATGTTCATGACTTTTCATTTCTAGCTTGACTGCCTCTGCCACTAGGAGTAATGTTTGAGTGTTATCAATTGATTTGAAGGTAAGGATAAACTAAGGAGAGGGATCATCAATTTTGAACTCTTCTGGCTCATTTTCCTCAAAGGGATAACCCCCTTCTTAGTTGTCTTCTTCTTGGCACTAGCAGTCCAGCTTAACATTGTCTTCTTCATTTTCATCCTCTTTTAATGATCATAGGGAAGACAAATTATGACCATCAAGTTGTTGATCATCATGGATAGATTATCAAATTTAGGAGTAGTAGAAAAGGGTAACAATTCTTTAGATGCATAGCATGCATCTTCCTCATCTAATAGCTCCAACTCCTCTAATTATTCTTTTGGTTGATTGTAAGAGATGTCAAGTTGTTCATTTTGTGCAAGTATCTCTTCACCAATTTGTTTTTCAGCCACTAATTTGCCTTCAATAGCTACTACTTCCTCATATTTAGAGTCATCATCACCACTACCATAGCCTTCAAATAATGGATCAAGGTTGTGAAATGAGACATTCTCAGTGTGTAAAATTAGCAGCGCAGCTAGATTCACACACTCCAATTGGTGCATTTGAGTATGTAGCCTCATAGTTTGGATTATGCATCACTTGATGATCTTCTCCTGCAACAAATGGTATTTTATGAGTAATAGCACCCAAATATATTGAATCACTAAAATAATATGAAGCAGCTTGTTGATCATACACATAATTAACTGAGTTATATGCATTAAAAGAGGAAGTAATGATCTCATTTATTAGAGTGAGATAAATCTAGTTGTAAAATTGGGTCAATGCTTCATTTTGAGGCACATATTGATCCATGGGTTGACGTTTAGGCATAAAAATTAATTTTTTTAGGGCATAAATGCCCTAATGTCCCAAATAATAGGAAAGGTAGGCATCAAATACCCGAGTCATTGACTATTGCTCTACATTGACAGCCTCTTGGTAGATGAACACTAATGATGCAAGAACATATGGGTTCATCCTAATGAACATGATAATTAGAGGATCCAACACATTTAGATATACTCCAATATTTACATCCTCTACTTATAGGAAAGGATTCTTTAGCCTAGTGTATAGTTGATGGAATCTATGGTTGAAAGCCCTAGTTGGTTCATTAGTCTCTTTATGGACTATGGAAAATTGATAAAACAAAATAAGAGAGTCAATAGGCACACTAAAATGGTTAAATAATAGGTTTTCAAAGATGGCCCATGTTGTGATGCACCCTTTTAGTAGACCAAGGTATGAATATTAGGCCATTTGATCTAGTGAATGGGGGAACAGGTGACAAGCCACATCCTCGTGCTAAATCTATCTTCTAATAAGGGTTTCTTTAAAATCTTGAATGTGTTCCTCATCAATCTTAACCCCACCATGGATTTACTTTGCACATAATTTATGGGGTCTCTTGGGTAAGTCATGGTAAGGTCCTACAACTTTCACAAGACAACTATATCCACTTAGCCAAGCAAAGGCCATTGGTGGACTTAAAATATCAATCTTTCAATCTTAGAACCTAGAAGACAACTAGACAAAGCTACTATAAGTAAAATAAAAGTCTGAATATACAAGAGCAAGCCCTCCTATCACTAAATATGTTGAGACATCTTTTGACATGGCCAAAAATAGGTGGGGGTTGTTAATCCCTGTCTCTCCTAAAAGTAGATTTGTGTGAGAAAATATCCTCAGGGTCTTGGTTACCAAGTTTTAGTATGTAGGGTAACCTATTTGTCTTGTTGTGACCATTCCATTTCAAGGGGCTTAGACAAGTATTTCAGAGTAATCATATGCATTTTAAACATATAGGTTATGCCTTAATGGAACCAATAGAATGATCTAACTATGAATATGAATAATTGATTCAAAAATAAATATTTATTTCTTACAGGTTCAACAATGTATAAATGATCAATAAATAAACAAAGGAGCATGAAATCAAGGTAAAGTATTATATTTAGATTGTAACTCATAAACTAAACTAATCTAATTTAATAGACTAATTTAAAAAAATAGAAAAAGAGGGATGGCCATGGATAAAGAGAAGAAGAACTTAGTTTGTAATAGACCTGATCAGTTCCTCTTGAGTAGACAAATCCTTAAAAAACCCAGTCCTTAGCTAAGCTAGACCTAGCACAACTCCATCTAAAGGATGATGCAAGGGTTTAAGGGAGACAACATTAATACAAAAGAGGAAAACAAGGCACAAGCTAAGTCTATCAATTAAAAATGTTTTTATATAAAGATGTTTTATTTAAGATTCATTTTGAATTCATCCAATACTCAGTCAGATTATAGAATGGGGTTCCAAATAGCCTCGACTCAAAAAAGGCTAACCTAGAAAATAAAAAAAATATTGAAAACAAATGGGCATAATCTCTCTAATCCTAAAAATATCAACCTCTTATTACAATGTATGAGTTGATCTTATATAGACACATAGGTCCATGGAGTTTCAAATTCAAATTCACCCACTAATGGGGTAGTTACAAATAATCATTAATGTGATTAGAAGGTGTAGTTGAGGCTCTGATAGACATACGAGCTTGACCATGCTCTTATAAATATTGAATTGAACTCTAATAGTAAAAGGTCATTGTGATTATTTTGGGATTGCCTGTTCAAATGTATTTTACGTAGTTAGGTGCCATGCCTCTTGAAGGATAAATTTATTTTATGATCTTTACTTGATCCTGATGTGCATGCCATGATAATGATTTTCTAATTTTCATTGCTCTTCTTAGCCACTTTGCCAATTACAACCATTTTTTAATTAAATGCATCTAAAATTCTTGATAGATTCACCAACTAGGCCATGCCTTTAAGTGGTAGTAGAACCCCATGCTCTCTTAAGATGGATCTCTTGTCAATTATGTCCTTTCCATGATATAAACATGTCCTACCACACATCAATCTCCTTAGCCACTATAATATTGAAGTTCATCAATTTTATACTTAAGTCAATAGTCTTTTATTCAATTTGACTCATTGTGTTGATTACTTTGTATTTAATTACATTGTATATAACCACGCTATTGAGATATAACATAATTTTGTATTGAATTAAATACATAGTCCCATCAAAAATTTTGATAGCTTTGATGGGTCAGATGGCCATCAAATATAAGATAGTGTCTTGTTGATGTCATCATCAATGTGTCCTCTATTAGTAAGATTTTCCCAAGTGTATCCTCGACATTCTTCCATTACTTAGACAAAGTTAGATATGTGCTAATTATTCCTTTGGATATGGTGAATTAGGATTTCACCACATGGTATCATCCTACTTACCCATAAGATCTGATATGTTTAGAGATTGTAAAGACTAGCCTAGTGTAACAGGTCATCGAGATCATGTCATGTGGTAGTATCCCACTAATCTACTCACCTAGATTCACCTAGGGTAATAGGTCACCAAAATTGTGCTATATGAAAGCATCTTGCTAATTTGTTCACTTGGAGGACTTTTTGGAGTACAACATCATCTCGAGCAGCAAGTCATCGAGATAGTGCCACATGGTAGCATCTTGTTAATCCACTCACCCAAAGGACTTTGTTGAGTTGGAGGTTCCCAAGCAAATATTTTAAATTTTTTAAGTCTTGTGGAGTGACAAAAAGACTCCACATGGATCTAGTAACTTTTTGAAGAATTGACTATATCTCGAAGAAGTAGAAATTTATCATGTGGGTCTCAAAGAAATTACCAAAAATTGACTGTGTTGAAATGCTTTTAAGAATGGGTTAGCGACTTTGAAAGCTATAAAAGGGTGCCACGTGGAAAAATAAATGCTTTGGGTACCTGCGTACAAGATAAATAAAGGCCCAGTCAATAAATTTAAATTTAAAAAGCTAATGACTAAGTGATTTTTGAAAATATAATGGCTAAGGCAATAGGCAAAAATGACAAAGAAAAAAAAATATGAATGAAAGCATGAAAACATAAAACTTAACACAAAAAGGAAACCCAACTTCACTGAACTAAAGACATTTTTTCCACTTTACAAATAAGTGACTAAGTAAAAGAATAAATCTATATGAACACTCAGTTAATCAGTCTAAAATTAAAATAGAAATGGACTAAATTACTTGAGAAAAGAAGCCAAAAAACTCTCAAATAGTTAGATAACTTGCATAAATCTAAGGCAAAATGGCCTTAAAAGGAAGTTGTCAAATGTTTTTTAAAATGCAAGCATTAAGATAGACCAAAACTTAATAGAACCATGCAAATTTAGATTTGAACTTAATGTAGTCCTAGATGTGATTTCTATGCCAAGTTCTTATGATACAAATTTATTATTATTTAAGCTTGGCTAAAATAATGAACCACATTTAGACTCTAAATCTCCACATCTAGTAAAAATACACTACCAAAAAGGCCACTTCAAATAATCAACCTCTAATGAACTCATCAAATAAATAAGACCAGATTCTAGAGAAAAAAAGGGTCTCTATTTTTAGTTTAAAAATGGAGCATGTTATGCAAGCAAAAATAAATGGTGACTCTTTCTAGTAGACACTCCTGAGTATTCAAAAAATCCAAAATCTCTGATTTTATAAAAATAAAAAGCATTAGCTGCAAGTAACCACCTAGAACAAACCAGAATTCAAAGGTACTAAAGTTTGCCTCAACTTGTGACATACTAAGCTACAATCCTGACAAAGACCATATGTGTGTGTGATGAAGTGATTAATTCATTTTATTTGCATTCACACATAGTAATTTAGATTTACATAAGGCCAAAACTACTTTAAAAAAATATATTTGATAGTTTAGCTTGGGGGGAATGGTGTGGGAATTGATTTTCTTCCACCCAAGTGTCTATAGCCCCGATAAAGATACCTTTAGTCCCTTACAAAAGCCTTAGTCCACTACTAATCAAGTAAGAAAGCCTATGGTGGAGGCTACCAAGATCACCCTTTCAAAGAGTATTTTTAGATTTTGTAATAGGGTAAATCTTTTTTTTTTAATATATTTTTCATTTTCATCCATAGAGGTTTGGGGACCAAGCCATGGGTAAAATGAAATTAACGAGTTCATGACAATTCAAGGTAAATAAAAAATGATTCAATGCTACATTTTTCTCTAGATATTTCATTAAGTGTATTAAATGGTTTTGAGAAATGAGCAAAAGAATACATTTTATAAATTTGCAAGATCTATTACGAATCATTAACCTTTAAAATTTAGGAAATGAACAAAGCAATCACAATAATTCAGACAAAATTTTCAAGCAAATTACAATTAGGCTCTTTGACTAACATCTATGCTACCTATGAAATAACCTTTCATTCAATTTTTTTGAATAACTAGGTAACCTCGAGGCAAAAAGAGATGGGACAAACCCAACAAAATGAGAAAAGGAAATTAAACTAACAGCAAGGGACAGGAAGGAAAAATCAAAAAAGAAAACAAGGAAAGGAAAAGTTATTTACAGATGTTCTCAAACAAATGCATGCTTGAATTATTTATATACTTGATTTCTTAGGATTTTGAGAAGCATAAAGTAAACACCAACTTACATCTATGTTGTAATTTACATAGGAAAATAATATCCCATAGATATTTATCATGTTTTTCCCAAGCAAATTAATCAAACCCAAATTAAGATCACCAATGTGCTTACAATTAATTTGTAAAGAGCACTTGAGGTAAGGTGATGAAAATACCTTAGACCATGTATTATATTATGATGAAGAATAAATTTGGGTATCCATACATACCAGACTGATTGCGAGATCCAACCTGGTAGTAATGTGTTCTTGATGGCAGCCACCTGGTGGATCACTTTATGGTTTTTCCTTGATTGAAATGGATGCCCGAACAACATCCCTTTCTTCATTTTTATTATCCAAAAGGTACTAGCTCAAATTATCCCATGCCAATGATATTCTAGATTTATCATCAAAGGTTGAAGTATGTAGGGATCTAGGTTGAATTAAATCATTCTCAACTTTCATCTCTGTTGGCATGACCTCTTCATTTAAGCTACTATGTTCATGACTTCCCATTTCTAACTTGATTGCCTCTACTACTAGGAGGAACATTTGAGTATTATCAACTACTTTGAAGGTAAGGATGAATTGAGGAGAGGGATCATCAATTTTTAACTCTTCTAGCTCATTTTCCTCAAAGGGACATCCCCCTTCTTCTTTGTTTTATTCTTCTTGGCATTAGCAGTCTGACTCAATGTTATCTTCTTCAAGTTCATCCTCTTCTAATTATGAGGGGGAAGATAAAATATGGCCACTGAGTTTCTAATCATTTTGGACCAAGTTTTTGGAAATATATTCATTGATGGCAAAGGTCTAGCATTGGTGATAAAGGCCCCATAGCATTTATTGTCTAAAAGTGTTTTTAATGTTCATATTTTGGCTAAAATGTGTTAATATTTATTTAATATTAATGAATATATTTTTGGTTGCATAAAAGTCAAAAGAAGGGTCCATGAAGAAGTCAAAGAGTCACGGGGTAAAGGCAAAAGAGGAATGGGATGCATTTTCCCATGAAGAGTCATCTTAAGGAATTCCAAGCGTCACCAAGTGAATACAAAAGAGGAAGGGTGCAATTTCTCAAGAAGGGACACTTTGAGGAATATGAAAGGTCACCAAGATAAAGACAAAAGAGGAAAGGATGCATTTGCTTATGAAGGGTCACCATGTGACTTTTCAAATACAAGGATTCGAAAGGTCATGCAAGTTTAGCACCATTTTTTATGAGGAGTGAAGAGTCACAAAGGGTGAATGCCAAAGGTCATTTAGAATGCTATAAATAAAGGCTTTAGAATTCATTTGTAATATGCACAAGAGAGTGCATGGTTTGTAATTATTTTATATAAGAAAAGAGGAGAGAATAGAAAGAGATATTGTAGAGTTCTATCATTTGTTGAGAAAGCAACATTAAGATATAGTTATGTTTTATACACAAGAGGGGTTGGTGTTCTTATGGGTTGGTGCTCACAAATAGTTATTGTGTTGGTGCTCAGCAAATGGATTGGTACTCCTACAAGTTGGTGTTTGCGAACTTTGTAATTTGAGTTGGTGTTCATTCATATACTTGAGATTGTTCTTCATGTTTTTTTCTCACATTGGATTTCCATGTAAAAATTTGGTCTCTCTCTCTCTCTCTCTCTCTCTCTCTCTCTCTCTCTCTCTCTCTCTCTCTCTCTCTCTCTCTCTCTCTCTCTCATCTCTCTCTCTCTCTCTCTCTCTCTCTCTCTCTCTCTCGTGGTGCATGTTATTGCTTTAGTTTTATTGCATATCTTGAATGTTTGATTACGTGGTTATAGAAAATATATTTGATTAAGTAAAAGGTTTAAAAGATACATGATTTACTTATTCACCCCCCCTCTCAGTATATCCCATGCTTAACACACATTTCTCAAATGTAGGAGTATCAGCAAAAGGCAAGAATGCTTCATATGCATAACATGCATCTTCCTCATCTGATACCTCTAACTCCTCTATTTTTATTTTGGTTGATTGCAAGAGATGTCAGATTGTTCATTTTGTGTGGGTAGCTCTTCACCAATTTGCATTTTAACTGCTAATTTGCCTTCAATAACTACTACTTCCTCATATTTGGAGTCATCATCACCATTGATGTAGCCTTCAAGTAATGGATCAATCTTTTGAAATGGGATGTTCTCATCATGCATGATCAGCTTAGTATTAGCAGTGCATCTAGGTTTATAGACTCCAAATGGTACATTCAAGTACCCAAAAAGTTAAAAATAATAACCTTTTTTAGTGCATTTCATAAAGATGATACATTAGACACGCAAGAAGTTAGTATTCATGCTTTTGAAAATTGAAAAATTGCATGGATAACATAATGCATTTCGTCTCTTTCTAATGATGAACATGTTGAAAAGGATGAATGTTTTCCTTCTTTCCAAACTATTGATAATTTTGAAAATCTTGTTCCTTATTTAGATCAAAAATAGTTAAACTAATCTTTCTCTAGATTATAATGATCAACATGCATGTACTACTTCTTCCCCTATCTCACTTGGTTAGAAATATGAAAATGATAATACTAGTCGAAGTAATATAGATGCATGTTCTTCTACTCTTCTCCAAATTCAAGATAAACAACAAAACATATTTTCCTAAGGTTTCATAATGAAAGATATTCCCAAACCAAGTAATGAAAATTTAACTCAAGCTCCAAATGTTAGATATGTTAATATTCCTTTCTCACATAGAAATGATGTATCTAGACAAGAAAGTTATATTTCATCTTCTATTCCTTTCTCTTTTGAATTCAAAAATGAAAGTGAAACTTGAATTTTTCCTCCTTATGATGATATTTCAATCAAAGTATAAAATATTCCTATTTCTCCCTCTTTTTTAATTTTTTGCTCAAAATCATGTTCCAATTCTAAATGAAAATAATGAAAGTGAATCTTGTATTCCTCTTACATGTAATGAAAGTTCAAGTAGTCAATCCCTTTCCCATGATAGTTGTAGCAACCTTTACGACATCCAAAATGATATAATGACCTCTATTTAATCATCATGTAAAATAGATGTTCATTTAGATAATGTTTCCAAACCATGTGATGATCATATCTTATAATGCAAGGATGGTGGTAAAGAGCCTATTATTCCTATGTTTTGTATGGATGGGAAGTTACAATCTATAAGCACCTCTCCAACCTCTTTACTCATCCCTCCTAGTGACGTTCTATATATGATGACTACTATATGATATCCTCAATGACAAATGATTATTCTTAAGTTGTAAGTGTTCTCCCATGATGCTACTCTTAATGATAACATCCAAAAATATTAACCCCTTCCACGAGATGTTTTTTATCATCCATATCCTTCCAATTTTTTCATGCCTATGCTTTATTTCTTTGATGGTAAATGATATTCTATTAGTCATTTGAAACAATATATGCACTCCTTTGACCATTGGGATAAAAATGAATGCTTGTTACTCAAAGCCTTCCATATAAGTTTAGCTCGAGAAGCTCTATATAGGTTTTCTAGCCTCCCAAATGGTTCCTTACTAACCTTTAAAAATTTTGAGGATATATTTTTATATGATTTTCATAAGTATAAATTACCTAAGCTACCATGGGACCATTTTCAAGCATTAACTCAAAATGAGGATGAATTTATTCAAGACTATGTTATTAAATTTAAGGATATCTTGTATCCCTTAAACTAATCCCCCTTGGGTTTAGAAGTTCAATTCATATTTAGTAGGGGTATTCTTTCTCCACTTAGAGAAAGAGCATTGCACAAGCCCTTTACTTCTTTCGATACTTTACATTGAGATGTGCATAAATGTGTGTGTGCCATAAAAATTACCAATACTAAAGCACCTATTTATTCACCTAAGGTCAAACATGTTACAAATAATTCCTACAAATTAAAATAACAAAATAATAAGGGTCATAAGCCACCTCAAATACCTTCTTATAAATCATCAGTGGATATCAAGGAAAAAATAGTAAAAATTTTACACAGAGGAAAGGAATCCACATATAGAATACCTCTTATAGTTAAAACATATACCTCTACTAAGAAGCAACCATTTCTATTTAATCAGATAATAGATAGACCACATGATATATTGCATACAATATTGGATAAATAGTTGATTACTCTTCCTCCAAATTACTACCATCCACCACATATATTTGAAAAGGTGAAAAGATAACCATTTTGTACTTACCATGATAATAACATACATTGATACAATGATTGTTTTGCTCTAAAGCAAAAGCTTACACAAATTGTAGATAGAGAAGTTATTAAATTTAAAAAAGAGGTAACAAGATCTCTTTCCCCTACTTCTTTTATAGCTCATTCTAAGAGGGTCAAGACATCCCATTCTCTTGTATGACAGGAGATATCTAAGGGATTTTCACGAACATATGGTCAATTGGCATGTGCATAAGTCAACCACTAGAAGAAGTATTCCTAGTGTACCCTTTATAATGATTGATCTCTCCCACTTTAATCCTACCAAGGAACCATTGCTTGATTGAACTCTCGCTAGAGGGACAGGTGCAGGAGGCATTGAGCCAAATTTGATTATGCCTACTCAAATATCTACATAGTAGAATTTTGTACCAAAACAAACACACACATATATAAATAAAATATATAAACTTGATAATCCCATAGATATATTAGTTACAATGTTAGAACCAAAATTAAAAACCTAGTTTCCACATGATCATTATAATTGAGCATTTTTATTCCCAACTATATTCCGATTTGTATGGTGATTGTTTCAGTTATCACTAAATAAAATTAAATGACCAAATATCAATACTTCATCACATGATCAAATATAATATTTCTAAAATATTACATGAACAAAAGTAAACTATTTGAACTAATACACACAAACTTTGTACAATACCTTCCACAGTGCACGAGTGTATTAAATACATTCATACCAACTGGGTAATCATAGTTTCTGGAATTCCATATAAACATCCACTTGAACAAGATAATTTTTTTCTTGAATGGATACTTATAAAACCTACTAAGGTTAATCATTCATGAAAGGTTAAGCAATAAGAAATCCCCTTTCCCATGTGGCCTATACTTGAGAGACCTTTGCAACATATATATTCAATGGATTTCATGGAATCCTCATCTACTCCTGCACAACATACCCAATTACATAGAGCAACTAAACATGTTCTAATTATTTCTACTCCAAATAGTACTCAACAATGTGTTCCATAAACCACTACTCGTGCTACTCTTAATTTACAACCACATACTCCTATGAGGCATACACAAAGTATTATTGACTCTCCAGATCTAGATATGGCACCTATACATGCTCCTTGGTAGTAGCACTAGTATGATTCGCCATATTTAGAGTATATAACACATTATGAGCATCCCTTAGATGGGATAATCGGCTAGCCCTTGATTTATAAAAATCCAAAAAGTATATAAAAAATGAATATTATAAAAATCCAAAAAAAATTCAAATATTCAATAAAATACACAAACATTTAAATAACCCATAAAATACAAAAATATTCAACATTCTCATGTTTACTATCTCTGTGGCACCTATATTTTTTGTTTCATGTTATTAGATAGCACATCATTCCACTTTTATACACATACATCTTTTACATTTCCTTGAGTGTAATACAGGCATACCACATACAGATGTTAGACCTCTCTTCTACATGAGTAATATAGTATGTTAGGGGCATATACTTCTTTGGTCATGATTGATACATGTTACATATCCTTTATTATCATTTCTACATTATCATGTTTGATTTTATATACTAATGCCTACACATGTTGATATCCATGCTCATATCTTTCACATTGTACTTGATATGTTATGTTACATGACATTTTTTACTAACACGTATATGTAGAGACTAATATTAAATGCGTATGCTAGTTATTTATACTTCATTTATTCCCATTGTCACTACATTAATTATATTTCATTGCTTGATATTATCTTGATTGTGAGAAAACTGAATGTGTTCCTTGCTTTTTGGCCCCTGTGTCATTATATGTTGTTTGGACATTTGAATATGTTATTCTATGTTGATTGGACATTTTAATATGTCATTACATTTTAATTGTGTTGTATTTGAACATGCCTCTTGTATGAAGTCTCCCTGGACCATTCCTTTTGCATTACATTAAGTGCTCTTATGTGTGTGCTTAATTATTTGTTGAGCTTGTACTATTGCTTTCTAGATGTTGTCATGATACATGTTATGCATCTTAAGGATTCATGTGATCATATATTATGTGATTCATTAATATATCTACTTATACATGTTACTCTTATATGTTACATGATTCATACACAGCTTATATAGTTACCTTATCCTTTTGAGGTAAGGTACCTACAAGATTCTATTTCCATCACCTCAAAAGGGGGGCATATTAGTGGGGGAATTCATAAAGGCATGACCTCTAAATTTACATATTTTAGAGAATCTAGTGGGGAAGTATCATAAATACATGATCATCACACTTTCATAATATCCAATATAGTTATATGATTCAGATATACACTTCAGTCAGAATCATATCCATCACATGCTATAAATATTTGTGGCACATATATTATACACAGTTATAGAGCAAAGGTTAAATTTTGATAAATAATTCAGTTTGAGACACATTATAGGTGCATATGCCCTTCTAGTGCACTAAAAACTACAAAATTTACCAATTATATCTCTAGGTTTGTATCACTAGGAAACATCATTTTACACCAGGATGTACTATTAATAAACCATTAGTTTTCTTTATAAGTTGAATTTATTAAATTAGTTAACCTTAATATATTTATAGGTTGGATTTATTAAATCATCCCTCACTATATTTATAAGATGAGTTGATTGAATCACTCACCCTCCCTAGATTATATATTCACACTTGAGTTATGTGATTGAGATTTAGCAATCTCAGTGGTCATGTCATAACTCATCTTTATATTGGATTAGGGGAATAATACCTTCCAATATCCGTCTTCAAATCTCTAAGGTTTAATTTTAACTTCTCTTTACTCCAATGCTTCATAAGGAAACATCTTTACCATGCAAAATACAAAGGGGAAACATGGTTACATCCACACAAAAGTGGACTTCTTCCTTGCTTTTTTATTTTCTAACATTTTAATTATTTCAAATTTTAGATTATATGCATTGATTTATAATTTAGCATGCTCTTGGTACAAGTCATGCACTAGAAAAACACTCAAATTGGGATCAATCAAAGGCAAGGTGTGTTGTACACACCCAGGTGCACATTTCTTTCCTTTAACTTGGTAATTTTGTCCTTATACATTCTTAGATTAAAGGGAGAGAGGGAGGAAGAGAAGGAGGGTAAACATAGATACTAAAACTAAATATTTATAGCATATTAGTCTTAAACATTTGATAATACCAAGTAGGTATCTACCCTTCAACTATGGACCTTCTCACTAACAAAAGGATCGCATTCACCATCTCACTATGCCTAAATGCTTACAGTTTAGTTTAACCCATATCATTATGATGTCCCAAACAATTTGAACACTACAAAAAGATAAAACTTGATATATATCATTCACTACCAATTATATATCAATACCTTTTTTCTAGCCTTTTAGACATAACCAGCCACAAATGGACACTATTGTCAACACTAGTGTCTAGATCCTTATCTAGTGTTCAGCCACCTAAAGTCATCCAAATTACAAATTATTTGAAACCTATAAGTCATCATGTTTGTCTTATTGAACTCTTTCATGAGATATTTTCAAAATTTGTGGTATAAATACAAGTCTAAGCCTTAACATTGTTCATCTACTAAACACCAAGCAAACACCTACCAAATCTCATTAAATCAATCACACAATTGATTTATTCTACCCTATTCATCCCTATTTCTTTATCATTCATAAGAGCAGTCATATAAAAAGGTTTGAAACATCCAAAGAATAACCTATGCATGGTATTTTTCAAGTTAAAATCTACATCATTTCACGCATCTGTATATAATATATTACACCATTACTCACACACGTTCCCACACATATGGAAGAACTACATAAGTCTAAGTCCCTTCTTGGAGTATCGGTTGTGTAAGCAATTCTCATTGATAAAGGGGTATTTGAGGTCATCTCGATACCATGAGACCACTAACCTATTTTTTATAAACACATCCCAAGAGTGAATAAGAGTGAAGAGATAGGTTTTGATCAATATAACCTATGTTCTAGATCTAAATATATCAATAAAATGGTGAAAAAACCTAGAATAGTGAATTTAGTCGTATCACAATCCAACACATATTTTATACCAAATAGTAGTGTTATAACATGAATATTAGCATCAATGGTAGTGTCCCATGGTCCACTATAGTGTCTACAGCTTCAACAGTATCATTTCCAAAATCTGACGAATGTCTTAGAATCCTAATCTTACACACTCTTCCCTATGTATAACTTAGATTTTTTTGCACATTGTAAATCCAGCCAAGTATCATTTTTCCTTGGCATTGTAATCAATAGAACATCTTTCAGATATGGTACTTTCTATTTTAGCATATCTTAGTATTTTAATTCAGATTATTCATTTAGAGTTTGAAATTAATAGACCTATTATAGAATAGTTTTATTCATCCTTATGTTTAGGTTATTTTATCTTTAAACCTTACTCCCACACTTCTAAATTTAGGGTTAAATATCTTGTGAACCCATCCTTTATATTTATTTAAACCAAACCTTAGATTACATCTAGGGTTTCTCCTTCTACAAAAAATATTTTCAAATTATTGTATTTATGCTTCATATCTGATTCATTACATGGGCATAGCTTAAGGAATGCTTCTTCATACTTTTTCCCTAGAGCTTTTACTATTTCTCTTTTTTGTTGTATCCAAACTTAGAACCCTCATCATTACTTCTCTTATTAAAATCTATGGGAGACCCCATCCTTTGGATATCATATTTAATGTCCCTAATAACCAATGTATTGCCTATGAGGATCTTATGCCAAAACAACAATGTCCCCAAACCATCTAGTTTTTCTTACAATTATGATAATAAAAATATTAATAATGAAAATGGAATTCTAGATTAATATGTTGACAATAGTAACATGTGTTCACATAGTTATGAATGTGATTATACACCTCTTGAACATGAACATAAGGTGCCTATTTGTCCTATTTATTTACATCCAATGATAAAATACCAAAATTTTAAAAATAAAAAACTTTGTTAGTACATCACATAAACATGATACAATAGACATGTAAAAAGCTAGCATTCATAATGTTGAAAAGAATAATTTTTCATGCATAACATAATGCATTTCCTCTCTTTCTAATGATGAATATGTTGAAAAGGATGAATGTTTGCCTTCTTTCCAAACTATTGATAATGTTGAAAATCTTGTTCCTTATTTACATCACTCAAATGAAAATAGTGAAGTACTTCTCTTCCTCTAGATTATGATGACTAACATTAATGTACTACTTCATCTCCTATCCAAATTGGTTGGAAGGATGAAAACGATAATATTAGTCAAAGTAATATAGATGCATGTTCTTCTACTCTTCTCCAAATTTAAGATAAATAACAAAACATTTTTTCCAAAGATTTCCTAATGAAATAATTTCCCAAACCAAGTAATATTCACCTCAAGCTCCAAATTCTAGTTATGCTAATGTTCCTTTGTCATATAACAACGATGTATCTAAACTAGAAAGTGATATTGCATCTTCTATTCCTTTCTCTTTTGAATTTAAAAATGAAAGTGAAACTTTCATTTTTCCTCCTTATGATGATGTTTCAAGCAAAGTAGAAAATAATCCTCTTTCTCCCTCTTATATTTTCTACTCAAAAGTATGTTCCAATTCTACATGAAAACAATAAAAGTACATCTTGTATTCCTCTTGCATGTAATGAAAGTTCAAGTAGTTAAGCCCTTTCGCATGATAGTTGTATCGACCTTTGTGACATCCAAAATGATAAAAATTCCCTCTATTAAATCATCATGTAAAATGGATGTTCATTTACCTACATGATAATCTGATCTTAGAATACAAGGATGGTGGTAAATGGATTATTATTCCTATGCTTCATATGCTTGGTAAGTTACAACCTATAAGCACCTCTTCAACATCTTTACCAATCCCTTGTAGTGACATTCTTATGTATGATGACTGATATAAGAGATCTTCAATGATAAATGATTATTCTTAAGTTACAAGTGTTCTCCCATGAGGTTACTCTTAATGATAACATCCTAGAAGATCAACCCCTTACATAAGATGCTTTTGATCATCCATATCCTTCTAATTTTGTCATGCATATGTTTTCTTCCTTTGATGGTCAAAGAGAACCTGCTAGTCATTTGAAACAAAATATACACTCTTTTGACCATTGGGATAAATATGGATGCTTGTTACTCAAAGCCTTCCATACAAGTTTAGCTCAAGCTCTAGATTGGTTCTATAACCTCCCAAATGGTTCATTACCGACCTTTAAAAAACTTGAGGATATATTTTTATCTGATTTCCATAAATATAAATTACCCAAGCTACCATTGGACCATTTACAAGCCTTAACTCAAAATAAGGATGAATATATTCAAGACTATGTTAAGATTTAAGGATATCTTGTATTTATTGAACTACTACCTCTTGTATTTAGAGGTACAATTCATATTTAGTAGGGTCTTCTTTTTCCACTTGGAGAAAGAGCATTACACAAGCCCTTTTATTTTTTCAATACTTTATATTGGGATGTGCATAAATATGCATGTGCCCTAACAAATACTAATAATGAATCACATATTTATTCACCTAAAGGCAAACATGTTACAAATTGTTCCTACAAATCAAAACAACAAAACAAGAAGGGTTATGAGCCACCTCAAATACATTCTTCTAAATCAAGAGTGCATGTCAAGGAACAAATAGTAAAAATTTTACATAGAGGAAATGAATCCACTTACATATACCTCTACTCAGAGGCAACCACTTCAATTTGATCAGCTAAGAGATAGACCACATGATATATTACATACACTATTGGATAAATAGTTGATTATTCTTCCTCCAAATTACTACAATACACCACACAAATTTTAAAAGGTGAAAGGATAACCCTTTTGCACTTAACATGGTATTAACGGGAATCAAGATAATGATTGTTTTGCTCTAAAGAAAAAGTTTACACAACTTGCAGATAGATAAGTTGTTACATTTAAGAAATATACAACAAGGTCTCTCTCCCCTACTTATTTTAGAGTCATTCTAAGAGGGTCAAGACATCCCATTCCGCTCTTTTTTAGGAACATATGGTCCATCTACCTTCGTATAAGTTAACCACTAGAATAAGTACTCCTAGCCTACTCTTCATAATGAATAATCTCTCCTATATTGATCCTACCAAGGAATCGTTAGTTGATCAAGCTCTCACTATAAGGGTATATAGAGGAGGCATTGAGCTAAACTTGATAGAGCCTACTCACATATCTTCACATCAAATTTGGGGACTAAAACCAACATACATATATACATATACACTTGTTACTCCCATTAATACATCATTTACATTTTTAGAACTAAAAGGATAAACCCAGTTACCACATGATCATTATAGTCGATTATTTTAATTCCCAACTAGATTGCATCATGTATAGTGATTGCCGTGATTATCACTAAATTGAAATAAATTAAAAAATATTAATACTTCATCACATGAACAAATATCATATTTCAAATATATTACCTAAACAAAAGTAAATTATTTGAAGTAATACACATAAGCTTTGTGCAATACTTTCCATAGTGCATGGGTGTATTAAATACATTCATACCAATAGGGTAATCACAGTTTCTAGAATTTCATAAGAACATCCACTTGAATAAGAGAAGTTTATTACCAGATAACTACTTAGAAAACCTACTAAGGTTAATTATCCATAAAAGGGTAAGAAATAGGCAATCCCCTTTCCTAGGTGGCCTATACTTGAGAGACCTTTGCACCATAGATATACAATGGATTCCATAAAATCCTCATATAGTCCTACACAACATACCTAGTCACATAGAACAACTAAATATGTTCTAATTACTGCTACTCTAAAGAGCACTCAACATGGGTTCCATGAACCACTACTCCTACTATTGATTCATAGCCACATACTCCTATGAGGCATACACAAAGTATTGTTAACTCTCCAGATCCATATATGTCACTTATACATATTCCTTAGTAGTATCACTGGTAAGATTCATTGTATTCAAAGTAGACAGAACATTATGAGCATCCCTTAGATTGGATAATTGGATACCCTTGCTTTATAAAAATCTAAAAAAAATACCAACAAAATTAAATATTTAAAAAAATATAAAAACATTCAAATAACCCAAAAAATACAAAAATATTCAGCATTATCATGTTTAGTAGCTCTTGACACCTATGTTATTTGCTTCATGTTAGTTAATAACATCATTTCATTTTTATACACATACATCTTTCATGTGTTTTTGAGTGTGATACAGTCATACCACAAACACATGATATATGAACATACATATGTTAGACCTCTCCTCTACTCACGTCATATATTACATTTGGGGCATATGCTTCTTTGATTAGGATTGATATAGGTTACATGTCTTTTATGATCATTTCTACATTATCATGTTTGAGCTTATATATTAATGCTTACACATGTTGATTACATGCTCATATCTTATACAATTTACTTGATATGCTATGTTACATAAATTTTTTTGCTAACACATATATGTAGGAACTAGTATGATATACTTATGTTGGTTGCTTATACTTCAGTTATTCACATTGTCACTTCCTTGAGTTATTGCATTGCTTGAAATTATCTTGCTTGTGAAACATTTGAATATGTTCCTTGATTATTGGTCCTTGTCATTGTATGTTGTTTTGATATTTAAATATGGCATTCTATGTTGATTGGACATTTTAATATGTCATTGCCTTTCAATTGTGTGGCATTTGAACATGCCCCTTGTATGAGGTCTCTTTAGACCATTCTTTTTGCATTACATTGAGTGTTCTTGTGTGTGTGTGTGATTGTTTGTTGAGATTATATTATTACTTTAGAGACATTACCATGATACATGTCATGCATATTAGGGCTTAATGTGATCACATACTGTGTGCTTCATTGATATATCTACTTAGAAATGTTACTCATATATGCTACATGATTCATACACAGTTTATATAGTTACTTTATCCTTTTAAGGTAAGGTACCTACTAAATTGTTGAATTATTTATATACATAGGTAAAATATAGATATGAATAATGAATGAAAAGACACAAATGCACAACACCATATATATGTGGAAAAACCCCATAGGGAGGCAAAAACCCCATAATGATCACTCATTCATTGAGAAACATATTAACTGAATATAATCAACCTTCCTCTCCTCACTTCTCTATAAATCTTCTTCACATAACCAATATTTGAATGCTCATAAGTTTATGTGTACTGTAATGCATCAGGTTAATGATTTTACTACATAAAATTATTTATAAGTGGAGTGAACCATTGTAACCAATGGATTCAACATCTCACCCAATTCAATACAATAAATTTTATAACCATGTATTATATTATTTATTAATGTAAGTATTAACCATGTAATTTAAATAATAAAATACATTATTATTTATTTATCAATGTAATTATTTTATTAATTTTTTAATGGCATTTATATACCACTAAGATTAAATGTTCCAACACTCCCCTTTAATGTTAAGTAGGGATACATGTCATAGCCACATTTATACAAAATGAGTTATATTTTATAAACCATCTACAATAAGTTAAAGGTGCATGTAACATTTGAATTATTTAGAAACCTTCATCATTTTAATATCACCTTTTGAAACAAAATAAATTATAATTCATAAATTACTTAGAGTAAGTTTAGGTTAGCACGATTGTGAGATTACATTTCACAGTTTTTCATTGATAATCAACCAAATATTTTAGATCTTTTTATAACATAAAGACCTCCATTACAATGTATACTTTTAAGTATTGGGTACACTATAAACTCATATATGGTGAATTTTACCAAAGTAACATAAAATGACTTATTACAATGTTTTTACAATTTGAGAAGAAGTATAGAAAAGAATAAAAAAACATGTAGCCATTAGGAAGTGACATTATCATGCAGACTCCCCTTCGATGATAGATTTGAGAGCTCCAACATTGTACAAAACTTCTAAAACTTGGTAGCACCAAGTGGCTTTATAAAGATATTTGCCACTTATTCATCTGTAAGACAAAACTTGAGATCAATATCACTATTGAAGACTTTTTCTAAGATAAAATTCACGTGAACTTCCAATGTTTAGTTATTTGGTGTTGCGCTAGATTTTTCATCATAATTATATAATTTTAATTATCATAGATTAAGGTGGTATTGTGAGAAACATTCAAATAGATTTCTTCTAACAACCTTTGTAGCCACATGGCTTCTTTAGCAACTTCCATAACACTTTTATACTTTACTTTCGTAGAAGAGATAGAAATAATAAGTTGTTTTTTGTTAACCATATAAATTGATATTATCAATAGAAGAATAATATAAACCAAAATTTATAGTTCCTTTCATATACCAAAGTATCCATTTTGTTAATTTCCTATGATCTAAGTATGGATTTTGCATGAATCTAAAAGCAACACCTACATCAAATGAAATATTTAATCTAGTAATAATCAGTTAAATCAAATTACCAACTAGATATCTTTATAGAGTGGGGTTAGCTTTATCATAAGTAGGTTTTAGATCAAGCTTAACACCAAATTAAATAGGGGTAGATGGAGGCTTACAATCAAGCACATTAAATTTAACAAATAGGTTATGTGCATATTGATATTGACATACAATAATTGAATTTTTATCCTAAAATACAACTATTCCTAAAAAGTGATGAAGAATGCCTAGATCGATCATTTTAAAAGATTGAATTAGTTATCTTTATATTTAAGAATTAAATTAATCTGGTCACCAATAATAAGAAGATTATCAAAATATAATATAATTAAGATAATATGACTATTTTCAACTTTTACAAAGAGATCATCATTAGAATAATAGTTAGAGAAACCTAATTCTTTAAAATAACTAATAATTTTAAAATCCCAAGCTTGAAGAGCTTGTTTTAAACCATATAGATATTTCTTTAACTTACAATCATAATGTTCTTTGTTAGGTTCAGTGAAACTTTTAGACTAAGTCAAGTAGATTTTTTCTTCTAAATCACCATTTAAAAAGGTGTTTTTTCCATCCATTTAGTGTATAATCCAACCATTTTGAACTGCAAGGGCAATAAATAATCTAAAAGTACTCATTCTTGCTATTGAATCAAATGTTTCAACCTAGTCAATCTCAGGTTTTTGAGCAAAACTACAAGCAACTAATCTAGCTTTGAATTGTCAATTTTACAAATTGAATTATATTTGATTTTGTAAGGCCACACAGAACCAACAATATATCTTTTAAATAGAGGTGGGATAAGATTTCAAGTCTAATTTTTAATTAGAGATTTACATTTAGCTTGCATAGTAAATTTTCATCTATTATCTTGAATAGCTTCCTCAAAATATTGAGGTTCATATTCATACAAAGTCATCAAAGTATGTCAAGTATGTTGACTCTTAGTTAATTTATTAAAATTTTCAAGATGAGATGAATGAATAAGGGATTCATTCTATTTAAGTCTTTTAATTTAAACACAAAGTGGAGAAGGCTCCCCCTTAGACTCTTAGTTATCTAAAATTGGATCAACTTCCTCAAAGACATGTTTCTTCATAAGGATTAATAGAAGAGTTAGGTTCATCAAAAGAAGTAATTTGAGAGGGTTCCATAGAAGACTCAAAAAAATATTTCTCAAGGATTTAAACATTATTATTTTCAATTATTTGTCTTTTATATGGATCATAAATTCTTAATCCTTTAGTTTTTCCTTCATAACCTACAAAAATGCAAGAATAGGAGATAGGATAAAGTTTGTTTCTTTTTGTTTTATGAATAAAGATGGAAGCAAGACTATTAAATATCCTAAGGTGAGAAACACCCAATCTATTATTAGAACACATTTTTAAGGGTTTATAAAGATGCAAATATTTAGTAAGGACTCTATTTATAATGTGCACAATAATATTCATGACTTCAACGCAAAAGAATTTAAAAACATTTGTAAAATACAATAATTTTCTAGCCATTTTAAGGATGGTTCAGTTTTTCCTTTCAATAATTTTATTTTATTGTGAGGAATAAGGAGTTGTTAAGTCTCTTTAAATACCACAATTAATGAAAAATGAATCAAATTATTTACTAATGTATTCATATTTATTATCAATTATTAATCTGTTAATAAAAAATTTAGAAGAATTTTCAATTAAAACATTAAATTATTTGAATTTAGATAACACTTCATATTTATTTTTAATATAATAGGACCAAATCATCTTAGATTAATCATTAATGAAAGTAATAACATATAAATAATATTTAAGAGAAACAACTTCTAGAAGTCCTTTAACATCACTATGAATAAGCTCTAAGGGATGAGAAGAATTAACATCATGATTTTTATGAAAGGGTTTAGAGTGTTACTTACATAGAAGCAACCCTCACACGTTTCATGGTGAGAATAAATAACAAGAAGACTAACCACAAGATCGTTATGATGCATATCATATAAACTATTAAAATTAACATGACCTAGATTTTCATGCTATAATTGAGATTCATTTCTACTTTATGATGAAAGACAACATGCAAAAAAAGCATAAAATATATATAATATATATTCTTTTGAATTCTTTGAGCAATCTAAGAACCAAATTGATTCTTAATACACCATTTATAGTTAAGCAAAGTTACTATGAAATTATCATTTGTAAGCTAAGAATAAGATAACATATTTTTCTCAAGTTTAAGAACATAGAAAATATCATTTAAGAATACATTTAAAATTTTTGATTTCCCTTATTTGGTAGCTTTTAGAAATGAATTATCACCTAAATAAATCCATTCATATATATCTTTAATGTCAGATAAAATATTTATAAACATGTCATATGAAATGAGATACCACAATCTAAAATTCATTCATTTTCATTAGAAGCAAATAAGGTAGAATACAGTGCAATAGTGTTAGTATTATGTTCATGATTATTGTTTTGATTTTGATTTTGATTTTTCTGTTGATTCTAATTAGAACCTTTCTTCCCTTTTCTCAAAGTTTTTGTTATTAGATTTTTTCTTGTTTTTGTAACATTCTTCCTTTTTATGTCTAAATTTACAACATAAATTGTAATTTCTATTAAATTTAACTTTGTGATCCTTATTTTCAAATTTTTTATTCTTATCATTGTCATTCATAGGTTTAGGTTTAGTTTTTTGGTTTCTAGTGTTTTTAGAAACATTATTAAGTGTGAGAAGTGTCTGAATGGCATTTTCTTTAGAATCAAAGTTTGACATCACTTGTTCTACTTGAATAAGAAGAGTAGACAATGTAGCGAGATTATGAATGTCTTGTTTTATTTGGTTTTTAGAATTAAGAATATAAATGAATTTGTAAAACTTTTCATGAATGTCCAACTAAGTAATAAAGTATAAAATTTGATCTTGAATAAGATTATGATTACAACTATCTAACTGAGATTTAATATTTTTTATTTTTACAAGAAAATTAATTACTTTTTTTGTCACCTTTCGTGGGAACAGTAAGCAGTCCAAGTATAAGTTAAATGATTTTTGAGAGATGAGTGTCCTAATGCATATATTCAAAGAGTTTCCAAGCACCGTTGGGTGACTCCTGATTGTTGATATGGATTAGGAATTCATACTTTACACTCCTCAAAATGATTGACATGGATTCTTATGCCTTATGTTGAAATGCATTAGTAAGTTCGATCATGACATGAATTCTTAATGAGGTTTTTTCAGCGCTAACAAGTATGTTCTAAATTTTTTGAGCCATAAATTCAGCTTTAATATATATTTTCTAAATCTTATAGTTTGAACCATTTGACATTTATGATTTATAACATAAAATTGGGAAAAGCTATAACATCCCTTCAAAGTTTGACACTTTCTAGTTTTCATTTTATACAAAAATGACACTATTTTTTTAAAAATGAATTTTTCAATGTGATTTTATATTTTATTTTTGTAATAAAAAAAATATTTTAGTATTTAAACAATAGTAATCACTTAATTATATGCAAAAAAATTGAAAAAAAATTGTAAGTGTCGTAAAAGGTCTTTTACAAGGTACAAAGAATAAAAACTAAACATCGAATTAATTATATATTTTAAGAAAAAAAATTGGCTAGGAATAAGTTTGACAAAAAAAGGTTTAATGAGTTTTTAACCTTGTACATTACTTTTACAAGTATTTTATAAAATCACACTAACCAACTTCCCTACAACACTTTTATAAACTATGCATCCACATTATTGTATCTACAGTGTAATTAATCAATTTTCCTTAAATTTAAAAAAATGAATTGACATGCATCTAAAAAATAATTACTTTAACTTTGTTTTTTAGTTTTTGGTAAAAAACTAATTAAAAAAATGAGCCCCCATTTTTGGTTGCATGAAAATGTCTATTTATTAAAAACATTATTTAAAAAATAAAGTTTTTGAATTATATTCAAACCTTTGAAACGTAGGCATGGCATAGAGAGTTATACCAGTGCTTGAAATTTATATTTTTGTTACACATAAACTAGTCAGAAATGTTTTGTGATAAGCAAGAAGCCATATAATATGCCTTAGGTGAATTTTGAAGGGTTTTTAGTGAGTAATAGCCAACTAGAAAATTCCAACACTATATAAAAGTAGGGATGTAACACACACATCATACAAGTATATCTGCAACATAGTTAGATGCTTTGCAGGCTTTGTGCGAGGCTTAGGTAACCAAAATATTGGATATCTCCACTTTAGAATAAAGAAACAAGTTTTAAATGTTTTGAAAGGAATTTGACTAAGTTTTTCATCTACATGGGTCGTACTAGACCATACTATGATGCCAAAGGAAATATTTTCACTTGTAGATTATTTTTTGGGTATTTTTTAGTTTATAGATTTCTTCTTATCTCATTTAAATGATCCAAAACTACTCTGATAAAATTTCATACTCCATAAAGATTTCAAACCAAATTTTATTCTCTTATGTCATACAAGAGGTCGTATAAGGCTAATATTGAAGTTTCAAGTAGGCATATTGAGCCAATATGTAAAAAAACCAGGAGTTGCCAACCAACTACATATTAACTTGATCTGAAACCAGATTGAATTATTTATATGCATAGGTAAGATCTAGATATGAAGAATGAAATCAAAGATACAAATGCACAATGCCATATATATGTGGGAAAACCTCACATGGAGGTGAAAAAACTCACAATGATTATTCATTCATTGAAAAACATATTAACCCAATATAATCAACCTTCCTCTCCTCACTTCTTCACAGTAAATATTCTTCACATAACCAATAATTGAATATCTCAAATATTTAAATGCTCGTAAGCATGTGTAAACTATAATACATCATGTTAATGATTTTACTATGTAAAATTATTTATAAGTGGATTGAACTTTTGTAACCAGTGGATTCTACCTCCCACCTAATTAAGAACAGTAAGTTTTATAACTATGTATTTTAATATTTATTAATGTAAGTATTAGCCATGTAATTTAAATAATAAAATATATTATTTTTTATTAGATATGGATAAAAATATTTTTGAAACCAGAGCTATGAACTGCAAATGAGGGTTTTGAGCCAAAGTCTCCCAACCTAAGAGAAAATAAGATAAATTTTCAAAACATGAAGTGAACTAAAACACACAAACAACTAAAAAACAATAATAGTAATAAGAACAAAGAGGAAGACCAAAGGGTTCTGATAGGCTCCCTAAACATGAACACATGATATAAAAACTAGCTAACTTATCAAAAAATAATCAGAGGAAATAGACCATAAATTTGGTAATGTGAGTAGTTCAAATTGTTAGCAACCCCACACTTCTACAAAGCTTCTAAAAAATATATATTAGTTGTTATAAAAGAAACAGTCCAATTGAAAATAATAATTAGATATCCTAGTTGGGGTTCTTTCCTTGTGGTTTTGTGGTGTTAAATTTGCCTACTTTTAAGGTTCTTTATGTTCCTTTAGCAACCTCTTTTAGAGTTTTTTTTGGTTATATTGATTTATCCTGGAGTTCTATTACAATGCTGAGTCTTTTTAACAACCTTGGTTTTATTCACTCCATTTAAGGTTAGCCTAGAATTAAATGATGAGGCTAAAGATGTGTTAATGACTTTTGGTATGGGGGAGGCTTTACTTGGTTCTTCACCAACTAGTTCTTCAGTGTTTTGAACTTTCTCCAGGAAAAAAATTCTACTAGAGGTGATCTTATTGGAGAGAGAGGTTCCCTCTCCAGACCATTTGTATTGCCGAGGGGGGCCTAAGGATTGATTTTTGGTGCATTAGGGGATATAGCCATAGAGTCTAAGATTATAGTTTTTTCAGGAGTCCTTTCTTGTTTCAGTATTTTTGATGTCTTCTTTAGATATGGCTTCAACCTTAGTAGATTATTTAGCTATCTCAGTTGTGGATTTATCTTTATCCTTGGTTCTCTTTGTTTTGTCATCCAGATAGGTAATTTTATTGTAACTAAAATTACAACAAATAGGGTAGATACTTGTTATTTCATACACTATTTCTTAGGACAAAGTGGCATACCTTGATTGTAAATCAACAATTCTTTGGAGAGGCTTTTCTGAAGATAGATAGATAGATATAGTCTAGCAGCTAAAAGCCTTTGTCTTGATCTAGTGATAGGATCCAGAGCAATCAATTAGCCTATAGCTTTGGCCACACCTAAATTGATTTTTTTCTTCCAAAATTCCATTGGGAGGCCAGGTAAGTTAATCCACATAAGAGTTTCATATAAGATGTATCAATTTAGATTTATTCCTAGTCTCCACTTTCTTAGACAGAGATTTGACTTCCCAAGAAACATGGACCCTAGGTTAGAACTTTGGTGCAATCTTATATAATGGATAAGATGATAAGGAATAGTTATTTTGACATAGAAGCAATATCCATATGCCCTTTGGGATTCCACTTTCAGTTGGCCCATTCCCTGAATAAGTCAATATTTGGCATGTTTCCTTGAAATTTACCTATTAAGGATAAGTCTAACCTCTCATTAGCTCTATCAAGTAGAGAATCAGGAATTTTGAGCCATATCTTATTGTTAATGAACATGAAGTCCAATATCGATGTATAACTTTCCTAAAATTATTACCTTTTACTAATCAATCTTTATACCCATTATTTCCTATCAAGTCGATAAGAGTCCTTTGTTTTATCCTCTGGGTTGTCCACAAATGCATTTGGTGCTTTCAAAAGTTGTATTATTTCTTGATGTACCAATAGACTCTTTGTGGTCTCCAAGTGGGTAAGATTTGGTGGGCCATTAGCACTATGGTGTTACATGGAAAGTTCCCACCCATGTCCTAAATTCAAATTTCCCCCATTTAGATTTTTGCTTTTGCTCTCATTACCTTTTGCTCTCAATTCTCATAGTCATACATAAAGGAAAATAACCAAAATGTTAGGTGGTAAATGCTTTTAATATACCAAAGTAATGGTATGGAGGAACACCTTATCAAAGTGGGACATAAGGGTGGGCCTAGGTCTATAATATCCATCAAGCGATCTACATCTGAAGCACCCCATTGTGTTCTATTTGGTCCACATGAAGAAGTATGACCCATACCTCAAGGTGTCCACATGGCCACTTGTTAAAAGTGTCATCATAGGCTCAATGAGAATAGAACTTGGGTTGATAAGTAAAAACTACTTCTACCTCACCAATACACCAAATCCTTGAGTACAAGCTAATAAATATATTATTATGTATTTACTAATGTATTTGTTTTATTAATATGTTAATGACATTTATATACCACTAACATTAATTATTCCAACATTATATTTCCCTCACCTCAAAAGGTGGGAATATCAGTGGGGGCATGTCATAAATGCAAGACCTACACATTTACATAGTTTCTATATTTCAATGAAGGCATGTCACAAGCACATGACCTCTAAACTTGCACAATCTCCACTACAATTACATGATCCAGATAAACATGAGTTAGAATCCTATATATTGCATTAGTTTATCACAGAGTTGGTATAGAGCTTTTCATATATATGGCACATATATTATACATAGTTATATATCAAACGTTACATTTTGATATATACCTTAGTTTAAGACACATTATAGGTGTATATGCCATGTTAGTAAACAAAAAAATCTAAAATTTTCCAATTATATCTCTAGATTTATATTAGTAAAAAGCACCATTTTACACCAGGATGTACTATTACTAAACCTTTTTGTCTATAGCAATTGGTCTCTTTATAGTTTGAATTAATTAAATCATTCAACATCACCATATTTATAGGTTGGGTTGATAAATTAACTAACCTCGCCAGATTTATGGAATAAGTTGATTGTATCACTCACCCTTACCATATTATGTATTCACACTTGAGTTATGTGATTAAGATTTAGTGATCTCAATGGCCATGTCATAACTTATCCTTATACTAGATTAGGGGCATAATACCTTCCAATATCCCTCTTCAAATATCAAAAGTTCAAGTCTAAACCTCTCTTAGCTCCAATGATTCATAAGGAAGCATTTTTATTATGAAAATACAAAGGGGTAGCATGGTTGCATCAACACGCAAGTGTAATTCATCATTTCTATATTTATTTTCAAACATTTTAGTTATTTCAAATTTTAGATTATATGTATTGATTTATATTGTAACATGCTCTTGGTTATAGGTTATACATTAACAAAACACTCAAAGTGCACTCAAGCAAAGGTAAGATGCATTGTACACACCTAGGTGCACATTTCTTTCCTTTAACATAGTAATTTTATCCTTATACATTACTACATTAAAGAATGGGGGTACGTAGATACTAAAACTGAATATTTATAGCATCTCAGTCTTTTACATTTGAAAATTACCATTAGGGATCTACCCTTCAATTTTAGAACTTTCTACTACCAAAAGGCTCACATTCGCCATCTCATTGTGCCTAAATGCTTATCTTATAATCTGACCCATATCTTTTTGATAACCTAGACAACTTGTACACTACAAAAAGCTCAAAACTTGATATATATCATTCACTATTAGTTACATATTCATACCTATTTTCTAGCCTTCTAGACACTGCTAGCCATAGAGGGGCACGCATCAACTTAGCATCTAGAACCTTATCTGGTGTCCAATTAGCTAAAGTCATCTAAATTGCAAATTATTTGAAACCTATGGGTTGGCCTATTTATCTTATTAAACCCTACTATGAGATATTTTCAAAAGATGTGGTATAAATACATATCTAATCCTTATCATTATTCATCTATAAAATACCAAGTAAACACCTACCAAGGCTCATTCAATCAATCAAATAATTGAGTTATTTTTCCCTATTCATACCTATTTCTTTATCAGTCATAGGAATTGTCATAAAAAAAGGTCTAATGCATCTAATGAACAATCCATAAGTGGTATTTATAAGTTATACATTAGATCATTGCATGGATCTACATATAACATATTATACTATTATTCACACATAAGGGATAACTACATAGGTTCGAGGCCCTTCTTGGAATATTAGTTATGTAAGTAGTGCTCATTGATACGAATAAATTAACATATGTGTTCACGATGAATATTAGTTATGTAAATAGTGCTCATTGAATAAATTATTTGTATGTGGAATATTAATTATGTAAGTAGTGGATTCACGATGTAAGCATGTGTTATAGATATGAATAAATTCATAAAAAGGCAACAAAAACCCTAAAATAATGAAGTTAGTCAATTTGAAATCCAACACATTTTTTGTACTAGAAAATGTGAGATACGAATTCAAGAGGGGAATTAGTATAAAGTTAGTATGATAAAAACCAAATAAAAACATACTAAGAAATCTAACACCTCAAGTCTAGATACTCAAGGAGCAATATAACAATACAAGTCACTAGCAATGGAAGATAAAATAAGCATTATTTACCTTCATTGAGATCAAGAGTTGCATGTTGGCCATGGAGGAATGTGTTTGGTTGTGTGCTCAAAGAGTTTTTGATAATGGTGTTCCTTGCATCATCTCTCTGTCACCTTGGCAATGCTGGGCTTGGCTTCAGCTTGGCTTTGATGTAGCAAGCTATCAATATTCGTGCATTATAACCTTACAATAAAAATTCTCTCTCTCAATAAATGAACATTATAACATTACACAAAAAAACCAACTTTAGAAAGACTTTGGCACTTCTATTTATAACCTTTCAAACTAACACTAATCCAACTGTAGCTAGGTTAGAGTTAACCATAGTTAGGTTTAGTTTAACCATAGTTGAGTTAAAGAGGGGACAAGTAATTAATATTTGGAATAGAGATCCCATTTGTTAATCATGGCTCTCCATTTTTAAATTTAAGGCTTTAATGGGGATATTTTCAATTCCTTGAATTTGAGGATGATGACATCATCAGGACCTCAATTTCATTGTAATTTCCTTTTTACAAGATTCATTTTCACTAATTTTATATGGAAATTTCACTCAAGTATTTAATTTGATTTTCTTAGTTAATTCATTTTGCTTAGTATTTTTGTATTTTAAGAATTGTTTAATTGCCATGTTTAATGAGTCGAAACGCCAAACTATCAATTTGCTAGGTCACAAGTTGATTAGAGATGAATTTGTGAGAGGTTACTATTATGTATAAGATAATACCCCAAATAAGGATGCCTTAACACTATTCTAAGCACTAATGTCTAACATGTAGATGAAATTATGATAATTCATAATTCTTAGGCTTAATTTGTACTATTTGATAGAAATAATTTGAAGTTTGATTGGAACACAATTGTGGCCATAATGGGGTGTCTATAGTTTGCCCCTATTTGGGAAGGGATTATAATATATAGGCATAATAACATCTTCTCAAAGAATGAAAAAGTCATTAATACCTTGGTTAATGCCCCAAAAGGTGATGGATGAGCCCTAGATGCCCCCTCGAGGGAGTGGGTAGCAAATAAAGTCGATGAATGTTCCCTCAAAAATAAAGAAATGATGTGATTTGTAGGTAATTGGGGTGAAAATATTGATTTTCTCAAATGTGATTATAATCAGTAGCACAATAAGGTGCCCCAGTAGGGCAGGTGGGTGAAAATAATGATTTTTCCAAAGGTGGTTATAATCCTTAAAGTAGTGAAGTGCCCCACTAGGATAGATGGAGGTAAAAATAATGATTTTTCCAAAGTTGATTATAATCATTAGCGCACTAAAAAATGTCCCAGTAGGGCAAATAGGTGAAAAAATAATGATTTATTCAAAGGTAGTTATAATTATTGGCATAGTGGTTTGCCCCAATAGGGTGGATGGAAGCATGATATAAATCATTTTTTCCTAGTAGGGTGGATCAAAAAGGGGGCTTACATACTTAATCCATACTCACAAAGTAACAATAAGCTGATACAAAACATGGCATGAATTTGGGCTACCTACTAGTATGGAGATACACATCTTAACTAATAGTGATTACTATTCATTTGTGATTTAATTATTTTGAATTTCGGTAGTGTTTGGGTAGGTTTGGGAGTTTCCATGTGTGAATAAGGAAAAGTACTACCCACTGCATTATCAAATAGATTCTTTAGATTGATTTGTTGTAGCTTGGGATATTATATATCATAGTTATAGACAATTATAATAACAATGCGTATCTAAAGCATGGAAAACTCATTTTAAATGCAAGTATAAATCACTTCGGTGTAAGATATGAACAATTAAATCCCAAGTGAATATAGTACATACTAATTCAAAACTTAAGTACAAAATATAGGTAATCAAGATTCAAGTGTAATTAAAGTGTAAGAATTCTATAGCAACCGAGAAACAAAAAGGTAAAAAGTGGAAACAAACAAACAAACAAATAATAACAAATAAGAAAACACCAATAAACAAAAATATACAAACAGGGCTGCAAACAAATAAAATTAAACAATTTAAATAAATAAACAATCCAAAGCAAAGAAAAGTACAATAAAAAAACTATTCTAAATAGACAAAGGCAATAGACAAACAATGGTTACTTACAATGTTAGTACAAACAAAATAAAAATTGTTCATGCATGTGTAATAGAGGTGTTACTTTTGGTGATAGGGTGACCCCTAGACGAGGTAGAAACAACACAGATAAAACAACACCAAAATATTAGACACATGTTTCCCCTAAGCCATAGGGAACAATTTTCCCCTAAGCCATAGGGAACAATAACACAAAAAAATGCCAAAAATTACTCTTAGGCTATAAAAGACAATGATACAAAAAAACAAAATGGAGATAATAGAAGAAAAGGAAGGGGTAGCTAAGCTAACTCCAGATGCACTAGGCAAATGTACGTTACCTATATATCCATAGATATAAGGTCCAACGTGAACTTCAACCCAAATGTAGTTCTCCCAAGATAGGGGATAGAAGAAAACGATGATCTAAAAAACATGATTGACTTGTATAAGAAAATAAGAATGATCTCACAAAATAGTGAGTGCATATAAAGAGAGAGGGATGATGTTCACAATCATGAAAGTGTCAACACAAACCAATCATACGAGTGCAAGAGTATGATTTAGGATAAAACTACACTAAAAGGAAAGAAATGAGTAGCTACAAATGAACTTAACTAATAATTGATAGTGTTTACTACATCTAAGGACTGGAATGATAAGGAGCTCACAAAATGGCAAGAGTGTTCAAATGGAAAGTAGTCATAAAATGATGAGAGCATAAGAAATCCAAATGGTCATTAGTGTATCAAAGTTGAATGCACAATTCTCACAATATAAACTTTCAAAATGGTGAAAGCATACGGATAAGACCAATAAGGATGGGAAAACTAAAAGACAAGTGGTTATTTATCAAATAACTAGGAGCCCCAAAGTCCTTAAGGCAAAGAAATGGTCAAAAAAAAGAAGGGTGTGGCCAAGTTATCCCGAGATACCCCATGTATCCAAGTGCTACCTACATAGTCTGTGTGTACCTTAGGCCAATGTATTTCTCCTAAAAATGGAAGGAAAAGGACCAAAGTGGTTTATAAATGAAACCAAACAAGAAAGTCCATCCCAAAATAATTTGGCAGTTTTATATTTTGCATGGAAATTATTAGCCAATTTTTATGATTTTGTGATTTTTAGGAGTTTCTAAAAGTTTTCAAATGTTTTTATAATTTTTAAGGCATCTCAACTCAATTGAGAATCATGAGATACATAATGGTCCAACTCGCAAAATGGTGAGAGTGTTTATCCTTAAACTACTCACAAAACGGTGAGAGCTTGGAAAATGGGTGACTAAGTTGACCTCAACATGAATTGAGCACTGCGTACATAATCCAAATGGACCTCAAGTGACTATAATTTTGTAAAATAGTGGAAGAATATGAGTAGGTAACAAGAAGTTCACAAATAGGCAAATAGTAAAGTATAAAACAGTGATGTGGCAATATGGATAAAATTAGGGTTGTTCATAATTTACTCAAAGGAAATTATAATGAAGAAACAAATGGCATGGGTCAATGATACTAATTTACCCAAATGTGATTACAATTAGTAGTACCAAGAATGAGATAGAACGTGACAACAATTAAAAATGTAATTATCAAACAATTATCATACTACCTCAAGATACTACTTCATTTAGAGAAATATGCGCCTGAAGTACTAAATAAACTGTTGAAACTCCATCTAAATCTAATCTCTGAAGGTGCCTAAAGTACTAATGGATTGGAACTAAGGTCAAAAAATTGTGGGTAAGGGAGAGTAAAACAACTTTGGCCAATATGGAAGGTACGAAAGGAATGGTATATGGTATAGTACACAGAAGGTGATATTACGATATAACATATACGATCCTCATAGACAATACCTTGGGTATCTCAAGTGAAATAATTCTTGAGATGCATTATGTTCATGGGCTCATCAATTTCATCTCCACCTAGTGTAGCTAATCTATAAGCTACAAACCCATAATTAGCAACAATGACATGAGGACCTATCCAATTAGGTTTGAATTTGCATTTATTCTTTTTCTTAGTCATGGTGTTCTTCTAGTTTTCTTTGAAGACAAAATCACTAAGATTAAACTCTCTATGTTTGACATGCTGATTATATTGACCATGTAACAAGTTCTGATATGCTTAAAGGCTATTTACAATGGTAATGCATTTTTCATCCAGTAACACCAGCTCTTGTAGATGAGTTACTATGTAATCCTGGTCATCAAGGATGTGCTTCAGTGAGATACACAGAGAAGGCAACTCAACCTCAATGGGAAGAATGGCCTCAGTGCCATAGATAAGGGGATATGGTGAGGCTCCTGTTGGAGTAAAATAATTATTATGGTAAGCCCATAGGGTGCAGAAGATCTATAGGTGCCAATCATGGCCAACATCATTGATAATCTTCTTAAGAATATTAGCAATGGTCTTGTTAGATGTGTTTTCCTAGACATTACCTTATGGGTAATATGCAATGGAAAAATGTTGAGTAATGTTAAACTTGACATAGAGTGCTTTGACATCATTCTTCTTATACAATCCACCATTATCAGATATTATGTGACTCGTGTAGTCATTAGTTTGAGTGTTCTAACCAGAGTATGAATCAAATTTGCATGATGGTGCAATTGGTATATGGGTTGAATAAGTTGGTACTGACAAGGTCTTCGTATATGCTATGATCAAACTTTGCTTTACTGACACCATCATAATCACTAGTCATTGGTGTTGGAACACAAATAAGATATGTGGGGTCACCCCTAGGTGATTTAAATATAAGACCATGAGTTCTTTTGTATCTGGTCATAGAGATACGCTCAATGGTACCCTACTAATTTACCCTTGGGCCTTTACTTGCATAAGCTTGGTTATCCATAATATTGTTAGGGATGGGATACTTTGTACTTTGGTAGCAATCAGTGAATTTGTCATTTTATAACTAGGAATAATCATTGGTAAGTAGGTCTTATTCTTGGCTAGTGGCTGGTGTGAAAATAATAGGTGTTGGGCTATGAAGCTTTATTTTTCCCTTTCATCACCATTCCATGAAAATTGGTTTGGATTTGGGCCTTCCACAAGTCTTGGGATTCTACAAAAGCTTGGATATATGGAAGGTGTCATGGGTAAAATACTCTCCTAGACCATTATCCAAAATGGTAAAATGATTAGACATTTTAACAAGAGACATATGTGAAGTTGAGGCAAGGCTATCAAGGTCTATGTAATTGGTCTCTAGCAGTTCAATAAGTATCTCTTTATCTTTATCTTTCTTTGGTACTGGGTCTATAACAAAATGCTAATAATAGCTTTCATATTTAGCCTCCAAATTCTTTCAATGTTCATATGGATGTAAATCTCCATGGATGGTGACCTCCATCTCAAAGTGAGGAAACTTGATACACTTGTGCAATGTTGAATGTATTGCACAAATTTTATGTATCCATGGTCTACCCAAAAGTTAATTATATGATAAATATAGGTCTACCACATGGCAAAGTGTACCATGGGTCAAAGGCCCAATGATCATTGAAAAACTAATGGTTTCTTGTGATTCCCACTCTTCATTGTCATAGGCCTTAATAGTAATAGTCTCAGGTTGAAGGTCAATTATTGTATATCCTATATGCTTGATTATTTTTTAGAGACACAATATTTAGGCCTGATACAATGTCTATGAGGACACGTTTAACTTTGTGTTGTGTTATAACAATTTTAATGTACAAATGATTATTATGGATAGGGTCAAGGGATGACATATCACTTTGTTCGAAGGTCAATTATTGGCCTAGGAGTTCTGTAAGGATATATTTGTGCATGGTAGATGTATGCAACAAACCCAAAATAGAGATTTGTGTAGGTGTCTTTTAGAGTTGTTCCATAATACCATATGTTTTTCCTTAATAGTGTTAATTGCCTTACTCTTAGCCGACATAGTGGGTTGAGTTGGCTCATTGGTAGGGGATTATGGGCTTGGGATAGTAATTTTAGACCGTCGAGTTGTGATTATGCATTCTAGATTAGGTATAAGACCATCATAACTAGAAGATGATGGAGATGGGCTAGAGAGGGTAATTATTGATTATTGGTATGCTTGGTTGTGGTCACAGGGCAATGATGTGTTACCAACATAAGGTCCTAAAATTTTAATCCTTTGTTGCTATTATGTTTGGTTGTAGTCACAAGTCAAGGAAGGATTGATACCATTGGTAGGTTGATTGGCATTGTTAGGTAATGGTCTTAGTCTATTGGTATCAGGTCTACGCTTGACGTTAATGGTAAATACATGACCACCTGCAATATGACTTACAATTTTATTGTAGTCATGTGTAACTACATGATAGGTCTGTTGGTTATTGGGGTCATTCTACCCTGAGTTCCATCCATTTTATGATTGATGTTGTTACTATTGTTGTTATTGTTGTGGCTATGGTCTTCATTTTTGTTATTGTTGATTGGTATTGTTATGTTTTGGAAGAGGATTTTAGTAGACACATATGCTTTGATTGGAAGTCAAATCTCTATTATCCAATTAGATCTCTCCATTTTCCAACATATTCTCAATGAGATGATTGAGATTCACACAATGGCATATAGAATGTCCATGAACATGGTGGTATTCATATAACTTATGCTCTTTATACCAATTTGGATAAAGTATACCCTCAATAAAATGTTTTCAAATCATCCAACTAATTATATTAGTTGTGGATAATTCATGAAAAATTATTTCAATAAGCTCACTAACGTCAATGAAGACTTTAGGAGTGGGTCTTATTCTTGGAGGATGGGTTTACAAAGGTGGTGGTTGTAGCATTTGAGGAGCTAGCTCAGGTTTAGGCATAGATTGTGCTTTTTAGATATGTTGCATTTGTGGAATAAGTTGTATTTATGACATAGGCTGAGTAGACGATGTTTGCATCATTTGAACACAATATGACTTAGTGATTCCATTACTAATAACATTCTTGTTAAGGTTGTATGGCTTAGGTTTTTCATAGTTATTGGCCTGAATGGGTGCATACATTTGCACTTGGAGTCGGTTAGGGCTCTCACTTAGGCCTAAATTTTGGTTTTGGCTCTGGTTTTAGTTTGAAGAAGATAACTTGATAATCCCTTTATTAATGTGGGCATTTTTAATCACTTTTCTTGATTTCCCCTTGTTTTTGATGATCCTTGGAGATAATTACTATGATTATAAACTTATCAACACCTTAAAATGATCACCTTACCTCTAATAGGCCACTTTCTTCATGATTGTACCTATGAGTTTATGTGTGGTTGATCTTAAGCTTATCTGGCCTAAACAAGGTTTATCAACATTTTCTCCTTTTGATGGGTCCAAAGATCTTATAGGACCATATTATAACCATGAAACCATCCTAAAATGGTTCACCCTCCTCTTAGACCCCACATAGACCCTTACCACTCTCTAAACAAGCAAAAACTTCTCATGAACTTAAATAGGCACGTGTGTCCATTTGACTGTGTGGGCAGGGTTTAGAGCTTTGTTTAGTCATCCTACTCAGTACCTTCTTTAGGTCTCACTGTCCTCAAATTATTTTACTCACCTGGCCATTTTCTTAAATTAGACCCCAATGTTCTTCATGTACTTTTCCTCTTCCTTAGGCTTGAAACTAGTCTGTCTTGCTTAGGCTAGCCTATAAGTAGTCCTTAGGATATTCTGAGTGCATTCAAGGGTTTTAGGATTTTACTTTAAAATTTTTGAAATATTAATGAATTTTTTGTATTGTTGAGAATCTAAAACCCTTTCAATTTTCACTCTCAATTCACCATGACTTCATAACCTGCATTACCCTTCTTACTTCTCTCTAAGTTTAACCATAGGTGCCAATTCTTAAGATCTTGACTATGTCTTAGGAATTCAAAACATTGTTATTAGTCATTGGACATAAAGATCACCCTAATGAGGGTTCCCAACTCTTCACTAACCCTATGCAACTTTATCAAGGCACTACATCTTCATTATATGCACCTATTAGCTTATACCTTCCAAGGCATGGCTGTAGGTGACTATTAGAGAGAGTTTGATCATGAAGCTTGGAAGTTGATCTTCTCAAATCTGCCATGGCACTATGATAAGATCAAATCCATAGGAGTTTATTTCACTGTCTTTTATATTTCACTAGATTTTTATGACATTTTCAAACCCATGCTTTCTTGCTTTCACATGCAAACTTGTGTAGAAGCATTAGGCTTGTAGACTTCATCTTTTTAACTATCTCCTAACTTGTAAATGGTTTAGGTGCTTTAAATGATTTATGTAATATCCTATGATTACATTGAAATAATGTTTCATGCCTTGGCTTTGTTCTTATTTTGAGGATAATTTACTTTCATTCCAAAAGAAAACTTACAGGTCTATGTGTCATTAAGCTCAAGGTTTTGTATGGAAGTCTGAGCATAGAGGTTAGGTCTCTTTATCATGATTTTGGTGATATAAATGGAGTCTATAGATGCCATAAAAGTGCTTAGGAGTATATATCACCCTTCTCTATGGCTTATACATACTCCACATAGAACTTAGGTCCCATGGATGTCCACCGATAGGTCTGTAGACTTATGGGTGGCTAGAACACATTTCCACCTTGTTTTAGAGTACAGTTTAACCTCACCTCTCAACACATTGAAATTTTGGCCTTATCCATATTATTCTCTCATATTAGATTAATCTCTTATTTCCACTTGGTCCAACATTGATGTTCAGACCTATAGAAAACCATTTATACACAGACCATGCTTTTCAAAAAGCGAGGCATGATGCCTCTTGAAAGAATATTTGCAAAGAAATACTTCTCAACAGAGAACACATGAATTATGTGAGATTGAAGAGGATTTTCATTAATTATTAAGTACTTGAAATATCTAAACATGACAAACACCTTAGACAAACCAAAATAGACTTCTAGTAGGATGAAGTGCCCACACACTTAAGACACATTTCCTCTTGTTGAAGACACTTCATGGATTTTAATTGGATAATGAAAATTTAATTTAAAATAGATATTTGAGCATCTAAAACATCCCTCAAAACCATTCTTATCTGTTGAATTATGAAATGGAGAAATAGAAGCAAAATCAGACCCTCCTTGGATGGACAAGGCATAGTGACTTACCATCACTCTTAACTATTGTTCATAAATGAGGGTCCATGAATAAAAAACCCAATTCCACTAATTTCAAGCTTATTAGGACCCCTAAAAATTTCCAAAGTTTCATCTCCCAACTCTCTCTCTCTCTCTTTGTCTTACGATGCATCTATTTTTTGTCTTTTTGAGCTTATGAAGTTAATGATGGAGGAGAGAGAGTGTCTGATGCATCTGTATGACTTAAAACTTGATATAAATCTTGAAACTAATATGTGGAAGCCAAAGGGACACTCTAAAACCATTTTCAACTAAAACATGTTCTTCTAAGGTTGTACAAGTGCCCAAAAGTGCTTGTACAGTAGTATTTTGCTCATTTTAGGCATTAAACTTACAAGTTTGTTAGTCTTTGACCATATCTAAACATTCTTTGATAGTGGGCACATTATATAACCTTATTTAAATGTTTTCGTTTGAATATGGTATGTACAACTCCTCACAAATAGGCCAAAAGGTAACCAAAATGACATTTTAGCACATAATAACATAATAAAGGGTTACTACATGATATTATGAACTTAAAGACACATTAATAACCTTTTATAATGACTCTAAACCATATAAAACCTTTTACCACACTTGACAACACCAAGACTTTGTGAATGACCCCCTATACTAGACAAGTACACATGAGACCAAACCTTAGACAAGGTTAGACAATGACTAATGTGACCATATGGAGACCATTAGGATCATTTAAGACCATGACAAGACCACGTACAAGTTTTGATAATCCCATGAAAAGTTTCAACTTATATGGGTTTACCCATTTTGACTTAGGGTCAAAATTTGGTCAATAAATTGGAGATTCATAGGGGTAGCATGTTTGCAATGTTAATGGATCAATGGCCTTATCCTCCCATTCGACAATGAAATCACCCTTATGCTACGAACTAAAACTGACATGCCTTCTAAAGACTGACACCAAACCACATAACAACAAGTAACACACTATGCCAAGGGCATTTAGTGAAAACCACAAAAAAAAACTCAAACAACACACCTAACTTATTATGCACAGAGCTCAAAATATGTTTGAGTTGATGAAGCAACTCTTCTTGCTTTAACCAAGGTTAAAAATAATGTTCCTTGAGTTGCAGTTGCTCTATGAGAACAAATCAACATATGATGGATGTTTGTCAAAGAAAAATTACTTATGAAGGTGATCAAATGACTTACCACACATGAGATCTGTGTTAGTTGCAAGTGTATCACTTGAGACTTCTTTGAATGATCCTTTTAGCTCTCTTTGAGGTTTGCTTGACATTGTCACTTACTTGGTCTCTTTCATGCCCCTTTGGCACCTTCCAATTTGATCTTTGGGAGTTATGAAACTCTTATGAACTTCACCTTCATCTAGATTATGATGTTTTTGATGTTTATAAGCATGAAGCTTGTCTTTTTATTAGAAAACCACATCTACAAGTGACTTAAGATTAGATTGAGGCCTATGCTACTACTCACTGACATAAACTTCTGCCTTGACCTCATTGTATTCCTCCAAGGTTGCAATCTTCTTGATAGTGGTTTCATGTTCCTCCTTGTGTTCATTAGGTTCACCATTAACTTCATCACCAAAATTATGTTCCATTTGAAGAGTAGGCCTACTTAATTGTTCAAACTCTTGAATTATAACACGGTATAGTTTCTATAGATCATCACATTTTTCTTGATTGTCATACTCATGAACTTCTTCTTCTTGGGCAGGCAAAATTACATCATCTTGACTATCATGTTCTAGTACACTTGGAATATAATCATTATCATCCATATGCAAAAAATAGTTGCCCCATGTAGCTTGTTGAAGGGCATCATCAAAGCTTACCTCAGGAAATTCATCATCTTCTTGATGAATGATGTATGTGCCAAGACAAGTCTCTTCAATGAGCTTGTATGGATCAAATCCATGTTGATAAACTCCCCACTCATCAAGATAGAGGTCAGTTACGCCATCAAGAGGTGTTAAAGGTTCTTGATCATTAGGATGGTCTTCCTCTTCATTGATGTTGAAATTAATGTTTGATGTATTAGGCACATGTGGCTCAACATAAATTTTCACTAAGGGTCCATATTTTATAGATACCTTAGTATCATACCTGGTTCTAAATGCCATATAGGACCAATCTAAAGTCAAGTACCCTCCAATATTGGTGGTAAAGTCCCTTGAAAAATAAAGGGCAAAGTGAGGTGGCACATCTACAACCACCACATCTTGGGAGATGGAGAATGTAGGATAAGCATGGAGAGTGAGTTGTAAACCCTTGATAATTCCAACCATCTTGGTAGTTAATCCATCCAACTACAACATCCCCTTAGAGTGTGTCTCATATTTTAAATTCAATTTGTCTACTACTTGTTTAGGCATGATTGATGTACTCGATCCACTATCAATTAAATAATTATGTACCAATGAGTCTCTAATGATGATGTAGATATAGAATGGAGTAGGTTTATCCTTTATTTAGTTTTTATTGATTGCTCATCCTTGGTCTTCAACTCATTTTTCAAAACTTCCCCTCTTTTGCTAGGTTGCCTAGGTGATGCATTAAGTTTGGAGAGCTCATTTTGGAGTAAGTCTCTTTATTTAGAGATGGAAAATGTCTCAAAAATTGGGATGCTTACATGAACCTACTTCATCTACTCCATAATATTTATAGGAGGTTTTCCAACCTTGTCATGTCCTTTAAGAACCATAACACTACCACTAGCTTGCGTCACTTGATGCATAGAAGGTGGCATAGAAGAAGCTTTATTATTTTATTTTTTTTGATTTACCTGAGACATGGGGGCTACATTTGGCATACCTAATCCTTAATGTGATTGAGAATTCATATTTTTTCCACTACTTTCTCCTTATACTTCCTCAACCACTATCTTCTTTGACCTTGTATTTGTAGCTATGGAGCTTGATCCAATGTTCAAGTTACCTTGGTAGTAAAGTGCACATGAGTCCTCTTGATAGTAATTCATCAATGCAACATTTGATTAAGCATATCCTCCATTAATTTCTCCTCCACTAGGCATTTCTTCTTGAGTCATTAAAGACATTATTCCCTATTGAGCCATATAGGCTTGATTGAATGCATCATCTGTGTAAGTGGAAGGGTCATGAGGCTGGTCCTATGAAGGATGTTTTCCATTATTTTATACAAGGTTGTTTTGGATAGGTACAAGTGCTTTAGAAGTAGAAGGCACATTCTAATTTTGTCCATTGTGTTGTCTCACTTGAGTTAGTTGCCCTTATCCTTGATATTAACCTTGAAAGTGTTGTCTAGGAGCTTGATAAGATTGATAAGGATAGAAATGACCTTGATAAAACCTCCATTATTGTTTTTGTTGTTGCCTCTTAAGAGTTTGAACCTCTTTTCTAAGAACATTGATCATATCTTCCTTCTTTTGCTTACTTGGTTGATTAGGGGCAACTTGTTTGTGCTTGGGTGTGGGAATAAGAGTAATGGTCGGCATAGGATCTTGCACATCAGGAAACAAAGGCACAAGATGTCTAGGGGCTATATTCTCATCTTGAATAAGATAGTTCTCATCCCTTATGGCAATCTCATAGGCATTAAGCAAAGTATCCCCTCCCATGTATTGAATCATCATGGATATATAACAATTGAAAGCTTTAAAGTAGTAAAGAAAAACATGATAGGTAGTAGGTCTTACCAAGAGTGGTATCCTATCCAAAGTATTTTGGAATCTTGTGTTTAAGTCTTGAATGGCCTCTTGAAATGTTCTCTTTATTGTAGTTAGTTGATCAGTTAAGGACAAATGGTCAGATTTATCTTCAAATCTCCTTCTCAAGGCATCAACCAATTCATCCCATGTAGTGATAGAGTTGGGAGCCAAAGTGCCATATCAATCAAGTGCATTTCCCTTGAAATAAACAACCAAAAATCTAATAGTAATGTCCTCTTTAGTGATGTTATGTATATTACAAAAATTGGCAATGTTTCTTATGTGTTCAATAGGAGTATTGGCAATTTCTCCCAAGTATGAAGGCACACTTTTGAGGGCTGACATAGGGATGTAATTATAGTGGGAAAGTGTTAAAGGACTATGGCCATTGAAACCAATAAAGGAAAGGTTCCTTGGGACTTCCATCTTGCAAGTTGGACCTAAGAAAAGTCTCCTAATAGGTAAGTGAGGAGCCAAAGATTTATTGGAGTATGGATGAGTGTTAGCAAACCTCTTTGCTCTAAAAGAATAATAAGGTAACTCTAAAAACACAAATGGAATGCCTTTAGTAGAAGACCTTGTGTTTACCTTAGGCATGAAAATGAAACACTAGTCTGCAATTAAGAGCCAATGAGGGCTAGAGTCACCAGATACTACATGAAGGAAGCTCTATAACTTCAAATTTACTAAGGTCAGCATCTACCTTTGAAAAATTATTAGACTACAAGTCCCATCAGGTGTGCCAAAACTAATATCAATAAAATTTTCACCCTAAGGAGGTCTACTTTAGCTTCCTTCAATTTTATGTAACATGGAAACATCTCTCAAGTTGTGAGTGACCTATGGGAGATATGAGTCTCTAGATTGAAGGGCTAGCTCCTTGCACAACACCTAAAACTAACCACTAATCTAATAGATTTGAAGGAAAAGGGATAGAAGGAGATTAACAGTAACCTAAAATAGGTGATGCACCAAGATTCCACAAGACTACCTGAATTTGCACTATGAAAGGGCAATTTACAAAACTAATCTTAACACTCAAGGCTCTTCTAACAAAAGTGTTTCAACATAAAGGTAATATGCCATGTATTTCTCAAGGTAGATGAATAAAATTCCTGATTATAGACACTATTACTCTTCCTTACACTTAAATACACACAAAAAAACTAAATACACTTCATGTGACTAGTTAAAAGGCAGATTATATGCGCAAAGCATGAGTGAGATGAACACAAGGAGAGATAACTATCAATTGACATTCAACCATGAACTACTTCACACATTTAAAAATAAGTTGAAAACTTAAAACTAGCTTGAAATCTTTTATTCAAAGGCAAAATCAATACTCAAACTAGCAAGGCTTTGCCATACCAGATAAGGCAAAAAGTGGTTGCTTATATAGAAAATTGAGGAAGAGAGAGAGAGAGGGAGGCGTAGTAGGAGGTTTCCAAGTGTCCACCATGAGTTATAACATGAAAGGATTTGTATAATAGTCCTAAAAAACTTACAAAGTGATGTATCTCTCTTCTGAAGATACTCCAGTCCTCCAAGTGGCATAAGAATTAGAACTTAACTTGACACCTTGATCATCTTATTGAAAATTGTACTTCCTTGCATAAGTAGAGTGAAAAATGGATTTCTCAATCATAAATTCTACATGAATGACTTTAGACCTTCTCATCTGACACCATACATACACTTAAAAACTCCTCTGATCTAACATTTCAGTGGCATTCATCATTCACATGCCTAGGTGTCTTGAAACTCTTCGTTTCCCACACCTAGCTTTGTTCAAGTGGCTCAAAACTTGAGTTCATATTCCCCAAGGCACTCTATCTCCATGAAATGTATTCAAATATTTTATCAAACTTGAAACAATCCATTTTGGTTCTTGTAACAACTCCCAAAACTCTATTTTGCTCCTCCAGGTCTCATTAGGCCTATTTTCCTTGTAACCCTAAAAACTTGTAAACCTCCTTGTATAGGGAAATATACAGATGGTATTGAAAAACTAAGGTCATATTAGAGGACCTAGTATGGATTTACAACCCCATGACAAGTTGTCCAGACCTTGAGTGGAAGTGCCTTTTTCTGCCTTTCTCTATCCTCAATTAGACCTCAATTATGCCTCCTTGCCAAGAACCATATTTTTTTACTCCAAACCTCACCCACACATTTGAAACCACCCAAAAGCATGTGATTAACTTTAGTTGGTATATCACCAACCTCTGTGTCAAATTTGAGGCCCTGAAACCCTGTGGAAGTATGAGAATCATGAAATGACTTTTCAACCTAGTCTCTTTTTAGGCCTATTTAGGACTGCCTTGGAAAATGAGCTTTGTTTGATCACTTTTAGGATAACTTGTATAAAATTTTTGACTTAAAATGATTAAATACATCCCAAATGACCTCTTATAATAATTGACAAGTTCTCCATTTCTCAAAACCCTTGTAAAAGACCAAAAACCATGCAAAATAGTGCATTTATTACAGTCTATACAATTGCAAGTATAGACAAAGTACACTTGGAGAATCTAGTTGGAGTCCTCATGAATATCCATAAGGTTTTAGGGTAACCTAGGTAATTTAATGTGCTTTAGGATTCCATCTCACTCAATTGGTTGTTAGGGTGTGGAGCTAAAAGCTTCAACTATTTGCAGACACAAGAAGAGGATGCTGAAGAACCAGAAGCACTGGCGTCGCCAGCATGACCGACGTTGGTCAGGTGCAGTGCAGAAGGAAACCGGTGACAGCAAGAGGTCGGCCAACATCGGCAGCACCAGGCAAGCAAGGACCAACATCGGTCGCCTGTGTATTTACAGAACTGCTGTTGACGAACAGTCAGTTAAGTGAAGCGAGTGTTTACATGTCAAATGACTAATTATAGTCACGAGCTGCATGTCTAATTATTGTAGTTAGATTTCTATTTTTTCAACCATGGGATTCTATTTAAAGACCCATGAGGCATGTATTGTAATAATCAAGAAGGCAAGTAAAAGCATTGAAGCAAGCAAGGTCAAGGAGATCTACAGGTGTAAAGTCAAGGAAATCAGCTGAAGCATTCAAGGAGGGATAATAACTCAGGCTATAGAGTTGTTGTGTTGAGCAAGAGAGAGAGGGAAGAAGGTCTTGAGGTGTGGCAAGCCCTTGAGGTGGAGGAAGAAGTGGCATCTTCTTTATTGTATTTTCTTCTAGTAATATTTAATACAAGAGTGTGTATTGTCTCTCAAATTCTGTGCTGTCTCAAGTTTCTAGTTACTTTATCATTTTGGTATAATTCTGTGTTTAATTGCTTATAAGAAAGTAATCAATTGTCCTTCCATTGGATAAGGGGTCACCTAACAGTTGGTATCAGAGCATATTGATTGTTGTAGGTTCTCCTGATAGTTGGTATCAGAGCTACGATTTGCAGGAAGCAGGGTATTGTTTTTTATTACAGGGCATTCATAGGGTTTTCTGATTGAGTGGGAGTTCAGCAATGGCAGAAGAAAGTAAGCTATGAATGGAGAAGTTTAGCGGCAAGAATTATCAACATTGGAGGATGCAGATTGAGGACTATTTGTATCAAAAGGATTTGTACTTACCGTTGGGTGGGTTGCATGCAAGCCCACAGATATGAAGGATGAAGAATGGAGTGTTCTTGATCGAAAGGCTCTCGGTTCCATAAGGTTGAGCCTTACATCATCTGTGATTTCCAGCTTATCACAGTGCAAGACAACGAAAGAGTTGATAAAGTCCTTGGCAAATTTATACGAAAAGCCCTCGACTTCTAATAAGGTATATCTTATGAAGCAACTATTTACTTTGCAAATGCAGGAAGGTGGATCGGTACATACTCATCTTAGTGATTTCCATGGTTTGGTAAACCAATTAGCTTTAGTCATTATTGTTTTTGATGATGAGGTAAAGGCTCTCTTGATTTTATGTTCTTTGCCTGAAAGTTGGGATGGTTTGGTTATGGCAGTAAGTAATTCTGCATCTGCTTCTAAAATCTTAAAAGTTGATGATGTTGTGAGTGTGATCTTGAATGAAGAAATACGCAGGAGAAGCACAGGTGAATCATCAGGGAATGCTCTAAGTGTAGAAAGCAGGGGAAGGTAAAGGGAGAAGATTGAGCAAGGGAAATCAAGGTCGGGAAGGAGATCCGAGTCCAAAGGTATTACCTGCTAGTTTTGTGGAAAGAAAGGACATACAAAGGAGTGTTGGTTGAGAGATAAAGATAACCAACATGCAGGTATTGAAGAAGCAAAGGATGCAAATATTGTGATACAGGATGCTCTCATACTTTCTTTGGATAGTCAAGTAGGATCATGGATTTTAGATTCTGGTTTATCTTTTCATGCATCCCTAAACAGAGATTTATTCTATGAGTATGAACAGGGAGACTTTAGAGTTCTCTATTTAGGGGATGGTACGCCTTGTCAGATAGTTGGCAAAGGGAAAGTGCAGCTGAGATTACAGATTGACAACACATGGGTGTTGAAGGAGGTCATGCATGTTCCAATTCTGAAGCAGAGTCTGATTTCTATAGGAAGGTTGGGTGATGAGGGATGCACAATAACCCTCACAGTGGATTCTTGGAAGGTTACCAAGGGAGCACTTGTTTTAGCAAGAGGTAAGAAAGTAGATACTCTTTATCTGTCTACTTGTATTACTGATTCTACTTTTGGTGTAGATTCGAAGATGTGGTCTAATAGGCTTGGTCACATGAATAAGAAGGGAATGGAAGTTCTTGATTCAAAAGGTATGTGTTCAAATTCGAAAAGCATAGATACAGTTCATTGTAGGAAAAGGAAATTTGATGCTTTTGACAGGAACAAAGAAGCCTTGGTGTTTATGGAGGAGATGAAGGATAGAGATTAGTCACAGGGGCTGAATAAATCTGAGCAAGGCAGCATGGATAGAGGTTTGATCTAAGAAGAGCTCACGGATGAAAATTTCATCACTTACAGGAACACACAGACGCCGATGTTGGTCACATGGGACCGACGTCGGTCAGCCAGATACCGACATCGATCATGTGCAGATCAGCAGGGTCGGTAGGTCAGGCAGGAGAAGTTCGACGTCGATCATCAGGACTGACGTCGGCAGGGGGGACACCGGCGTCGGCCAGAGAAATGACGTTGGTAGTCAGGGTCAGTGTAGGGAATCGACATCGGTCGGGAGTAGACTGGGAGATGGCTGAGATCGGTCACTAGAACGGATGATGGGTGGATAGTTAGTTGTCAAGGAGTCTCAAACACCCATATGGAGGTCAGAAATGGTAAGTGAACCTCATATTCATTGTTCACCTTCTTTATATTGCTTACTGATAGTCAAGAACTAGGAAAATGGAAGAAGCAATGCAGGTAGAATCCAGAAACAGTGGGAGCTTGGCATGGATGAGGAGTGTGAGTCCTTGGAGTAGAACCAAATAGGTATTTGTTGGTAGAGTTGTCAGCTGGAAGAAAGCACTGGATGGAGGGATGGATTCCCATTTTAGATAAGAGAGTGGATGGACACATGAGACAGAAGGCTATGGTATATGGTCTTGAATATGCTGCAGAGCAATGGAGGTTTGACCATTGTATTCTATCTTTACCAAGTTGGATAATATTAGCTACATTATCCTGTTACTGTATTGTGTTACTTGTTGCAGGGTTTCATATACAGGGAGTTTTCTGAGCTAAGGGTAGAGTTGGTTTAGAAGTATGTCATGAAGAATTTGGGAGCAGCAAAATTCTTTCGACATAAGTGACAGGTATAGCATCATAGGTTTGCGTGGTGGTTGGTCTTCAAGAGTGACTTTGAAGAGGGATACAAAGCCTAAGGAACAAAATAGATGGTGTACAGGTACAGGTACAGTAGCATCTATTTATCTCCAAGTGGGAGATTGTTAGGGTGTGGAGCTAAAAGCTTCAACTATTTGCAGACACAAGAAGAGGATGCTGAAGAACTAGAAGCACTGGCGTCACCAGCATGATCGACATCGGTCAGGTGTAGTTCAAAAGGAAACTAGTGATGGCAGGAGGTCGGCCGACGTCGGCAGCACCAGGCAAGCAGGGATCGACGTTAGTCACTTGTGTATTTCTAGAACTGTTGTTGACAAACAGTCAGTTAAGTGAAGCGAGTGTTTGCATGTCAAATGACTAATTATAGTCATGCGCTGCGTGTCTAATTATTGTAGTTAGATTTCTATTTTTGCAACCATGGGATTCTATTTAAAGACCCATGAGGCATGTATTGTAATAATCAAGAAGGCAAGTAAAAGCATTAAAGCAAGCAAGGTCAAGGAGATCTATAGGTGTAAGGTCAAGGAGATCAGCTAAAGCATTCAAGGAGGGATAATAACTCAGGCTATAGAGTTGTTGTGTTGAGCAAGAGAGAGAGGGAAGAAGGTCTTGAGGTGTGGCAAGCCTTTGAGGTGGAGGAAGAAGTGGCATCTTCCTTATTGTATTTTCTTCTAGTAATATTTAATACAAGAGTGTGTATTATCTCTCAAATTCTTTGTTGTCTCAAGTTTCTAGTTACTTTATCATTCTGGTATAATTTTGTGTTTAATTTCTTATAAGAAAGTAATCCATTGTGCTTCCATTGGATAAGGGGTCACCTAACAGACCATGCAAAATAGTGCATTTATTACAGTCTATACAATTGCAAGTATAGACAAAGTACACTTGGAGAATCTAGTTGGAGTCCTCATGAATATCCATAAGGTTTTAGGGTAACCTAGGTAATTTCATGTGCTTTAGGATTCCATCTCACTCAATTGGTTACTATTAGGGTTTTAGGAGGGTTTTAGGCATGTTAAGTTCTTAAAGATTATTCATAAAGAAAAAATCCTCTTTCTCTCTCATAATGCCACAAGATTATATTTAGGGGACCCATATACCACCTCCAAACACCATTGGGTCCCATTAAAAACCTCATGAAAGTTCTAAGTGAAATATGTTGCCTTTTGGGTTGCAAGCAGGCCATTGGAGAGGGTATGAGCTCTTAAACTTTGTTCATGCAAGTGATGGGCTCAACCCAACAAATGATGCCACAAGAATGAAGTGTGGAGACCTAATTATCATCTATAAAATCCAATTATCTCTATATACAATATTATTTCCTCACTAAGTAAGAAAAACTTTGATTTGAAGTGAAATCACCCATTTAAGGAGTTTAAAATGGTCTTAAGAGGTCAAACTATACTTTTCTTGCTTTTCCCTTATTTGTGAGGATGTTTGGAGATATTTAATATGTCTATAAACTTCTCAACACCTTCAAACCATCACCTTGCCTCTAACAGACCACTTTATTCATGACTGTATCTATGGGCATGTGTGTGGTTGATCTTAAGCTTATCTGGCCTAAACAAGGTATGTCAACATTTTCTCCTTTTGATGGGTATGATGATATCATAGGACCATATTATAACCATGAAACTATCTTGAAATGGTTCACCCTCCTCTCAGACACCACATAGACCCGTACCTCTTTCTAAACAAGCAAAAACTTCTCATGAACTTAAACATGCCTGTGTGTCCATTTGACTATGTGTGCAAGGTTTAGAGCTCTATTTAGTCATCCTACTCAGTAACTTATTTAGGTATCACTATACTCAAATTATTTTACTCACCAAGCCATTCTCATGAATTAGACCCTAATGTTCTTCATGTACTCTACCTCTTCTTTAGGCTTAAAACTAGCATGTTTTGCTTAGGCTAACATGTAGGCAATCCTTAGGATATTTTTAGTGCATTCAAGGGTTTTAGGATTTTAATTTTAGAAATTTTAAATTTATATTATTTTGTTTTATTTTTGAGAATATATAACCCTTTCAATTTGCACTCTCAATTCACCATGACTTCACAACCTACAATACCCTTCTCACTTATCTCTAAGTTTGACTGTAGTTCTTGAGGTATTGATTGTCTTAAGATTTTAGAACTTTATGCTAGTCATTGTAACAGTCACCCTACTAAGGGTTACCAACTCTTTGCTAAACCTATGTAACTTTTTCAAGGCACTACATCTTTATTGTATGCACCTATTAGCTTATACCTTCCAAGGCATGGCTATAGGTGACTATTGGAGAGAGTTTGATCATGAGGCCTAGAAGTTGATATTCTCAACTCTATCAAGTCACTTTAATAATATCAACTCCATATGAGTTTATTTCATTATCTTTCATAGTTCATTATATTTTTATGACATTTTCAGACCCCTACTCTCTTACTTTAACATGTAGACCTGTGTAGAAGCATTATGCTTGTAGACTTTATCTTCTTAACTATCTCCTGACTTGAAAATGGTTTAGTTGTTTTCAATGATTTGTGTCCTCTCCTATGCTTGAATTTAAATCATGTTTAATTCCTTATATTTGTTTTTTTTGGAGGATAATTAGCTTTCATTCTAAAAGAGAACTTACAGGTATGTGTGTCATTCAGCTCAAGGTTTTGTATAGAAGTTTGTGCATATAGGTTAGGTCTCTTCATCATGTTTTTGGTGATACCAGTGGAGTATATTAAGGTCATAAAATTTATTATGAGTGTATATCACCCTTATCCATGGATTATACATACTCCACATAGAACTTAGGTCCCATGGATGTCCACCTACAAGTTTGCAGACCTGTGGGTGGCTAGAACACATTTCCACCTTGTTTGAGAGTACAAGTTAACCTCACCTCTCAACACCTTGAAGTTATAACCTTATCCATATAATTATATCATAGTACATTAGTCTCTAATTTCCACTTGGGACAATATTGATGTTTATACCTATATAAGACTGTTTATGCACAGACCATGCTTTTCAAAGAGCAAGACATGATGCATCTTGAAGGACAATTTACAAAGATATAATTATCAAGAGAACACATGAATTATCAAATATTGAGGAGGTTTTTCATTAATTATTAAGTACTTTAAACCTCTAAAATGAAAAACACCTCAGACAAACAAAAATAGACTTGCAACAGGATGATATGCCCACACACTTAAGACACTTTTCCTCTTGTTGAAGACACTTCATGGAGTTGAATTAGCTGATGAAAATACAATTGAAAAGAGATATTTTACTTCTAAAAACATCCTTCAAAACCATTCTTCTCCATTGAATTCTAAAGTGGAGAAACAAGAGCAAAATCAGACCCTGCTTGGATGAACAAGGCATAGTGACCTGCTGTCACTCTTAGCAATTGTTTATATAGGAGGGGAAATGAATCTAAAAACCAATAACACTAGTTTAAATATTATAAAGACCCCTAAAAATTTCCAAATTTTTATCTCCCAACTCTCTCTCTTCTGGCTAAACCATGCATATGATTTTTGCCTTTATGAGCTTGTGAAGGTAACAATGGAGGAGAGAGAGTGTCTGATGCATTGTATAACCTAAAACTTGATCCAAAGCCTAAAAATGATATTTGGAAGCCAAAGGGACACTCTAAAACCATTTTCAACTAAAAAATGATATTTCAAGGTCGTACAAGTGCCCAAAAGTGTTTGTAAAGGAGTATTTTGCTCATTTTAGGCGTTGAACCTACAATTTTATCAGTCTATGATCATATATGAACATTATATAACATTAGGTACATTTTATAACCTTATTTAAATGTTTTAATTTGAATATGGTACGTACAACTCCTCACAAATAGGCCAAAAGGTGACCAAAATGACATTTTAGCACATAAGAACATAATAAAAAGTTAATACGTGATATTATGATCTTAAAGACACATTAATGATATTTTATAATGACTTTGAACCATATAAAACCTTTGACCACACTTGAAATCATTGAGACCTTGTGAATGACGCCTAAGACAAAACAAGTACACAAGAGACCAAACCTTAGACAAGGTTAGATAATGACTAATGTGACCATATGGAGACCATTAGGATCATATAAGACCATGAAAAGACCACATACAAATTTTGATAATCCCATGGAAAGTTTAAACTTAGAGGTGTTGACCCATTCTGACTTAGGGTCAAAATTTGGTCAATACTTTCCTTGAGAGCAAGAGTTGCATGTTGGCCACGGAGGAATGTGCTTAGTCATGTGCTCAAAGTGTCTTTGACAATGGTGCTCCTTGCATAATATCTCCTTGTCACATTGGAAATTTTGGCCTTGGATTTGATGTAGTAATATATCAATATTTGTGCATTATAACTTTACAAGAATGCTTCTCTCTCTCAACAAATGAACATTATAACATTACACCAAAAAACTCTCTTTATGAGGTCCTTGGCACTTCTATTTGTAGCCTTTAAAAATAACTCTAATCCAAGTGCAATTAGGTTAGATTTAACTACAGTTAGGTTTAGTTTAACTCTATTTGAGTTAATAAGGGGACAAGCAATCAATATTTGGGATATATATCCCATTTACTAAGCATGGCTCTCCATTTTTGAATTTGAGGTTTTAATGGGGATATTTTCAATTCCTTGAATTTGAGAATGATGTCATCATGATCTCAATTTTATTGGAATTTTATTTTTATAAAATTCATTTTTACTAATTGCACATGGAAATTTAATTTAAGCATTTAATTTGATTTGCTTAATTAATTCATTCTGCTTAGCATTTTTGCATTTTATGAATTGTTTAAGTCCCTACTTAATGAGTCCAAAGGCTAAACTGTCAATTTGCTACGTCACAAGTTGACTAGAGATAAATCTATGAGAGGTTATTATTGTGCATAGGATAATACCCAAAATAGGGATACCTCAACACAATTATGAGCACTAATGTCTAATGTGTGGATGAAATTGGGGCATTCAATGATTTCTAGGCTTAATTTACATTATTTGGTATAAATCAATCTGAAGTCTGGTTAGAACACAATTATGGCCATATTATTGTGTCTACAGATAATAACATCACAAAACATACAATAACATCAACGGTAGTGTCCCAATATTGATGGTAGTGTTCATAACTCCATAAACATCATTTTTAGAATCTGACAATAGTCTCAGAATCTCGATCATACACACTCCTACCCGAGTACAACTTAGATTTACTTGCACATTATAAATCTAGCTAAGTATCATTTCTATTTGGCATTGAAATCAATAAAACATCTTTTAAATTTGGTACTTTGTATATTTAGCATATCTCAATGTTTTAATTTAGAATATTCATTTATCTGAGTTTGTAATTAATTGGCTTGTTATCAAATAGTTTTATTCATCCATATGTTTAGGTTATTCTATATTTTAACCCTACTCCCACACTTCTAGATTTATGGTTAAATAAGAAGCTAATAGATACAACTATATCATCCTTGATGATAAAGTACAAAAGAAAAGACACTTAATAGATGCATTGACTATGGTGATATTGTAGGACATGAAAGAGACAAGGCTAACATAACTCACTAAAGGCAAGTGTGAGAGAACTAGAGGGACAGACACTCTGAGAAGGATGTTCTAGTGAAAGGAAGTTGATGTAATCACAAAGGTATGATAACATCTCTCGTGAAGCTCCACAAGCCTTACCCCACCCTATCTTGGTTCACCCTTTAATGCATGTACTCAGGGAAATCGAAGCTTGACAGGTCACTGCTAGAAAAAGTGTCAATAAATATGAAAGTGAAAAAAAATAGTATGTGTGTACACAAATTATTTATTCTTGTTCATCTATTGATTGTATTAGAGTATCACATTACAACAACATAAAGAAATAAGAGAACCCATAAAATATCCAAAAGCAAGAGCCGTGCTGAGGTAAGGGCATGAATGTTGAATATGACAAGACTGTTGTAGCAATGTCATCCTCTAGCTTGATCCCATATATATTTTTTAAATAGGTGAATTCATGTTATAAGTAGATACAACAGAATGGTCTGAGTCTGTCCATGATTTTTTGGTGATTAGAAGTGCGTGTAATATTAGAAATTGATTATTCTAAAATAAGAACCCTAAAATGGCATGTAATGCTTGAAATGCCTGCAAACAAACACAAATATGGAGTGTGAAAGGTTGATATTACCCCAATCAACACCACATTGATTGAATGCTACCTATGTATCCTATACTCCAAGGAGGGAATCAAGCCCACATAATTCTCCCACCTAGAGTGTTTTGTGCAGTGGTGCTCCTTTGACTACATGCATGTATCTAGAATTGACTTGAATACTTGATCAATGTTTTGATTAGGGATGGATAAATAAGGATTTAGACTTGTCTGAGGACTACTTTAGATCATTAGAATCATAATAGAGATGAACATGGAACTTTTTCTCTTTGGGCACTTGTCTAAATGAGTCTATGTATTGAATTTGCTATGTGATTTCCAATTGAGGAAATGAGTGACTTGAGTGTGCCTTTATATAAACCCAAAGGGGGATACCACATGCCAAGAAGCCCAAAAACATGTAAGATAAGATAAGGGAAGGGTTGTTTCTTAAAAATGACTGTTAAAGGTCTTATACAAGAATGTTAGGCAAGGGACATATACGCTCAACATTATTATCCTGTCTCAATAATTATTTCCTATAGGGAATGGTATAAATCATAGGTTTTAGGTTGGTCCAAACATATGATTATGTTCATTTTTAGTAATGGGGTCATTTTGTAAGCAATAGATAATGGTTGAAGCAAAAATAGGTCTTCACTAGTGCTTAGGATAAGGTGTAGTGTCAAAATAAGTCTGAATTAAGTTCACAAGTTAATTAAAGTGGAAAAGTAGTAAAGCTTACATTAATCAATTATTCATGTCCAAATTTAGGTTACTACACTTATATATATATAATTATTGAGAAGGGTCATTAGCCCTTGTAAACAATTTTGGTGTTTTATATGAAATTTATAGTCATTCTACAATAATGCATACCCTATGTCACGATTTTCATGTATGTGTGGGTGGGTGATAGTTTTGAGGTTACCTATTAAGTGATATTGGAAATTTTCCAAAATACTTACATGGTATTAGAGCTTCCCCTAAGCATGATTTGACTTATATGTGTAATTTCCATATTCAAAATCACAAATTCTTCATGTTTTGGATCTTTCCTCCTCTTGCTGCCTCAAAATTCATCATTTCATTTGTAGTTGTCATATTTCTTTGGATAAATATCAAACTCATAATTACATTTAGAATATCTAAAAAACATAATTTCATCTTTTGTTTCACCAAAAAGAAGTCCCATAGCCCATTTTATTTAGGTATTATATTATTTATGTCACCCACGAAGAATAAATGACTTTATTTTGATGTGCACGTGACTCTAGGAACCTCATGTCCTCTCAACAACCTTGGGGTTCACATGATCTTTGGAGATTAATTTTTTCTAGAGATTTCAAACAAGAAACTCAAATGCTAATTTTTTTGCTAATATTTATGATTTTTGTTTTTTCTGAGTTTCAGACAAAATATGTTTTTTGGCCAATCTCTCATCGACGAACTTCATTTTTAGAACTCTATTTTAGACATGCCATATATCTTGGTCCTATGAAAACCTTTCTTAGTGTTTTTTTTTCACATATCATATTTTTTCAAGAGATTCATAATGGCATATACAATTTTTTAAAATTGAACTTGTTATCACTGTGGTTCATCATTATTTAGTTGTCTCCTAGATTGCTCTCATTACAAAATGTCATAAATTTTGCACCATAAGTTATTTTTTAGTGAGTGTTCTGTTAAATCAACATTAAAGGAAAATGTAATAGTATAATGTTGGATATTAACCTTATTTGGGTCCACTTTAGGCTATTTATGCTCATCCTAAGTCTACTTTAGGTGGGCATTTATTATTTTTATAAATGCACTTTATCTCAGATTTATGAGGTGTCTCTTCCTTCTCTTGTCCACTTGTTCGATTTGGGAGTTACTTCCACAAGTAACTCCTCCCTCCACATGTCACACACTTCTGATCCCTCTTTTTTAGAATAGGACATTTGACACACACTAAGGAGGTATTGTAAGGTCGTGATGAGATTCTTGTAACTCCCTTGTCCTTCCTCTCGCTCTATTTAAAGATCCTTCTCCTCTCTTCTACAACAATCTTACTCTTGCAATCTTGTGATGCCTCTTTTGGATTAAGGTCATTCTTCTTTCTCTTTCTTGGCTTATATTTGCTATTGTACTTAGAAATCAGTTATTTGCAAGGATTCTAATAGATTGTGGGGTTCTTTTTCCTATTTGACGGTTTTTCCACTTGTCAACTCTCATCTCTCATGTTGTGACTTGATTGCTTCTCAAAACAATATTGCTTCAATTTGCTCTATTCTTTCAATGTTATAATATGATATTGACAGCTAATTTAATATGATAACAGACCTAGTTCAATTAATTATTGTTTTTTTAGTGTTTATGCATTCTTTTGTTTTTTATTCAATGTTTATCTATCACTCTTAGAATAATTCTTAACATGGTATCAGAGCAATCATAACAATAACAACCATTTTACTTAATCCCTTTGTTCAGTAATCTAAATATTTTTTTGTTCTTTTTTGTGTTGTCAACATAGCAATAATAAACAAGTTATAGGTTAAGGTATTGTAATTTTGGTTTTTTAGTAAATCAATATATATAAAGTGCATTTGATTTCTTTATTGCGCTCCATTTTTTCGGGACACTCAATTACATTGAGCTAAATGTTTTTACACCACATAAAAAAATCAAACAATCTTGGTAAATGCATTAAGCTTTGTTTAACATATGTAATGTTAAACATACTTTACATCTCTTATTAGTTAAAAAATTAAATCAAATCTCTTCATTTCATATGCACAAACTACTTCGTGGTTTTTTTTTAAAACAAAGTGCTTACATTTTATTTTATTCTAAAAAACTATTTTCAAATCCTTTTTAATATATAACATTCAAAACCATTATTATTTAAGTTCTTTTTTACTTTGGTTATTTCAAGCAAAATTCAAATGATGTAATATTTGGTGTTTAAAAGTTAATTGTTCGTGTACACACACACACGTGTGTGTCTCTTAAAAACATTTCTTTAAAAGAACTTTATGGTATGTTTGGTGTAAAATTTATTTTCCAATTTATTTTAAAATAAAATATATTTTTATTATGCTTTAAATTTAATCTTAGAGGTTTTTTTAATTAGCACTTGCATGTTTATCACATAGGTAAAACTGCTTGTGTCTCAATCTCATTGCTTTGGAATGGCTTTTAAACTAGAATTTTTTTTAGCATTTAAGAAAATTATACAAACTATTTCTCTCAAAAATGATGATATTATTACTCTTAAAAATCAAATTGATGTCAAAATGTTATTATTAATGCTTTACAAAACTCTTTTAATGTTCACACAGAGAGAATGCAAGCTTCTTTTGACGCTTTAAATGTTAAACTTGTATCTTTTGCACATAATAGTAGCTCTAATGATGAACTTCATCATTCTTCTAAACAATTTTGCACTCCTTTAAACACTCCTAATACTAACCTTGGTTTATGCATTGTACACTCTATGGGGTACTCGGGTGGTGGTCTTGGTAAAAATAGAATTGGTATTATTGAACCTCTTTTGCTTAAACCTAGTTTTAATGCTTCCACTTCTTCTAATATGAATTTGAAATCTTATTGTTCTCTGCATCGAAAGACTTATAATGAAAATTCTTTTGATTATAATGCTTGTAATGATCATACTCTGATTAAAAATAGTAAAACTCGTGAGAATTGTGGAAAAAACGGGCATCATATCTCTAATTATTGGAAATTGAATCCATGAAAATCTTGTGGTAAATCCACTCATGACACTTTGCATTATTAGAAAATAACTAAAACACCTACTTCTGAGGTTAAAACTATTTAGATACCTAAAAACAATGTATCTTCCAGAGACTTTGATGTGTCTTCATGTGATCATTCTTCAAATGTTTCACATAGAATATGTTTTACAAACAACACATCTTCTTTGTCTCCCTTTTGATAAACTTGATCTTATTATTCATTCTTTGTTTTATGTTGCAAAGAACATGTGCTTTATTATAACTCATTTTGACCAAATTCTATTTGTGTTTGTTTCATATTTTATGATGGAAGTTGCCTTTTGATCCATTTTCCTTTATTATATTTGTTTTTAGTACACTATTTGTATATATATCATTTTATGCATATTGTTTACTTAACTTGAAAGAGTGTTGTTAGCTTATTTATTTTGCAGGGTTTAATGGATCATTTATCCTTCTTGTTGGTCCTTGTTTCATTATGAATTGACCATCTTGTCTGAAGAGGCTTCTTGGAGATTATTTATGATTACACCTCCATCTTTGTGACTTTTGGCAACACCTTATATTCTTCTTTCTTTCTCAATTTATTGTAATTCCTTGCAAATGAAGTTTTCATTAAGGGGGAGTATTATGTAATTTCAACTCCATTATTTGTAATTGGTTTTATCCACTTTTGTAACCCCAAATTAAGTTTAAGGGGGAGTTTTGGAGATTAACCTTATTTAGATTCACTTTGGGCTTATCCTAAGTCTCTTTTAGGTGTGCATTTATTATTTTTATAAATTCACTTTATCTCAAATTTATGAGGTGTCTCTCACCTCTCTTGTTCACTTGTTGTATTTGGGAATTACTTGCAAATGTAATTCCTCCCCCCTCATGTCACACACTCCCCTTCCCTTTCTTTGGGAATATGACATTTGGCACATTCTATAGAGGCCTTGTAAGGTCATGATGGGATTCATGTAATTCCCTCATCCTTCTTCTTGCTCTATTTAAAGAGCCCTCTCATCCTCTCTTCTACAACAATATTGCTCTCACAATCTTGTGATGTCTCTTTTAGCTTAAGGCCATTATTATCTCTCTCTCTCTCTCTCTCTCTCTCTCTCTCTCTCTCTCTCTCTCTCTCTCTCTCTCTCTCTCTCCCTCCCCTAGTTTTTACTTGCTATTATACTGGGAGGTCAATTATTTGTAAGGCCTATAATAGATTGTGGGGTTTTTCTCCATTTGACGGTTTCTCCACTTATCAGTTCTTGTCTCTCATATTGTGACTTGATTGCTTCTCAATGTAATATTGATTTAATTTATTGTATTCTTTCAATGCTATAATGTGATCTTGGCAACTAATCTAATATATAATTATTTTATAAGTTCACATCATTTACAATAATTGTTTTGATATTATACTTTGGGCCTACTTGTGGTTTTTGGTCCAAAATTTATTATGTAATTTATTTTTTAACATTGAGTGGCTTTGGCTAATTATGTAATCATAATTCCTTATAGTATATCGATACCTCATCAGGCACATTGCTTGTTGGGACCCTTATTTACAATATGTACTTTTCCTCCTTATATGTAGTTGAGTATTATACAAGGGTTATTGTGAGGACTAGTTTGGCACTTTGAGTGATTGAATCAGTTATTCATGATCTTTTATAGGTCTATCTTTTCTTGGAAATGAGTAGTGGTTTCTTAACATTCATGCCTTGATCACAGATAAATATATTATTCAAATGCCCATGTGTGTCACCTCATATGTATTTTCAACTCCCTTGACACATGATAATATTCTTCTGTAGATTGACCTTTGGCCTTCCAACATATATTAGCTTTTAGGTGTTTGAGTAGTGGGGCATGCCAATTTTTGTTGTGTTATTATGAAGTTTATTATTAACATGTTATTGCTTTTCTAATGTTCGATACCCTATAGTTTCATAGAGATTTGGTAGTTACAATACTTTGACACCTATGTATTCCAATAAGATTAAATGGCACCCATAAGGACCTTCATATTGTTTGGTATTTATTGACATATAGTTAATGAAGTTTATGCTTTGTTATGATACACTTACACATAATTAGTTGTATTATCTTGGCAGTCATGTTCCTCCTTGGAGTAATCTCATGATAATTCTTAGATGGATATGACTATTGGGAAGTCATGTGTGGTGTTCAATTCTTCATGCCCACCAAATTTTATTACTTTGCCCAGTTTCTTGATTTCCTACATTTTTCAATTTTACACTTTTCCATATCAACAATTTTAGTCCTCAAATAATTATTTTTTCTTCTTGTTTCCTTCTAGAGTTCTTAGGATGCTTCCAACCTGCATGGTCACCATCTGCTTGAGAGTTATTTCTTACAATATTAATATCTTATTCAGTCTCACCAAATTTATAATTAAGGGTGGATGTATATGAAAATGTTTATAATTTTATTGCTTCTTGGTTGTGAACATGTCATGTATTTATGCACTACTTCTAGTCAGTATTTAAAAATAATTATATTTGTTACAATGATTTCATGTGGGTACCTAACATGGCGTAGTTATCGGGATCCATGTCTTAGGTTTAGTCTCACTTGCCTAGTTTTTCCAACTTGAACTTTGGAGGAAGTTTGTTTTCTTCTAGTTTACTTAATCATAGTACATATTAAGGGAGAATGCTAGTGTGCATTATGACCTATATACTTTTATATGGTCTAAGATGGACTTGATTTTGGATTATGCGTAAAAATTATCTACATATTTTATTTTTTATAATAATTAAAAAGAGTTATATAAAATATTGATCCTCAAATAAACCATTATCTATATTCAACACCTTGTTAATTATAGTGAGCTCCTTATCCATCTCCACAACCTAACTTATTTATACAAGGAAAAAAGGTTTCAGGTGAATAATAATTATATTGCATCATCATTGTATTCTTATATTAGGAGGTCCACTAGACCTCTTGCAAAAAAATTGTCTTTTATATAAACTTCATCTAGTCATTCAACCAGATTACATATCATGTATGTTATTTTTTCATGCATGTGTGGGTGATAGTCTCAAGGTTGTTTATTCAATGATCTTGAAACCTACCCAGAATTCTAACACACACTTCAAAGTATAATTGTTTCAACTTCCATAACATTTATTTAGCCTTCATGGCTTTGTAACATATTGTATACATATTTAGATGGATAATTAACATCCCATATCATATATGGCAACTAGTGAAAGATAAACATCCATACATCACTCTCAAGAGTATGCCATGAAAAAACACACATATTAATATATTTTTAAAAAATCAGTTCTCTTGTATTTCATATGTGTCACTTTATGAATATTTTTGACTATTGATGAATCATCGTTTAATATTGCCTTTATATATAACACTTATAGATTCTCATTTAAAGTGTTGTCCCCTGAGTATCTCTTCAAATCCAAATAAGAGCAGGGCAGTAAATAACTTGTACATAGATAGGGAAGGGAAATGTTCAAATCTATGACAATTATAGTATATATACCTTATACCACAATAGCATAAATAATGGATACCTTTTTGCATTTGTTAAATAATATATACACAAAATAATAAAGAGATCTCGTACACCAAGTTAATTTCTCAATGTATGCATAAAATGATGCCCACCTCATTTAATCATTATAAACATGTAAAATACAATGAACACTACCTAATCACCTCAGACATGTAAGGATACATATGTCTCTTGGATTTCTAGATTGACGTTGCAAGGGATTTTGATTCACTTTTAAATTTTTTATTACAATCTAAGCTTGTTTATGCAAATATGAAATTATTTAACTTCTTACTACTTAAATCTTGATCTCAAAATGTGATGGTGCCAAAATTGGTCAATGTTAGGATTATACACATGATTCTGGTTAACATTTATCAACTTGAAATGTAAAAATTTAATCCTTTGCACTTGTTTCAGATTTGTCACCTCATCTCTTGAATTTTCACACTTCAACTTCTAGCTCTTTGAAATGGGCAATTATTACAAGATTGAAAATATATAAGGGTTTAGTTTGGGGGTGTTTGTAGATAAGGTTAGTCTGACCCTTATGATTTATTAGACCCTCCAAAGTATTTATAATAAATTGCAAGTTGATAAATAAAAAATATATAACAATAATAATACTAGTGAAGTGTTCCAAGAGTATGTTAGATAAGTATTTAATAAGTGCTTATTGATCAAATGAACCTAATCAATTGCCCATTTATAAATGATTAAATTCAAAATTAAAAAAGTTGGCATGCATGATTAATTTCCAATGATTAGAAGTGGGGAAGGCAAAAAAGACAAACGTGCCCATCTACTTTATCAAAATTTAGAAATAATTGGTGTATAAACTCTAATCAAGATAAAAGGGAGTAGAATGGAGGTAAATGTTGTAAATAACTTGTAACTAGCATATTGAAAGTAAGTGCTAAATTTTACAAAAGACAAATGAATGAAAAGAAGCTAACTATGAACAATACAAGAGGAATTAGTTATTTCTTGTATATATGTTGATTGTGTGTGACTAAAAGATGGATGGAGATAATCAACTCAAAATGATCTTGTATGTGTTATAGAATTATGAATATAATTGATTAGGTTTAGAACTAACTAGAAAAGGATAGGATCAACTCCTAATTCTATCCTTTATGAAGAATTAGGAATATTAGGGAACAATCACCTATGTTTGCTTGAAACATGCATGTGTGCATAAATTACCCTTTAGATTTACACATATGACTTGCAAATAACTTATTCAAAGTTAAAACCCAATATGTCTTGTAATAGTTGAAAACATACAAAGAGAAAGGGGTGGTATAATGGGCTGAGATGACCCAATCTCCCTTGTGATGATTAATCACTGCCTACGTATCTAATACTACAAAGAGAGAAATCAAGCCCATGTAGCTCTTTCACTCATAGTGCTTAGTGCAATTATGCTCATTTTACTACATGTGTACATCTATATATGGCTTGAATACTTGATAATGTTTTTACTTTGACTTGGCTAAAAGTTGCTTCAAATGAATATAATTATATTTGGGAAGAATAAGGAAGCTTTGCTTAATGTGCAATAATGTGAGTATGCCTCAATAAATCAAATTGTTAAGTGGTAGAATATGTGGCTTAGATGTGCCTTTATAGCAATTTAAAAAGGGAAAATGTCATACTACCTATCCTAAAAATATGAACCAACTTATAATGGAGTCTAAATTCAAAAAATAACCATTATTGGGGTAAAAAGATAGGATCAACCCATAGGACTATCAACTAGCTGGTCTCATCCTATTGTCAATTTTGTTTTGAAGTGTAACATTTGAAATTAAGGATTTGGGATGTCTATATAGATACTGAGAGAGGTTTTTGATGATTAGTAATCTTTTTATAGGAGTAAGACAATAATTTATAAAGAGATAGGTCCATATAAGTACTTGGTATAGATCAAGGTGACAAACAGGTCCAAATTAAGTGCTCAAGTTAATTAAAGTAAAGTTGGGCCAAAACTGACATTATCAAGTATTCATGACCGAATTTGAGTGACTATATTTACCTCATTTTAGTCTAGAGATGAAGCTACCAAATAAAAAGGAAATATATGTAAGTGTGTACGACACACTTTGTTTTGAGCAAATACTTTAATTGTGCAGGGCACTTTAATTAAGCAAGCCCTCTAAGACTCGTGAAGATGTTATTTTGTTAATTTAAAATTTGAAAATTTAAAATTTTTAAAATTGAAGAGATTGAACTTTAAAAATAAAAAATTGAAAACAAGTTAAGGGAGGAGTACAACTGTATATAAAAAAATAGTATTGATTTTATAATTTTGCTTGAAGATGATACTTCCTTGAAGCATTATAGAATTAGTGCTTCCCATTAAGCACTTGGAGAGATTTGGTTCTTTTGTTGAACTAAGGCGAATCAAGAGTGATCAAGAACCAATTTGAATTGAACATGAATATAAAATAAAACCCATTGAGGGACATAGAAACCTCAATCTACATTTTTGGTATTTGTAACCCCAAGACAAAAATGTGTTGGAATCCATAATGGATTCACATGTAATAATGTTGGAGGGCATAAAATCTCCAAGTTATGTATTATGCACTTTAACTAAATCAACCAATGCATATGGCATATAGATTCAATTGTCACTTTGTTTATTAGTTCATGTATGCATGATCAAAAGAGAATAGAGAACATCCATTCCCCTACTATGACCACAAATAATAAATAATATTGAAAATATTGCATGAACCTATATCATTCCCCCATTGTGATAAATGAAAAACCTGTAACTATATGTAGATGCAAATTTTTTAACTTTTGAAGCTTGTACATGAATCTATAGCATGCACCCAAAATGTATGAATATGTACTTTTTTCCTATAATGTGAGTGCATATGCATGGCATATAGCCCCATAATATGTACTAATATCTTAATTTTGAACCATTTTGATTTTTTTGAAACTGTATTTTTAGCAAAAACTTATTTTTTTCATATAAGTTTATCTCATGTATGAAAAGCCTACTAAAATTCCCCCATTTTGAGGTGAGGGATGTGTCTTGAAAGTCACATATCTAAAAATAAAGGTTAATTATATCATATGTATCAAGATGTAATCAATGAACATTGTAGCATATAGGAATTAGGTATGTCATCATAGTAAGATATGTATCATTTAAAGCATGTATTTAATATATGAGGCAAAACCTAAAGTGTCAATTCTATAAAAATGTATCCATGAATATCATAATAGTAGTTGTAATTTAAGAATCATACATAATAACTAGTGCATGTTATAGATCATGGCACTCGTCGAACTTAACAAGTCCAACAAGAACACAAACACAATGCCATATAATAAGGCCAAGGGCCACGTACAATGGATATGTTCAAATGTCACATAAATAAATATCACATATACAAGGACAAGGGACATGTAAAGGACATTAATAATGTCACAAACAAGGGACATGTTCCAATGTCACAAAAAAATAGGGCCAAGGGATACAAGCAATGAACATGTTCAAATGTTGCACAAAACATAGGGCTAAGGGTCGCAAACAATGGACATGTTCAAATGTCACATAAAATAAGCAAAAATTTCATAAAGATGTTCAAGTACTTTGTTGCACACAAGGTTCAAGGGCCATATACAATGGATAAGTAAAATCTGACCTACTATGTACAAGTAATAACATCAATTGAGCATAAAACTAAAAGGATAGTCTACACCATGTATATGTAAAGTGATCATGCCCTAGAAAATAACATATCTATGTACACATTATGAGATATAGACATTAGCAAGACATCTATAAATACCATATAGCTCAATAATATGGGAGTTATAGAATGGTAACACTTGTAAATATTATAATCTCAATTCCCCCATCTTAGCATGGATGTTGGGTAGAGGCAAGTCCAATATCTTGGTCTATGTGAAATTATACTACATAACACTCATAAATACTGGTTAAATACATGCATGATAAAATAAGAGTATGTTATCTACTAACCATGAGATTAATAGCATATGTCAATGATGTAAAATAGATGTCTAATTGTGCTCAGGACTCGATTTTAGATTTTTAGAATAATTTGAATGTTTTTGCATTTTTGAAATATTTGATTTTTTTGTACTTTTTAAATATTGTAATAAGCATAAAAGAAAAAGAAAAAGAAAAAGATGAATCCATGGGTTCGAAAGTAGAAGAAAGGGAATAAATATGAACAATCTGAAACATGTGTTGATGTAAAGTATGCACTGAAAATGATGGCATGGCCATGTAAGAGTAAGACGCTCCCGTTATAGATGCATTTTAGCTAAAAAGCATGTGGGGAATACAATAGATATGTGGAGGAATTATTGTACATCATATTTTCATCAATTTACACTTGTCAAAGTATGTAATGCACATGTATACATAAAGGAAATATTTTGCTAGGATAATATTGTTATGTAAATTGGAACTAAATGTAATATTGAAAAATTGGAAGTATTAAGGTTCTATTTGTTTTGTTTTTAAATTAGCTATGTCAAAATTATTATAGGGCATAATCAATTAGCTCATGGTAGTAATAATAGTCAATCTTGATTGTTTCTAATCGATATTGTCTATGATAAAAAAATGTAATTTGCCCTATTTGGACTATGAAAACAATAAAATAAATATAAAATGATGGCATTATAAGTGATTCTGTTGGATAATTTAGATCAAGGAAGTAAAAGAGAAGGGTTAAAAGGACAAAAATACACAAAGATCCAAAGGCTAAAAGATTTATTGAATTAATCATATGTGTAAAAAGTAGAAGAAAATAAGACACAAGCAATCAAGGAGCTATGTAAAATCATTTTTTAAAATTATTATTTTAATGTTTTTAAAATATTTAAAATATTTGAAATTTTAAAAGTGCTAACTAATGATCCTTTTAAGAGGAGAGTCATGATAAGTATTTGTAATGTATTGTGGATGGATCACCTTTTGAGGATGAAAAGTGCTAGATGTAGATGACCAAGTATCCAAAAAAGTATTTGTGCTATAATGAAATTATCTAGATCAATACTTGTGTAATTAAGTGTGCAATAATTAATTATATGAGATGTAGACTAATTCACAATCTGGTGATGAGTATTAGAAGATTGATCCACATGGTGTACTTTTTTTACAATGTGTTGATTTGTTTATATCTCTAGTTTATAATATGTTACATGTGATGGTGTTTTTGTGAGATTACCACCTTTTTCCAATGTGATATTTGCTTTTACATTGTTTACTTTTGAGACTTTTGCACTTTCCTATGAATTGGTTACATAGAGTTTTTTTGCATAAGTGTAACAATTGTAAATGTGATTTATTCTTGAATATGTATCAATGAATTGATGTGGTGGATGGGGTAGAAGAGGTACCATTGATTGTAGAGGGTACTTATATCTAATTCCTAAAACTGTGATCACTTAGTTCTAATGAATATAGGCATCTACGTGTCATAAAGGTACCACATGAAGGTTCTATAACCATGGGCACCCTAATATCATATCAATTACCCCATTATATGATAGAACTAGAAAAAGAATGGATAATATAACAAGACCTACTTGAAGAGGCAACATGATGTGACTCAAAGTAGCTTATTGTTTCCCATTGAATGTATTGACACTTTCAGATTTTGCTTGTATGTCATGTTGTGTGTAGCCCAATGAATGAAGTGATGTCATTTTACATGCATTTTCACTTGATCGATTATCAACTAGCACACTATTAATGGGTTGTTGATCAATGTCTGCTCGTATACATAAAGCATGAAAATAAGAATCATCATACACTATCTTATTATCATCAAAGGTGATCATAGAAAATTGTTGAACATTTTAAATAATTACACTAATAATTCCATATAATGGATGCTCACATGAATCAATAGGTGGGTATGCATTGTAAGTATGGTGCACTATCAAATTATCCTCATTTATCTCATGATTTAGATATGGCTCACCAAAAATCTTCAACTTGGCATTTTCATTTTGTCGAGGCTTAGTTTCATCTGTAGGAGTGCCTAACTCAATGGCATTATTATCAATAAGATCTTAAATAATATGTTTGAGATTAAAACCTCTATTAGTAGAATGTCCATTTCATATGTGGTAAACACAATATACATTTCTATCGAATGATTTAATTTGAGGTCTACTCATGTCAACCTCTAATGGTGGAGGTAGAGTGATGAGATTACATTCACGTAACTTTTATATAAATTTATAAGGTGGTTGTGGTAATCTATAAAATTGTCTTCTTGGTTGGTTTGATAAAAAATATTGTTTAAAGGTTGAGATATAGCATTGACTGTGATATTTTCATCATTTTTAACATTTGTTGGCTTAGCTTTGTGAGATGGTTCACTTTGAAACTTCGTTTTAGAAGTTAAAGTAGATGTAGGTGCATATTTGAGCTTGTTCAATGTGAGACATTTGATTTCTCTTTCTCTTAGTGCATGACAAAGTTCCATATATGATCTCAATTTCTTGAAAATGATTGATTCATGCAAAAGTGCAAGTAAAATTTGTTCAAAGATATATTATAATTCATTATCTACTAAGGTGCTAGTCATTTTGACAACCATGGTCTTGTAACAAAGTACATAGTCACTGATAGGCTCACTAATTCTTAGCTTAATTTTAGCAATTTGTACATAAGAGAGTTTATCAATGTTGATATAAAAATGTTTGAGAAATTAATCAAATAATGGATTGAATTATTTAACAGATTGAACAGGTAAATCATAAAACCAATGGAAGGCATAATAGCTTAAGCTTTGAGGAAACAACTTAGTTGGAAACTTGTCATTGAAAGCATAATCCAGACATGCCAAATGAAAAGATTGAAGATGTCCTTCTAGATCTCCTTTACCTTCATCTAATGGAAAGTTATGAGCTACAAATCCTATCGATAAAGGATGTGATGCAATCTCATGTGCCAATGAATTGTGAAGAAAGGCTTGTGAATCCATTGATTGGCTAGCTTTTAGTATAAATTGTTCTAAATGCAACACCATAAGATGCAAAGTTGAAATAGTTTGCACGAGGGATTGTGTATTAGGCTTGGTAGATGATGTAGTATGCATTGTTATTAAAGATTATGTATGATCCATTTGATTAGGCATGGACATATATATATGTTAAAATCCTTGTATTGTCCCCATACCCAAAGGTGTATATGTAACAACAATATTAATAGTAGAGGCAAAAACACTTGTGGTAGTGTTTACAATGGGTCGATCAATATTACCAACATAATCATTTTGTTCTTTAGATGTGATAATGTAAGCATGTTTCTCATGTTCTTGTCAAGCTACAAATAACAAAGAGTCAATTTCATTCAGTGAGCATCAAGATGTTCACTAAATTTTTTCGCATCAACATGATCAAATGTGTTTTTATTATTATAGTTAGATTCATAAGTCTTGTCATTTTATATGGTCATAATAAGCCCATCAAGAGGGCGTAAAGCAACCCTGATAACATCTTGAATGTGTGACTACTCTCATTCCCATGTCATACTTGACTTTACAAAAAATTGCATTAATGGTTCTTGTGTTTTATCATGTGATTTAATTTGTTGTATTACACAATTGTTAATGATGTTCCTTATTAGGGGAAGACACCATATAATAAAAACTAAGAAAGCTTGTAGCAAAAAATACTCATCCAATATAGCCATGTATTATTTACAAATTGTAAAGCAAGAAAGAAAAAGTTGAAATTTAGATCATAAAAACAAGGAATTTGTTTATGGATATTAGTAAAATCCCTTTAAATTCAAGGTTAAAAGAGAGTGCTTTCCATGTCAGATATTAGATTCGAGGCAAAAAAAAAGTGATTTAGATCATAAAAATAAGGAATTTGTTTATGGATATTAGTAAAATCCCTTTAAATCCAAGGTTAAAAGAGAGTGCTTTTCATATCAAATATTAGATTTGAGGTCAAAAGAAAGTGATTATAGTGTCAAATATTAAATCTAAGGTTGAAAGCAAAATATTTTAGTGTTAGATATTAGATACAAGGTCGAAAGAAAGTTTTTTTTTTTGTGTTAGATGCTCAAGAATTTATTTAAACCCCAAGACAATTTTTTTTGAAACAATGCTCAAATAAAATGTATGGGTTCACCAATATGTTTTATTAGAATTTTGAATTAATTGGAGTATTAACTCTAATTAAGGTAAAATGAGTAGAAATAAAGCAAATGTTGTAAATAACTTATAACTAGTAGATTGAAAGTAAAGTACTAAAATTGACAAAACCTTAATGAATGAAAGGAAACAAACTATGAACAATACAAGAGCATTTAGTTGTTTTTTGCTTGTATGTTGATTGTGTGTGATAGAAAGATGGTTGTAGATAATCAACTCAAATTGATCTTGCATGTGCAACATGAGCTATGATTGTAACTGCTTAGGATCAGAATTGACCAAAAAAGGACAAGATTAATTACCACTATTGTCCTTTGTGGGTCGATCTTATCTTATGCTAAGAATCAAGAAAATTAGGGCACAATCACTTGGATTTACTTGAAACACACATGTGCAAAAATTTAGCCTTAAAATGTGTGCAAATTATTTGTAAATGACTTCTTCAAAGTTGAAACCTTAATAGGGCTTGCAATAGTTAAAAACATGCAAAAAGAAAGAGGGAGTGTAATACACTGAGATGACCCCAATCACCCTATGATGATTAATTATTGCCTACATATTTAATACTCCGAAGAGGGAAATCATGCCTATATAGTGTTCCCACTTAGAATGCTTAGTACAATTGTGTTCCTTTTACTACATGTATTGAATATTTGATAATGCTTTTATTTAGAATGCTTAGTACAATTGTGTTCCTTTTACTACATGTATTGAATATTTGATAATGCTTTTATTTAGACTTTGATAAAAGAGGCTCTTCACTTGTCTAAAAATTGCTTCAAATGAATATAATCAAAATTGAGAAGAATAGAAAAGCTTTGCTCAATGTACAATAATGTATGTATGCCTCAATATTGAAATTGAAAGTGGTAGAATAAGTGACTCAGATGTGTCTTTAAGTAATCCAAAAGGGGAAAACCTCACACTACCTATACTAAAAATATGAATAACCTAAAAGAGGGTCTAAATTAAAAAAATAGTTGTTATTGTGGTAAAAAAAAAGATTGACCCATAGAACATTATTAGTTAGCTTGTCTCGTCCCATTTTGGTCAATTTTGTCTTGAGGAGTAACGTTTGAAATTAAGGATCTGGGATGTCTGTACAAATACTTAGAGAGGTTTTTAACGAGTAATAGCATTTGTGTAGGTGTAATATAATAATTCAGAAACGGATAGGTCCATACAATTATTTATTATAGAGTGAGGTGGAAAAATAGGCCCAGATTAAGTGCTCAAGTCAATTAAAGTGAAAGTGGGCCAAAACTGACATTATAACATATAAATCAAATACTCTGTAAGTGTCTTGCCAAGCACCTCATTTTGGTGTTTTGGCGTGGACTTATATGTACAAGTTAATTGATTTGAGATCAAATCCCACTATGGGCAAATGACATGTTCTACACTAAGCAAGCTAAAAAACTTTCATTTGAAAGATGCTTCAACAAATCAATAATTTGTAAGTGCCTTGCCAAGTAACCTGGTTTGGTGTTTTGGTATGGACTTACATTTACAAGTTAATTGATCTGAGATCAAATCCCACTATGGGCAAATGGCATGTTCTATACCAAGCAAGCTAAAAAATCTCTGCTTGAGAGAGGCTACAATAAATCAATAATTTGTAAGTGTCTTGCCAAACACCCCAATTTGGTCTTTTAGTATGGGCTTACATTTACAAGTTAATTGATTTGAGAACAAATAATCGTGTTAAAAACATATAAATGATCCTAACAATAAAACATAATGATTACAAGGTTGATATTAAAATTAAACACAAATACATAAAATAATTTCAAACTTCAAAATGGCCATTACAATTCTACAACCCTTAATTTAAAGCATTTAAAAAATATAAAAATAAATGCCACAGACCTCGCTAGATGTGACCTACCCATAATAATAATAATAATAATAATAATAATAATAATAATAATAATAATAATAATAATAATAATAATACATTAAAAAAAACCAACCAACCAAGCCAATCCTTCCTACCAACCTATATCTACAAATTGTTTTTAATTTTTTTTGCCGTTCATTATTTAATGAACGGAGGGGTGAACCCTAAGGAGGGATAGTGGCATAAATTACTACAATCTCACGAACAAAGCCAAGGTTTAAGGGTTTCTAGGGTTTAAACATTTCGGCAGATTTCAAAGAAGCAGAAGATCGAGATTTAACCGAGGAAAGCAGAGAATCAGGTGAACAAATCCGAAATCTTAAGAGAGTAATAATGTTTCTTGGAGCGATTCCTCGCAGGCCAGACAAAGCCACCGCACACAAGGAGCTGAAAAAGCACTTGATCATGTTGGGAGTATGGGTTGCTGTCATTCGTGCTGTCCCTTATGTCGCCCATTTTCTCTCCAAGGACAAAGACATGGAGCTCAAGCTTGAATTCTGAGCATATGATTTTTTCACAGGTTAAAGAATCAGGGCCTTTGCTTAGCTTTTAATATGCCAAGTATTTTTAATTTTAGGCCTTGTGCAAGGTCATTACATTTTTGTATTTTTTTTTACCGCGGGTTTTAAGCTGCCCAAACAAATAAATATACAGGGTTTTGAAATTCAGGGAAATGGATTAGATACGTGTTTTTATTTTGGAATTTTGGGTATGCTAATTTCAGTTTGGAAGTAGTTCTATCTTTGCTTAAAAGAAATGGGTGCGGTGGTATAGCGAGAATGTTTCTGACTTCTCTCAGCATAATTTATTTCATGAAGGGTAGCAAATTCTACGTGAAGGGTTAATAGAAATCACGACCTTGAGCGTGTTTATTTTGATGATTGTTACTGACTTCTATCAGCATAATTTATTGCATGAAGGATAGCAAATTCTACATCAAGGGTTCATAGAAATTACAACCTTTTTTATACGATTCTTTCCATCTCGTGTTTCTGTTTTTTTTGTGCACATTGTATATGTATTTTTTTGTACACATTGTTATGTATTTTTTATTATGCACATTGTATACGAATTTTTTGGTTCAGGTTCTGAATCTGTTTCTTTGACTGGGTAATTTTTCTTAATAATCTTAGCAAGAATAATGGGAGCTTTTCTCACAGCTAAACCCTAAAAAAAATAGGTACCAGGATCTATATTCTCTGTCACTGAATATCACATATAAGGAATAACTAGGCTTACTTGGTGTGTGGGCTTTTAAAAGCTAGGTTATGACTAGAAGGTCTTGCCCAAAGATTTAACAGTGTTTCATACATAGTCTAGGTTATTCATCTTGCACTAGCAAGATCTCGATAGGGTTCTTTTGTGGCAGAGCACCTAAAGCAAAGCTTCTATAGTATCCTTTTGTTTTTCTGAGATTATATTTTCAGCTAGATTGCTCTTCATTAGTTCTTTTGACACCATGTTGGATTATCTCCTATTTGATGATTATTTTTTTCATGTATCTGTCTTGGATGTTACCTCTCCCTCTCAATAGCTTGCCTCTGGTGGCCTGGTTTAGCTGGATAGGCCCAGGTTGGTTTGTCCCTAAGATTGTTTGCAACGTTGAAAAAAAGTGGTATAAATTTGGATAGTAAATAAAGTAAAGGGAAAAAGAAATTCCCTTGAGCATCTCATATGCCCAATCAGTTTCTGTCCTGGCTGCAACCGAAAAAGTTGCCTTTACCTTTTACCTTTTAGAACTATGTGCTACAGTTCGGTTATTCTTCCCAAGTGGTTGAAAACTCCCAGGTTCGACTTGGATGTCCACAAATATGAGCTGAGACATTAGAATTAATTACAAATTTTCATCAAAATAAATTAGATTGTTTCGAGACATTTAATCATCTCTTTAGTAAAACCATTCCGAAAATTTTGCAATGTTTTTGCAAGCGTCGAGTTAACTCTTGCTCCTTGACTTCACAAGTTAATACCTTTGTGTGAATTGGGTTACCTCTCGAAGAAATGACTTTAATCATTTATTTGCTGAGCAACTGCAACGTTTCAGAGTAGCAATGAAATGGACATCGAAATAATAAATGAAAATTTATGATTATTTGAATTAGCTTGCTTGAGTCTATTGCTGAATTTCTCTTAGATTTTTTCATCAGCATCAAGTCGTCTCTTGCTTTTAGACCACTCGATTCAATTACCTAGCCCGAGTCACAATCTTCGGAGTTTATATTTTCGTGATTGTGCATTTCTGTTCTTGCCATCGTAATGTTGACTGTATGCTTTTTGTCACGAGCATTCTTTATCTCCATTCAGAAACACAGACTTCTGTGCGTGATTAGGAGTATATAACTCTTTCTACCAAGTAACCAATGTATTCTTTATCGAAGATACAGACTTTTGTGCGTGATTAGGAATACATAACTCTTTCCACCAAGTAGCCAATGTATTCTTTATTGAAGACACTGTTTCTGTATTTGTGATGTTCATCTGAAGTTGGGCATTTTGCTATTTTACCAATTTGCATATCCTAAACTTTTAAGTCATGCATTCAGTAATTAATTTAATGTCCATATTTTTATATTGGAGATGTTTTCACCCTTGCTTATCACCAAAGCTTGAATAGTGAAAAACATCTGCTACATGATTATGATGACAAGCTTTAGTTCTTGTTGAACCTGTAAAGTGAGAAAGGCCCACAATAAATTGCGATATTACATGATCTGCAAGGTCCCTATGTCGTAGTAAAAGTAGTGTGCGCCAAAATTTGAAACTGCTTTGTTGTGTTTTCTATAAAAAGGTGAGATTAGTTCCATTGGAAATATACACAAAGTTTTGATGGTTTGAACATGGGTGTTGTAAAGATACTCATTTGAGAGCAGGAAGCTGTAGAATTTGTTTAGGCTGTACAACACGGTTTGGTCTCTTTAGTCAACAGAGTGACTTGAGAAATAGCTGGATCTATTAATCTCATCTACCAGAATTTTTCCATTCGGTTGTTCTTCTATTATTTATTTATTTACTTATAATTGGAGTCAGCTCATGGGAAAGTACATAGCATAGAGAAAAGAATGGCCCTAGCTAATATATGACAAGCATAATTACTAGTTCGTACGAACTTGATCAATATTTGATTTGGAGCGAATTCTTTTGGGTAATCGAACAAGTTTGGTAAGTTCACCACTTGACAAAGAAACCCTAAAAAGCTCAAAATGAAAATAACCGAAGGATAAAGGAAAAAATGAAAACTCAGAGTCAAACTAGTGGCACAGCCAAAGGAAAAAACTAAAAGAGAAAAGCAAGGTGCTGACAGAGTGACAGATGGTAAATGTAATGTAGAATGATACTCCAGGCTTCCAGCTGTGCAGAACGCGAATCTAAAGAAAACCTGTGCTGTGCAGAATGCGAATGCAAACAAATCCGGAGTTGTGACTGTGTTTTCAAGTTGTTTTGAGCTGTATGAAATGGAAACCTCATTCCTCAAACCCCTGTTCTAGCTGCAAGCCTGCAAGTGCATTATCGATTAATCATTTGTTAGTGAACGTTTGAGCTCGGGCTGTGATGGCATTTTATTTTACAGCAATTTCTTTGATGACAATTGAATACTGTATTTTAAATATGCTTGGATAAGGTTGTGTTACTTTTGGCGGACAGAATTTTGTTGTACTAAAAGTCTAACAAAGAGCATGGATAATAACTAGGAAAGGCATTGCATGTTTAACTTTCAAGCTATTATTGAATTTATACAAAGTCAAACAAAAAGGCCTTACCCTCGATTTCCACTAGAGCGTGTCACATGATTTTATATCGGATAAGTTTTTTCAACTTATATTTAGTTTAAAACTTTAAAAGCTTAATATTCTATTACTATTAGTATTTATTTAATTTAATAGCCTAAGACATTAACTAGTTCATGGTCATAATTTTTTTTTGTTTTGACTTTCTATGACTATTTAGTTAGTGGTTTGTATTTTTTTTTTTTAAATTTTTTTACTAAGCTTAAAGTTTATATTGTTTTATTTTCTCAAGTTATAATCTTACAGGTATAACTTTATAGTTAGTTTTTTAAATTTGTAAATTTTCAGAACCAAACTGAACCTTTTGCAAAATCCCAAAGTTCTGAATTTTTTTCCCTTTCTGAATGACGCAAACTTTTTGAACATGGCAACTATGTGACAAGGGTACACTTTATTTTTTACGGTTAACTAACATAAGTTGTGAACCCTAATGAAAAGGCTACATGAATTTGAAATAAAATTTACAAAAACCTAATTTAGGGAAACTTAAAAACCTTTCATCCCCAGGCATAGCTTTTATCACAATTGCAGATTCCTTGATTTTTCTTTAAAATCCTTGAGGAAAATATAGGAAAGGGAAAATGTGTAGTTTCAAAACAATTAACTGTAAAACTTCCTGCCAAGAAAAAAGTAAATCTTACATCAAGTTAAAAAGTAAATGTCGGAAAAATTGTCTGCATGCAGAAAGTGGATGAGAACAAACATATTCAAATCCTGTTTGCATAACATTTCAGTCCATGGATATGCTGAATATGAAGAAAATTGACACATTCCCTTCTATTGCATAATTTATTTTAACTAAAGAAAACAAGAATGGTAGGAAACTATTTGATAACAACAAATAGAAAATGTCATTGCCAACAGAATTACATGTAGATGGTGAGTTCTTGGAGGAAGCATTCTGAACAATCCTTTATGTGACCAAAAATAAATCTGAACGATCCTGATCTGCTGGCAAGAAAGAAAAACAGGAAGATTTTATCGTGTCATGCCCCTCCATGCAACCATGAAGATATGAAAAGAAATACTGATCAGTTTGAACTTGAAGAAATATGGCAGACAGACCACCCATTCAATTGGAAGCAACATTCGAGATGGAGCTTTCTTGTTGTATAAGAGCTTCCTCCTTGACTAAAGTCAATGCGTTCATGGCAACAAATTCTTAACATCCTTCGACTCAGAAAAGGCAAGCTGTAATTAGCAAATAACAGCAGTGAAAATTGTCAGATGATACAAGATTTGAACTCTGAGATTGGAAACAATACGAGTGAGATTTGTAGGCATTGAGTGTTGAGAGAGAAACCCAAATATTTGAACACCCAAGTGAAGACATATATTTATGTGCTGGTAAGGAAGAAAAATAGAAAGATATCAATTCTCTGATTCCTCTCTTGCAATTTTGGAGGGCAGAAAAAAAGGAATTTCTATTATACTGGATAAAAATAGCAGAATATTAGTGCCATTCAAAGAGGAGCAAACATGGTGTTTGAAGTTGGTTGCCACTATGAGAATAACTTTACCATTTACAAGGGTAGGGATAACCATCACAAGTTTGAATAAAATGAAAAGGTAGATAAAGCAGGAGATCTCAATTATAATATGAGCTTTAAATTCAACACAACTTTTTAACAGGCTTTCGGTGTATCCAATAGGAAGCCTCTTGCCTAATTGTACACATTCCATAATAAGGAGATTGCCAAATGGTTACACATTACATAATAGGGAATTGCCAAATGATTCAAGTTATAATTGTACATAATCCATAACATGAAGATTGGCAATGATTTTTTTAAACTACATAATAATTTGTTTTATGTCTGAAGCCTCTATTTCACCAGCAGCAAGATAAGGCACCTCGATATAGTAATTCTTTTTGTTAACCTTCATAACATTGATAGATTGTGGTTTCCAACAAACCAAATATATCCCTTCAGGATGGAAACGATATGTAGTTAATATTCACGGAAGTATTTGTGACAATATATGAAGAAGATCCCTTGAGCCTGTTGAGTCTATCTAGCAACTCCTTACCAATTTTCATAGAACTTACTTTCATTTTGGCCATAGGCTAGTTTTGAGGTTAGCATGAACCAACATAAGTTTTCTTATGCCTTAGACAGAAGTGTAGGAGACAAGGGAAAAATATTCCAATTAAATGCTTCTCTAATTGTACCTTCAAGTTATAGTTTTGGCCTTTCTTTTTCATTTAAATATTTGATATCCAGAGAGACTCTCTAGAATTTTTTTTTAATTCCTAGGTCCATTTTTTAATTTCTGGCCTACAGTTAGAGATTCACATGTTGTGAGGTTAGTATAATTTCATCTAAGGTTGATGGCTAGAATGCCATGTGTGTTTAGATTGTCTTTTTAAACACCATAAATATTGAGGTTATCTATTCAGGGATGAAGAGGGATTTATGTGCCATTACAATTGTTTATATTTGTTCACTTCTCTCTCAAAGATGTTGAACCGTGAAGCAACAATCAACAAAGTAGTTCATATCATAAAAGACTTCTTTATCCTAGACCCTTTCTATTAGACATTCCTTCCTTCAAAAGATTCTCTTGTTTCTCTTTATGTGAGCCAACAAAGTGATGAAGGGACAATATCTCAAAGGACATTTAAAAACCATATCAAGAGTACTTGCCATTACCCTTTCCATATCTATTTTCCAATGTACATATTGCCATGTTTTCCAAGATAATCTGCAAGATATTATAAGGTGAGGGACATCTTCCTCAATTTCAGAGGCATTTGTCTGGGCCTGGGAAGTCATTTTATTCTTAGATGAGCCTTAATCCATGTTTTTTTTCATGTGCTTTCTGATTGCTAAACTTTCTCCTGTGCTGCAATATGTTTGTAGACTGAATAATTCCTTTTAATTCTTGGGTCCCACCCTATTTTGTCTCTTTATTGACTCATTGGTATTCTACAAGTCATTAAAATTGCTGCAAATTTGGCTTCAAGATCAGCTGAAATATTAAATCCCTCGAAACTTTTTCAAACTATCTTTTGAGTAGGTGCCATTGTCAATCGTGTTTCAATAACCTTGAATGTTTTGCTCCCATTCTCTTTCAAGGTTTCTTAAATCTCAAGTCTTTCAATAGATGAGAGAATAACTTCCCTCTTTCAAAAATTCTCCCTTAAATAGCTAAAGAATTGTTCTTATTTTCCAAAAAGAGGAATCCAAAAGCAAAGGTCTACATCTCTCTCTAGATATGGTTCCAAACAGATAAACCTTTGGGCAAATCTGTAGAATTTGAAATACTTTCAGGGTCTGGCCATCGAGGCATCCATTTTTTAAATTTAACTCTAAAAGGTCTCATTGCCAGAATATAATCTCCACACTAGACTGGACCAGAGGGTTGATGTCAAGTCACTACAATTTCTCAGCCATGCTTTTTGCCCAAATATTTGGGCCTACATTTTTTTTCTGAGCTAGAAGATATAACTCCTTTTGGTCATTCATTCCATGCCACATTTAATCCTTAAAGATTTGTTCCATTAAGTTATTTCTTGCACCCATAATAGGTTGAAGGAAAAAAAGAGGAATTACATGTAGTATTGATTGAAGAACATTGTTTGGCTTTGCATGTTAATTAAATCTTTCCAATTTAAAAACCCTTGGCTAGCCATTAAGCATAGGGATCCCCAAAGATTTGGTTGGTTGGTTGGGAAGCCTTTTCAAATTGTACGATGTGTAGTCATTTGTTGCCTCAAACAAACATTGACACTAAACTTGAGATTTCTCAATATTAATCTTATGACCAAGAATTTATATTTATAGAAGACTACTTTTGTTTAATTCTCCTAGCGTCTTCCACTTTTGAAGATGCAAAAAGAAAAACCACCATTTGCAAATTGAAGATGTTAGATGAGTTCCACATGTAAAGTCTTCTCTTGTATGATTAATTCTTTCCTTGAATTTATAGCTTTTAAAGCCATGCCAAAAGATTCTACTTTGAGGATGATAGAAAAGCTACACACTTGCAGAGGGTCCCAAATATGATACGATATGGAACATATATGAATTCGGGTGCGATTCGTGTGATGATATGAGCAAGGCGTATGGGGGACGTATATGGGTGTATCCGCAAGGGGCAATGTGTACCTTGCTTGTATCCCCACGTATCCAATAGGAAAAATATATATATATATATTTTTTCAATTTCACTGAGCAAAAAGTCCATGGACTTCAAAAAACATTAAGCACATTCTAAACTCGCCAATGACCCACATTCTCCCATTACTCTTCATTCACACTAGGTCTTGACTCTTCTTCACGCCGTTTCTCTCTTGATTGCACACTCGAACCTTACCGTTGCCGTTTTTGCCATTGCAGTGGGTAGTGGGCAACAAGCATCCTCACCTTGGCTCTGAGTAGCATCTTGTCCAAGCAAGCCGTCTGTCGTCCGTTGTCCAAATTGCGTTTGTTGTCTGTTGTATTGCGTCTACCATCTACCTCGTCGAACTATGAAGATATGTAACATTGTAATGTGCTTTAATACTAGAAATGGTTGAGTTTAATATTTATTATTTAATTGTGAGGTTTTTTAAATAGTTTTTTTTAATTAGGTCTTAATAATAGTTTTTTTAAAATTAGGTTTTAATAGTAGTTTTTTCAAGTGTTATTTTTTTATAGTAGTTTTTTAAAATGTTATATTTTTAAAATAGTTCTTTTAATTTGGTTTTATTAATAGTTTTTAAAATTTGTAACTGTTATTTGTAAGTTGTAATTAGTTTTAATTTTCTTTAGTTTTAATATTATTATTTTTTTCCCAGGGGTTTTAGGGATTTGTCGGAATGTCTCATGCAACAAGCACTAGTTTGGTGGGTCAAGGGATAGCCTTCAAAGCCAACTTGTGAGTGCCCCTTTGGAAGTATGTGATGATATTAGAACAATAGTTGCCAGGTGGAGGGTGTTTCCTTTGGCTTTGCTCAGTGTGTAATTGTCCATACAAGAGCTCGTATAATCGGGTGAAAACCCATTTGCGTGTGATTCTTGACGCTGGAATCAAAATTTTTGGTGGGCCAAACATGAATGGAAAACCAGGAAAGGGCTTGCCACATGCAAAGATCCTTGCATGCATCAAAGAGCAAGAAGCAACAGATGCCATTGTTGAGCAAAGATTGAAGCATCCTTTGAAAAAGAAAGGATCTATGTGCACTTGGCCACTTGTTGATCCATCTCGTGCCAATGTGGTGACCCCATCACACCCATTTCTTTCTACACTCGTCGTGGCCGCAGAGGAAGAGGATTCACTTCTTAGTCGCAAGAAAACAAAAGATGCAAGCCCATTGGAAAGGGCATGCCAAAATGAATCTAGGGACATATCGGAATAGAGCATTGCGTGTTGTGTTTACGCATGTAGGCTGCCATTTAATGTTGTTAGATCATCATAGTGGTAGGATATGGCGAGATCTATCAGTGCTGCCTGTAAAGGGTCCATTGACCCAGGGTATGAAAAGGTGCAAACCGCCTTGTTGACAAAAGAAAAAAAACATGTTGCAGATGCATTGAATTCCATTAGGGGTTCGTGGATAGAAACAAGGGTCCATCATTTTCGATGGATGGAAAGATACGACAAATAGGCCTTTGATTAATGTAGTTGTAGTGTGCCATATGGGGGTAATGTTTTTGAGGGCCGTTGATTGTGAGGGACAAGTGAAAGGATGCATGATTCATTGTTGACATCTTGATGGTTTGTTGAGTTGGTGGGACCTCAAATTGTTGTTCAAGTTGTAACAAACAATGCAAAAAATGCAATTTTGTTGGTATGTTGGTTGAGACAAGGTATGGGCACATATTTTGGACACTTTGTGCTATTCATTCCCTCAACCTTATGTAGCAAAAATTAGGGACCAAATTTTTTTGGATCAAACAAGTCTATGAGGAGATGAGCGAGATTCAAATGTTTATAGGCAACCATCACATGTTCCAAGGCATCTTGAGGGCCTTCTCGAAGTTGTAGATGTTGAAGGTAATTTTTTATTTAATCATTTATGGATCATGTGTATTTTTAATTTAAATTTGTAAGTTCTTAATTTGTAGAATTTTTATTTTTGAACATTTTTTTAAATTTTATTTGTTTTAATTTCATATTAGGTTGTTGAGACTCGGTTTGCCTTGCACAAGCTTCCCTTGAGACAGCTTGTCAAGGTGTGTGAGACGTTGAGCAACATGGTTATCAACAACTTTTGGAGTGTATGGAGGCAGACAGATAGTGAGAGGGCCACAAAGGTGAAAGGGTGGATTTTTAATGACGTGTGGTGAGAACGTTTGGAGTATTTGTTCAGTTTTATTGAGCCCATTGTGAGTATGTTGAGATTTGTATATATGGATCATCCATGTTTGGGTGAGATTTATGATGGAATTGACTTAATGATTGAGAAGATTAGGTCCATCATAAATGCCAAAGAACAATATCCTATGGAGAGGTTTTTCAAGGAAGTGCAGTCGCATCTCTCATTGAAAGGTGTAACAAAATGACCACCCCATTGCATCTTCTTGTATGCCCAAATTCTATAGCATAGAGATCCTTTCTTTGATTGGGAGGGTCGCACCATATAGGGATGTTGAGGTTAGTGAGGGATATAAGGCGGCATTTTTTAGACTCTTTCTTGATCCAGAAGTAGAAGACACAGTTATGAAAGAGTTTGCATATTTCATAACCTCTTTGGGTCCCTCCCTTGGCGCTATTTGTGACAAGTACAAGAAGGAAGTTCACTTTTGGTGGTACCTTCATGGGCAAGCATCCACCCACTTCCAGCCACTTGTAATAAATTCTATCACAATTAAGATTAAAATAAATAAATAAAACTCTCTATTTTAATTTTTTATTTTTATAAATTGTAATTGACTTTGTGGGTTGCCTCAATAGGTTGCAAGTTCCTCTTCAGCTAAGCAGAATTGGGATACCTACATCTTTATCCACTCAGTTAAACGCAACAAGTTGACAATGAAAAATGTAAAGGATTTGGTTTGTGTATTCTAACTTGCGTCTTCTCGCACACAAACAAAATGATTACAAGAAAGGGGCAACAAAGTTTTGGGATGTGGACCCAAAGACTACTGACTTGGATGTTTCTATTGCTTACCTTCCATTGCTCAACATGGAGCTAGATAGTGCTTCACACGACTTGCATAATGGAGTTAGTGGGAGTGGCACTCCTACTGCTTGTGGTTTTAATGAAGACATCGTAGTTGGAGATGAAAATGAATATGGTGAAATTTGAATAATAAATATGTCGATTTGTCTTTATTTTTGTCCATACATTGTAACATTTGCAGTATGTACTTGTTATAAAACTAATCTAAGTTCGACTATTGAATATTATGATATTTGGCATTGAATTATGAGTATGATTTGTGGTTATTTAACTTATTTTGTTTTCTCTATGTATATTAAGTGGTTAATTTTGCTTATATGACTATTTTATATTTATATTTTTTATATATTTTTTTGTACAATCGCATCCAAAAACATATCAAGGGCCCAAAAAAATCTCTGTATCCATGTATCCGATTCTCTTACCCATATCTGTATCGGCTACTTAGTAGAAAAGGTAGTATAAAAAGGATATAGGACTTTATTTTTTAAGCCTTGTTGAGTTATTTAAGAAACCAAATTGAGAACCATTGAAAATCACAAAGAATTTAGAGGTAAAATAAAAACCTCACTCTTAGATGCACTAGTGCTTTGAGAAATCAAAATTTTGTAAACACTAAACCTTTATTGTCTTGAATCTTCTTTCCTTCCTCCTTTAGAGTATTAGGACAATCACTTAAGGTGACCATAGAGATGGAAATTTCTAATTTGTAAGGGATAGATTCATAATCTGCTTGTTAAGCCCATTCAAGGTTACCCATCCTAGATGCATTATTCTAGGGAAAGGCTTGATACAATGAAAGATTGATTCACCTTCTTGCAAAGGTAGTGATTTGGCAGGGTTTTTATCAATCTTGCAAAGCAAACATTAGAGTTACAAAATGTGTTCAACTTTGGATAAGTTCGGTTCGGGTCGGCCCTGTTTTCTGTGTTTTTCCACAAAAAATTATTTAAATTATAAGTTTTTATATAGTATATAATACTTAAAAATTAAATGTATTAATATTTAATAAGTTCCATATATATATTTTGTATACTGTATAACTATAGTTATATTATGTTATTAATTTTTTTCATTGTATTTGTCCATTTCTCATATTTATAAAATTTTATTAACAATATATATATATATATATTCTTGACTGGATTTTCCAAACTTTTTCAAGAATTCTAGATTTTTTGATTGTTTTGACCTTCCAAGTGGATTTGGATTTATGGACATGGTAAACTTGGCAAACATAGTCTCCTCAACAATTCAAGAGCTCATATAAGGTGTACTGATTTCAAAACTCGTGCTAGATCAACAAGCCTCTCCCTAACGAAAAGAAGTGCCTTGATAGGAATATTAGGCATGTTTTAGAATCATAGGAATTATAGGATTAATACTCTGGGTGGAGATGGATTGGCAAGTTCGAGTTTACTATCAAGCTTGGTCATGAGATCAAAATCTAGGAGTATAAAAATTTGAACAATATATAAGACAAATGGAAAAAATAACTTTGCAGGCATCCACAAGTGGTGGGGTCTCATATATGAAATTGACGTCACTACTTGGCCACTTTCAAGGTGTTGGCTCAAAAATTTGTCAAGGGGACAAAGTAGTGACTTTGGGTCAACAGTGTGGGAATTGAGTCTTTACATTAGTCATCAACGTAGGGACAAAGTCCCTCTCCTATTAGCCGGTGGAGCTACCTTTATTGAAATCCAAAAAAAAAAAAAAAGCAAGGGAAAAACTATTCACAACTATTCACAGCAAAAATATTTTTTATTGGGGACTTTGTACTTTTGACTTGAAAGTACATAAAGGAGATAGAAAGGAAATGAGAGGAAAGAAGGGGATAATGGAAAGAAGGGAAGAATAGAGAAAGGAAAGGAATAAGGGAAAACATGGTTATTATAGTCAATTAAACACAAAAACTACCATGATAACCCTGGGAAAAAGAAAGACAACTTTGGGTAGCTAATTGCAAAAACTTACTAGAATAATCCAAGAAGGGGAAAACACTATGTTCATGGAAATCTCTCATTCAATGGTTGGTAAAGACATAATTACGCCTTTAGGAGTGCAAAACATACACAAACAATTTTTTAATACTGATAGCAAATCGAAGACACATTTCATATTTACCTGTAAAAGATAATTAAAATATTGCTTAAACTCCACCGAGATTTCACATTCATAGAAATAACACAAAAAAATTCTAAAAGAAATACCTAATGTGAAATTCTCATTCTTTGATAATTTGGTAGTGATTACGAAGATAAATTGAAAGTAAAGATATAGAAACAAGTGAATCACATACAAAGATACAACTCACGAAGAAATATCGAGTACAAAGTTTGCAAAATCTCCCAGTTTTGATCTTTATTGAATTGACAACAAAGTTCAGCTCTTCAAACAAAATTTCCAGTTTCACTAGCAAAAAGTCCCACTCAATAATGAGCCTAGCATTCATATTTATAGTGTGGGAAGGTGTTTATGGTGCGTAACGACCTTTTTTTGTGTTATGGATGGTGCAAAAGTGAGTTTACAAAAACACACCACTTAAGTGGTGTAAAAGTGAGTTGGTGTAAGTACACCGTGTGCAAATGTGAAATTACAATATTGCACCACTTAAGTGATATAAAGATGCGTTGGTGCAATTGCACTTCGTGCAAAAGTGAAATTACAAAATTGCATCACTTGAATTGTGCAAAAATGTTTTGGTGCTTTTACACCACTTGAAATGTGTAAATCAAAATTACATAATTCGAGACTTACAAAGTGACAAATCAAAATTACACAATTCGTGACTTACAAAGTGACAGTGCATTTGCACGAATTTCATTTACAAGGTTGCAATTACACAAAATTTGTAATTGGAAATTACAAAATAAGATCCAACATTAACATGAAAAGACCAGAAGCTTGATGAAGAATTCATTCACTTTTTCCTTCGTTGAACACAATTTCGGTCATTGCTTTGCACTTGTCAGGGAATTTCGTCCTGCATATGCGTGTCTTTTATATCGGCATTTGTTTGAGTAATTTCAAATTTACTTGATCAAGAATTTTCAATGACCACTGATGTTTTCTATTCATCCTTTTTGTTCACCATATAAATGTTTTCTTCGTAAGAGCATAATATTCATGTTAATATTTTTGTGAAGCCCGCCATAGACATCTTTAACCTTATCAAGTCATTGACATGATCCAAGGGTTGAGAGAGTGCTTGCAATGGTAAATAAATTTTAATTTACACCACCATTTGCATTTGGCCTCCAAAATTTTAGATTGGCAACTTATGCCCACAACCATAAACCCAACACTAAATACCACTCAACACATACATATATCCATTTGACACTTGAATTAATGTCGGAGATGCCCATGTAAAACAACTTTGTTTCATTAAAATCGCCTTCTATTAGTGAAAACTACAAACTTCTAGCCAATACCATGCTTTTGTAGCGAATACCACGGGTTTTGAGACCAAAACAACCTTTTAAACACTCAAACCCATGGGTTTTATTGACAAAACCACTTCATTTTCAAAATACCATGAATTTATTCTTGAAAGCACTATCGTTCTCCATTTACCATGAATTTTGGGAAAAACCACAAATTAAAAAGTGAAACCAATATTTTTAAAAGGTAACCATGTGCAAAAGTGCATTGACATTTTTGCGTGACTTGAAATTTGTAAAAATAAATTTGCACGACTTGCAAAAGTGCATTGGTGTTTTTGCATGACTTGAAATTTGCAAAAGCAAATTTGCATTTGCACGACTTGTAAAAGTGCGTTGGTGTTTTTGTGCGACTTAAATTTACAAAAACGAATTTACATTTGCATGACTTGTAAAAGTGCGTTCGTGTTTTTGCACGATTTGAAATTTACAAAAATGAATTTGCATTTGCATGACTTATAAAAGTGTGTTGGTGTTTTTGCATGACTTGAAACTTGCAATTATGATTCTTCCCTTTGATTTTTGAGGTTCAAGATGAAATTTTCATACCAAGTGTTTATAGTCAAAAGTCATCTCTCGGATCTGGACTCCGCATTGGGACAAAAATTAAGAACTTTTAGAGAAGTTTAATTTTACCTTAATTTTCACTCTGGTGTTGATAAGATCAAATGAATTCATGACTTCTCTCTTCTCTCTATCATAGTACGCTTTCCATGATGACAAGAATCTTGTTGCACCGAAAGAGAAATTGTCGAGATATCTTCAACACGCTATTTGGAATTTTGAAGATAGTTAGATTTCATTATTCTACCCAAGTCTTGTCCATTGGGCTACGGAGTCGATGCCCCATTCTACAAAATTTTTACCATCGCTGTCTTTAAAACACCTCTAATTGCTTGTATGAGCGCAATTGGGGGTGTTGTGATGAAATGTAAAATTTCAAGACAACACAAGGACATGTTGGTCCTCTAGAATGGCAAAATACAACCACCAAAAGTTTGTTTGGGAAAAATCTTATATCATAATCTCTAGTAAGTTTTAGTTACTGAAAGCCTGATCTTAGATTGTGTCTGTTGAGGATCAGACAAACATACAAATTGAGGCTTTAGAGCAGGGGTAATTTATTTCAGAATCTAACTTCTTGCTGCCACATCGATCACCGGACCGTTCATAGATCCTGCAAAGCAAACTTTTGAAGGTTTGATTTAGGGCGATGAAGTTGCATTGGTCTTCTGCTTATCACCTGGATCAGTCTTTGAAGGACCTTTTTTCCCAACACTCTGAGAGGGTATCTTGCTTTGCGCAACAAGGGAAATCAAAATGTCCACCCCCACGAAAGTCATTGAGGAAGAAAATCAAGAAATCTAGATTGACAAATAACAAAAAGTCAATATGCAAATATAAAACCAAATCCAAGAGGCTGCATAATGGGTTGTGGATGAGAAGCACCTCCTTTCTGCATGCATTATCTCTCTCACCTACTAATACACTCTTATTGTTTCTGGGTTGTTTTAATGTTGCTTTATACTTTGAGAAATATTGTTCTGTGTCAATTAGTGATGATATGTACAAGAAAATATCCTTGATGTAATGCAAGACGCGAATTGCCCATTTTAGACGATGTAATTGGTAACTCTGGTTGGAATCTCTATGCAATTTTATTATTCTATAACACAGTCTTGTACCAATGTCAACATTATATTTGGAATTTTAGGATGGCTTAATCACTCTCATATGGTTCTTGGTAGCTTCGGCGTAAACATTTTGTGCCCTCTCCATATTGACTGTATTGCTTTTCTTTATAATGGATATCACTGTATTTCTATCAAAGCTTATATTGCTGTGTTGATTCCACATTGACTGTGTATTGCTATTTCTTATGATGCATATCACAATTTTTCTATTAGAGCATACTTTTTCTTATTTTGGCAATGCATGTCTTATTGCTAAGATAAATATTAAGGACATATTTATGTCTACGAAAATGAAGATGCATTGTGCGAGGGTTGGTTTAGTAGTTCAAATGCTTCCTATAAATTAAGGTGAAATATTGCATTAAGATTGTATTTGTCTTTAGCAATAGAGAAAGCAATACAAACTAGGCTTTGCCAAAGGACAATTGTATAGGCTTAACTAGCTAATGCAACTGATGACCAAATGATCGGTTGAAGTAAATCACACTATATTTTGTGTGGAGGCAGTGGTTAGCTTGTTACATGTCTGGAATAATGTAATTAGTCACAAATTAACATTAATTAATCACTTTGCTGTAAATTTTGTTATTTTTAATTGTACAAGTTGCATGCATATTTCTCATTTTAATAGGAATATTTTCATTTTCACATAAACTCATGCAAAGCATGTTTGGGCTTGGTAAAAAATGTCATTGGTATGGCATGTTTGCATGTAAAAGAATATACACTATCAGTACACTCTTAACCTTCTAGCTGATGCATCATGAGTGGTAACATTTATTATTTGGTCAGGGGAGAAGTGGTAGTGGGGAGTGTCCTCGAACTCTTAGGTTGGGAGTTTGAAACTGTCCTTGAACTTGCCACTATAAAGCCGGCTCTGCATGAAAGGCCCCTCCCAACAAATCTGTTAAATCAGGGGGGTTCAAACAGAGCTTGGGGGAACATTAAGATCCAGACCTGACCACTCGGTCTAGTCCTTAGGGACATGTTCATTTGGGTTGATTGTTGTGCCCTATGTTAAGCTAAATCTTCTAATCCCAAAAGACAAAAGGGTGGTAAATGAAATACATTGCCACAATTGGTAGAGGGGCTTTCCACTCTATCCTAATCCTTATCTAGGATTGTTTTGAATTCTAAGGGCTTGTGGTTAGAGAATTGAACTCCTAATTGCAAAATGATTTAGGGTGTTTAATCTTACCTTGATGGGCAATGGAGGGGATTATTATTTGAATTTTTACGGGCTCAATCATCTTAAGCTATCGTTCTTCCTGTTGTGAGGTCATCGCAACTGATCATTCCTGTTGTTGTGAGGTCATTGCAACCGATCCTGAAACCCCACCAACTTGATTTAGGGGAGGATGAGATGACCAAATCAAGAAACTTTTGTCTCATCAACTGTGAAAATGACCAACTTCCTTTCCTAATTATAGGTTGGCATGAACGAGGGCCATAGTATCTCAGTTAGTTCTTATAGATTGAGGTGCCTAAAGCCCTCACCCCTCCGTGCCTAAAAGCCTTGTTCCTCTTTTGTACCTAAAAGCCCTCAATATTTTGGTTGAGTTCCCCCTCCCCCTATGTCAGGGTAGTGCCTAAAGGCCCTCAACTGCCTAGTTTGTTGTTGAGATCAATGGAAGCCATTGGAATCATTATTTGTTATGTTCTTCATATTATTTTTTTGACCTTACCTGATTTATTGGCATGAATTTTGTTTGCCTTAGTGGATGGTTGGGGTGGACAATGGGCTTTGTTGAGTACTCTTTATGTTGATGGGGCGGTAAGAAATATTTCCCATTGCTTATAGTTTTATGGTGGTAAGTTTTCTCTACTTCTTTATTTCTTTCAAAATGTGTTCTCCTTGCACACACCAGTGGGACCAAGATGAATGGGATTGGAAATTAGTTTTGTAGAAGAAAAGAAAAGAGTTATTTATTTATGTGGCAAGAGTAGGAAGCTTTTCGCTAAACTGGCTGGATGCGTGGCCCAAAAAAACTTTCTCAATAGATGCAATAATTGTAGGAATCTTGCCTATTATGTGGATTGTGAAAAGAAGGGAATGGATTTCCTGTTCTTGCTTTGTAGATTTAGACGAGTCTACGACAGAAAATACAAAAACTATTAAGGGAATGAATTTCCTGTTCAAGACTGCAATCACAATCCAAGATGTGGCTAGAATTTTGTTGTTGGGCACTTGCACAAGGTGATAGATAAGCTTGAGGTTTGCTATGAAATTGGTTTTGCTCAATAGTTTGCGCCAATTCTTTCTTAGTAAGGGCAAAGAAACACTATTCTCTATTAATGGGCTTTCACCTTCTATTTTTGTTAAGGGAAAAAGACGCCCAATACTTGGGACTATGAGTGCATAGCATCAACATTTGGTGGGCTGACAATAATTCCGCAAGATTTGTGTAAATATTTGGAAGAAAAGGCTTTGCAAGACACTCTTTTGTCGAAAGACACGAAGGAAAAGAATGTCAAAATGACTCTAGAGGTTGCAAATAAGAGTTCTACACCATGAAAGAGATGGAAGGCGACACAGGTTATCTTAAAGGTTTTTTTCTCTGTTTAGAGGTTGCAATTAAAGAGTAGAACATCAAAAAGACTTTAGAGGTTGCAACAAGAGTCCCACACTATTAAAGAGATGGAAGGTGGCATAGATTATCTTAAAGGAATTCTTATTTTGATTAGAGGTTGCAGTTAAAGAGTCCTGCACTAATAAAAGGACGAGAGGTGATATGTTGCTTTCTCTATTATTCAACTTTTTAATGTGAAGGTAAAACTTAAAATGTTGATTATCTGGTCTGCAATAAGACACTGATGAAGCCTTTCACATGTTAGAAGACTTGTCTTTCTCTTCCATGCGAACTCTCACCAATATTTAAGGGGGTTCTAGAAAATTTTTAAAGGCAAATTTGCCTTGTCATGGGTGTACGGTGAAGTACTAGAACTCCATTTATTCTCTTCTCTAAGTGCACATTAAGTTTCTTGGAGTGATTTGTCACAGGCCAGACAAGGCCATCACCTACAAAAAGCTGAAGAAGCACTTGTCTATGTTAGGAGTAAGAGCTGCTCTCATTCATGCTGCCCCCTATGTTTGCCATTTTCTCATGAAGGACACGGACAATGAGCTACATCTTAAATTCTGAACATCGGATATTTTCACAAGTCAAAGAATAAGGATCTTTCCTAAACGTTTTTTTGATTGATTAAACGAGAGGATAATATTGGGGCCCTCACCCAAAAATAATGAATTACTAAGCCGAGTGTAGAAAAAGGAAGTATTGACGATGGTAGAAGAAAGAGAGAGAATAAAGAGAAGAGTAGGAGATGGAATAGAAGAGAGTGAAGAAAGAGAAAAAAAGAGGAGAAACAAAAAACACTAGCCCAGACCTTTCCCTGATCTGAGAATCATATGATTGGAGAGAGGACAAGTTCCATACTATTTTTTCTTCATGATCTCTATTGATCTTTGAATGTTAAAATCCAAGGCAATCACATCCAAAGGGCAGGGCTACAGGGGAGTCAGAAAATCTTGAGTGAACAGATGTCTTTTCAGTCTCAAGCTGCTCCAAGGAGATCCTCTCAGTGCCCTCGTGAGGAGGGGAGAAGCCTTGAAACTCTCAAAGGATTATCGCCAAAAACAGGTGCCTCAGGGCAAACAGGTTCTTTAGGTGCAGGGGCAACCAAACAATCTAGGGGCTTTTCTGACACCGCAGGGGTAGAAGCATCCAACAGTGGAGATAAGGAGCCAGTGTTTGGAGCCTTGGAACAAGGTTCAACTAAGTGGTGTCGTTCCTGAGCACCTTGCCACCAAGTTGGTTGATGTTTGCCACTAATTTTTCTCTTGCCACCAGGCTTCTCAATTTGAATTTTAGATCACACTGCTGCTAAATGGCCCAAGAGAGAAGCAAGCACGACATCTAAAGGTGACCTGTCCATGGTCTAGATTCTGCTTCCAGAGTCGATCCTTGGCCCTCAGCCAGATTTCATCCAGAAATCCACCAGAGAAGTCATCTTCAACACACAAACGAGCAAAAGTTGTGATGTGCTGCTGAGCTGTGGTCCAAGAACGGAAGTGAAATTTACCCAGAGCATCCCCAATGGAATGCAAGCTTAAGGGGGTTCAAAAAATACAGTGGAAGGTTTGGGAGTCTAACTCAAACTGGGGCAGAAGAAATAAAATCCTGAAGGGTTGATGGAGGGGAACCAAGGCTTTAAGCACAAACCCACTCTACCCCAAAACCAGGGCTTTGAAAGAGGAATGAGGTTACGATCTGCAGCTGAGTCAAACTCAATGATAAAAAACTTTCGCACGGGTAGATGTAAATTTCTCGAGTGATCAAGGGTTTTCATGAGGCAGTGATCCACTCGTGGAGCTCTGAGAGATTAGGCCAGAAACCGTTAAATTTACAAATGGAGCCATGATCTTTGTAAATTTTTTCATTATTCACACCTTCCAGACCCAAATCCAAGGGTTTAAGGAGGGTAAACAAGGCTTTAAGCACAAATCCGCTCTGCCCAAAAACCAGGGCCCTGAAAGAAGAATGAGGTTACTATATGCAGCTGAACTGAACTCAACAATACAAAATCCTCTAGTGCCCAGGTAGATGTAAATATCTTGAGTGAGCAAGGGTTTTCAGGAGGCAGAGATCCAACTCATGGAGATCTGAGAATTTAGGCAAGAAACCATTAAATTTACAAATCGGGCCATGATCTTTGTAAATATTTTCATTATCCACACCTTCCAGACCCAAATCCAGAATTTGAATGCTGTCAGCTACTTCCACCACAAAACAACCTCTAGGAGGCAGATCACAAGGTATAGCAGGAAGATTAGAGGAAAAGGAGGTTCAGAGCATCTTTGAATGAAAGAGGAGCTACTGAAACGTCACGAACGGAAGGGGAGGGGAAATGCACTGAGAGAGAACCATGAGCCGAGGCTGTTGATGTAGAAGATAAAAGCGACCTGCACAGAGGGCAAAGGATTTGCTGGCAAAATACCAGATGGCTGTGATGCACTGGAGCAGAAGTAGCCTGCTTGTCCCCTAGAATCTCACATGGCAACTTAACAGGCGTCGTAACTGATTCAGGGTCGTCCCTGCCCAGCAGACTGTTTGGATTAGTTGTCACAAAGGGCCCTGCAGACTTTTTTCGAAACCCTGCAGCAGAAAAATTCAGATTAAATCTTGAAGACACAGCAGGAGAAGTGTCCGAAGGGCTGCCATGAGGATTTTGATGTTGTGCAGGAGGAGAAATGGGTTTAGGGTTATGGTAACCAGCCAAATGAGCCAACTAGCTCTTTTTAGCGATCGTCTTTTTTTTATTTAAAATCTTGTTAAAAAAACATGTCTGCTAAGCTTTTGGGATAAATTTAGGATAAATTGCGAAGTGTGCATGGGGGTGGGCTTAGGTCCATAATGCTCGGGAGTGTGTTCCGTGTGGTTCACAATCACTGCTTAGCCTTTAATAGCACAAGTATTTTTTATTTCAGGTCTTGTACAAGGTCAGTACATTTTTGTATTTATTTTTTTCCATATGAAATTGAGCTTGTTTAGTTTGATATGTGTTTTAGTGGGCTAGGATTGTTACTGACTTGTCTGAGCATAATTTATTGCTTATATGGTAGAAAAATCTATGTGAAGGGTTCATTGAACTCTCAAACTTTGCATTTGATCCATTCCATGTATTGCGTTTCTTTTTTTTTAATGTGCACATTGTATTTGTATTTTTTTAATGCATTGTTTTTGTTCAGGTTCTGAATGCATGCATTAATGGGGCAAAGTTTGTTAATAAGAGTAAGAAATGTGTTTTTTTCTTGCTGGCTAAACCAAAAAAAAAAGTACCAAGTTTTTTTTTTTTTCTGTTGCTATCGAGAAAATTACATATATGATCATGACTAGGCATGCTAGGTATGACAGCTTTTTATGGTCAGGTTATGATTAGGCGATCAGTTTTTCTTACCAATCCTAGGTGGTTTGTCATTTGCTAGCAAGATCTTGATAGGACTCTTTTTTGGAAATGCATCCAAGGCAGAGTTTCTGTAGTAGCCCTTTGTTTTTCTGAGGCTACGTTTTCAGATAGATTGCTCTTCATTAGTTCTTGACACCCTATTGGATTGTCAACTATTTGAAGATTATGTTTTCATGGACGTGCCTTGGATGTTACTTCTTCCTCTTAATAGCTTGATTCTAGTGAACTGGTTTAGCTGGATTGGCGGCTTGGTTAACCCCCAAGCTTGGTCATGATGTTGAAACTCAGTGGTATAAAATTTGAATAATAAATAAAGTAAATGGAAAAAAAAATCCGTTGGGCTTCCACAAGGGGTTCTCATATGCCAATTGACGTCTGGCTTGGGGGTGACCTAAAAAACTACCTTTACCTTTTACCTCCTGCAAATGTGCGCCACAGAGTTCAGATACCCTTCCTAAATGGCTGAAAACTCCCATGTTTGACTTGGATGTTCAGGAATATGAGCTGAGACATTTTATTTTTTCATTTTCTTTTCCAGTTTTTAATAGGAGACTGCACAGGAGATGCAGGCAGAAGTGGAATAAAGTCACTGGGTATCAGAAATGTCTTGGTACTATCTCCATATATGAGACATGTCTCCTGGTAACATGGACTTTTTGCCGTGTTATTGTAAGTGTTGAGTCAACTCTTACTTGAGTTTTCAAGTTTATTCCTTAGTCTTAATCAGGTTACCATGCTTTGCTGCTGAGTTTATACTTGAATCTCCGAGAAATGAGGATAATCAATTCTTTGCTGAGTTATTGCAGAGTTCCAGGTAACTATGAAATAGACATTAAAATAATAAATGAAAATTTATAATTAGTCCGAATTAGCATGCATGAGTTGGCATATTTGACTCTTTGCCTACTTATTTCAAACTCATCTCTTGCTTTTTTCCTTGTTGATTCAATTACCTAATATGAATCAATATCTTCAGAGTTCATATTTTTGTTTATGTGCATTTCTTTTTGGATTTGTGCTTTTTGTCTTTGGTATTTACAAGATACCACGAGGTGAGAGACATCTTCCAAAGCTTCAGGTGCATTTGGTTGGGCTAGGAAACCGTTTTTTTTTAGACAAGACTTTGATCTATACTCTTTCATGTGTCTTCAGATTTCTAGAGCTTTCTCCCACTCGCAATCTTTTTGTAGACTGAATGATTCTTTTTACTTCTAGGGTCCTACCTTTATTTTTCTTTCTATTGACTCATCGTTATTCTACATGCTATTAACATTGCTGCAAATCTGGATTTAAGATCATCTGAAATGTTAAAGCCCTTAAAAAGTTTTTAAAAGCTCTCTTTGAGTAGGTGCCACAATCGTTTTTTTCCGATAACCTCGAATGTTTTGCTCCCATTCTCTGTCAAGGATTTCATAATTCTCAAATCTGTTTTAAATGAGAGAATATCTTGCCTATTCCAAGAATTCTCCCTGAAAATAGTCCTTGAAAAATAGTACAAATATACTGTTGTATTGATTGAAGGTCGTCGTTTGGCTCTTCCTCTTAGTTAAATTTTTCTAATTAAAAACCCTGGGTTGGCCTTTAAGCACGAGGATCCCTATAGATCTGGTTGGCACTCCTTGCTTCAAACAACCATCGACAAAAAACTTGAGATTTGTCAAGATTAATCTTATTACAATAATTTCTTTGTAGTGAAGAACAACTATGGTTACTTTTCCGAACCTTCGCCAAGTTTTGCAGATGCAAACATGATAATATCATTTGCAAAATGAAGATGAGAGATGAGTTCCACGTCTTAGGGGTCTTATCTAGTCTGATTAATTCTTTCCTCGACTTTATTGCTTTCAAAACCATTCCAAAAGATTCCACTTTGAGGATAACCGTAAAGGGATATAGGATTCTCTTTTCTAAGCCATCCTGAGTTCTTGAAGAAACCAAATTGAGAACCATTTACAAATCATAAAGAAGTTAAGGGTAAAATAAAAACCTCCCCCAGATGTACTAATTCATCGAGAAATTAAATTTCTCTAAATACTAAGCCTTCATTGTCTTGAATCTTCTTTCCTTTCTCTTTTGGGTTCACATAGTCTGCATGTTAAAACCCATTCAATGGCATCCGTTCTTAATGCAATATTCTAGGGAAGGGGCTAATACAAAGAAAGATGGCTTATTCTTGCAAGGGTAGTGATTTCAAATTAAGGTGTACTCATTCCAAGATGCATATGCTAAGGCAATGGGCCTTGTTCTAATGAGAAGAAGCTCCTCGATAGGACTAATGCACATATCCCAGAATCCCAGAATTATATGAATCATAGGATTATTACTCTGGGTGGAGATGGATTGGAAATTGAGTTAACTGCAAAGCTTGGTCATTAGAAAACTATATAGAGTATACAAATTTCAACAATATATGAGGTCCGTAAAGGGGATCTGATGTATGAAATCTGCGCCACTGCCAAGGTCCACGTCCAAAGACTTTGTGTTGGTCCTTCAGATTGGCAAAAACAACCACAAAAAATTGGCGCCATCTTACTAGAGAACAATCATGATCCCTAGTAAGATTTTAGCTTTTAAAAGTCTAGTCATAGATTCTCTCGTGAGGGTCAGATTTGAAAACTTACAAATTGAGGCTTCATAGTAGAGGTCAGATTTCAGAAACCAACTTCTTGTTGTCCGGATCAATCACGAGATTCTTCATAGATGCCACCGAGCAAATTTTGAAGGTTTTGATGGAGTCGCTTTGGTCTTGTTATTATCACCTAGGGTACTCTTGGAAGTAAAGCTTTTGGAGAAGATCTGGAGAGGGCATCTCACTTTGAGCAACAAGGGAATTCAAAAAGTCGACCCCCACCATAAGTCACACGAGGAAGAAAATAAAAAGAGCTGGATGGACTAAAGTCAGTATGCAAATATAAAACACAAAGCCAAGAGGCTGCATAATGGGCCAAGGATAAGAAGCACTTCCATCCTGCAAGCATTACCTCTCCTACCTATTACCACACTTTTCTTGTTTCTGGGCTGTGTTATTGTTGCTTTATACTTTGAGAAATGTCGTTATGTATCAAATATTGATGATCTGTACCGGATTATAACCTTGATGTGATGCCCTTAAGACACCAATTGCCCATTTTCTACAATGTAACTGATAGCTCTGATTAGAAACTCCTGCATTTTCATTATTCTATAACACAATCTTGTGGTCATGTCAAATTATATTTATAATTTTAGGATGGGTCAATCTGTGGTCAATTTGTCTTATACGGTGCCTTAATGTAAATATTGACTGTATTGTTATTCTTTAAAATGGATATCACTAATTTTCTATAAAATGGCTATATTACTGCACCGCATGCACATTCCTCGTTAAAATTTCACATAAATTCATGCAAAAGCATGTGTTGGGTTTGTAAATAAATGTCATTGACATTGCGTGTTTGCATCTAAAAGAATATTTAGGCTATCAATATACTCTGTTATCTTTTCCGGGGAACACATTAATACATAATGAGGGATCATGTTTGATTTACTGGTGTGTCGTATGTGAAGCTAAATCTTTTAGTCCTAGAAGTGAATGTGGTGGTAAATGAAATACATCTCCATGATTGGTCGAAGGGGGCTTCCCATGCTATTTTTGTTTTTTAGATTGGTGCTTAACTTTTGATTGGAGCTATAACTAGTTTTGGGGTGCGAACTGTGGGCCTAGTCCCCAAGAGAACTATAGAACCATTAGTACTTTGATCGCATTAAAACTATTGAGTAAACGGCTACATCGGGCCTATAAATGTCCTTTGGGATTCAAACTTGGGTGGGGTTGGGTACAACCAAACCACTTCACCAATCCTTTTACATCTCATTGGCCACGTTATCCTTTTTATTCAGGGAAGTGTTGAATTTAAAAAACTTGGGGTTTGCATAACTGAACCCCTAAGTTAGAATTAACAAATTATTTGACTTTGACCACGATTGCCTTCCATTTCAAAGTAAAACGAAAAGCCGTGATAACGAAAAGCAAGAAATTTAAACTTCAAAACAAAGTGTCATAGTTTAAGATTTGAGATGTCATTGTAATAGTTGCAAAGATTAATTTTGTATTACTTTGGCCCTTACAATTGTCATATTTTGATTGGTATTTTTTTATTGTTTTCTACTACAAGGAGCAATGGGATGATGTATAGTAATTAAAATTGTGTTTAGTATTGGAAGCATAGAAGACGAACGTAAGCAATAATCTCATCATTCACTGTGTTATACAAGTTAGTACAACTAGCCTTGTGATTGCAAGCAAGAAAATAAATAAATAAAAAATTGAAGAAAAACTCATTATTAACTATATAGATTGTACAACATGGGATTTGTGTGCGGTGGCATGAGCGTTGTGCATGGTTACAAATCCAAGGGTTGCATGAGCTTTGTGCGTGGTTGCAAATCCCATGGTCATAGCGATATCAAATAAAAAATTGAAGAAAAGCTGATTATTAACCGAGTACAACTAGCCTTGTGATTGCAAGCAAGAAAATAAATAAATAAATAATTGAAGAAAAACTCATTATTAACTATATAGATTGTAAGACATGGGATTTGTGTGCGGTGGCATGAGCTTTGTGCGTGGTTGCAAATCCCAGGTTCTTAGCGATAACAAATAAGAAATTGAAGAAACGCTGATTATTAACTACATAGTTTGTATGACATGGGATTTGTATGCGGTTGCTTGGGATTTAAGTGCGGTGGCATGAGCTTTGCGTGTGGTTGCAAATGCCATGGTTGCATGAGCTTTGCATGTCACATATAACTAATATAGGTTGAGGGTGCTTATATTTTTTATCTTCTTCTTTAGGGTATTGACTTCACCAAATTGGAAGGGAATACACAAAAAGGAATTGAGCAATTGAGGGGAGTTAGAAACTAACGAATTTTGGTTTAGAGGCTAAAGAGGATAGGCTTATTTTGGAGTTGGACATGGAGCGATTGGAAGAAAACATTTATCTGTTGGTCACAAGGGGTTTGATATGTTGTTTTGTGGGCGTGCAAATATCCGTGATGGGTCTCTATGAGGGCAAATAAATAATAGGAAAACTTGTAGCAACTATGAGATTAGATAGTGTCCTAGAGATTAGTTTATTGACTTAAAGGTTATTTCATAGCTACCTATGCAAACGAGGTAAATTGTGTGCTGATTTTCTTTGGGAGGTCCATCATCTACAAGAAATATTGACATCTTGGGTTCAAGTCCATCGAGGGAAAGGCAACAAGAGATCCATTATAGAAAAAATCATAGAAATGTCATCAATAATCACATAAATAAATAATTTTTTCTTTGAAATTAAGACATTGTTATATGAACAAAAAGAAACACTATTTTACTTTGAAATTAAGACATTGTTATATGAACAAAAAGAAACACGATTTATTTCTCAACTTAACCATGACATTTTGGTGCATGTATATAATAATGTCACAAATATTGACACCTAAATCAGTCCATTGCAGCCTCATTATAACAATGGGATAAGCATTCTTAAATATATATATATTATAATTGTGTTCTCAAAACCACAACAATGCCATGCCAACTCATTACAACATTTGCTTTCAAACATGACAGCCAAAACCCTATTCAAGAGACTTTGGAAGTAATGAATTGTCATAAACAATCTCTACCTTGATACTCTCAATCGTGGTGTTCTAGTTATACCCGCTCATTTTTCTAGATTGCTCTCGTTTTCTCAGAAATGAAATTTTGTTCAACTAACAAATTCATATTCTGAGGTCAATCTTAAGTTCCTTTTCATTGTTGGGACTATAAACTTCATCTTTATTTTTGTAGACTTTCTTTAGTTCTACGATAAGACTTGAATGCCCATTTTGCCTAAACAAGTTTATCATACATGCCATGGTCACAAAAAGCTTATTCATTAAAGAAATGAAAATAAATTTCATTGTTGTGCAATCTTACAAAAAATATTGTAGAGCATAGAATCCATATAATCAATTCCCTTCAATAAGAATTTATGTGAAACAATTATGTTTCTCATTTTTTTGGTGGTTTTTTTAATGATACAAGTAATTTGTTTCCACAAAATAAAATAAAATAAATTTTTTAAATAAATGCATTATAGTGACATTAAATATTCTTTCATTATATTAAAAAATGGAAATACGAATTATAATACGTTTCTACTCATTTTTTGAGTGGTTTTTTGTGATACAAGTAGTCTGTTTCCACAAAATAAAATATTTAAAAAATAAAAATAAATACATTATAATGACATTAAACATCCTTTCATTATATTAAAAAATGAAAATACGAATTATAAATTAATGTCTTGACAATCTATTTGCATATAGATTTTGTATTTAGAATGAAAAACAAGTTTCATGAAATTAAGACATTTGTTCATCTTAGACTCTTTATTCTTACTTATTGTTAAACGATTTTTTTCTTTTGAAAATGCATAATAGTAGAGAGAATTAAAAATGTATGATTGGAAGTAGAGTAAACCAACATAAAATATGTCTCCAAACATTAAGTTAACCTATATATCTTTAAGCCTACAAATAACTAAAGTAGACAATGTGGACCTTAGCCTACCAAGCAAGATGCTAAAGAATGGAGCCCACAAATAACTAAAGTAGACAATGTGGACCTTAGCCTACCAAGCAAGATACTAAAGAAAAGTGTATATACTCTATTTTGTTTTGTTTTGGCTTTTTTTTCCCTTCCCTCTAAGAGTGTGGTTGTGGGAGTTAATAATAATGATTGTCGGTATGTAAATGTTGTATCCATGATCAAATTGACGTGAGAACTAAATTTATTGTATTGTAATTGTAATTTAATTATGTTTGATGTTTATTAGACCATCATTTAGAAGTTTTTTCTTTTTTCTTAGAAAAGTCGATAAAAAAACTGCAATATGTGCATAAGAGTTTGGAGCTTTAAATTTTTTTTTTTTTTTTTGAGACCGACACAATGATATAGCTAAATTTTATGTCACTAATAAAAAAAAGTAATTGAATTATTAATCAATATGATATATTAAAAATTTTAATATAAAAATCATAAAATTAAAATCTCTTTACGTATTTTAAATAGATATTATATCTAAGGTATCTATATTAATTTAAAATGTTATTAGATGAATTATATCAATGACTAGACGTTACGTATAAAAGAGCAAGGTAAAAACAATTATTTGACGAGGGTTATTCAAAAATTGTAAGAGGATATCTAAATTAAAAATAAATAATAATATAGAAAAATGGTGAATTGACAATCAAAATCACATTTATTGATCTGAATGATATACCCTACAAGAAACTATCAATTATAAAGTAGTAAATGTTTATAACTACATATGAATTCATGTTATGTGTGACAATAATGAAACTTATTTATAAACAGTTAGCATACACTTCAGAGCTTTGGGACATGTATGGGATTATCTAATGTGAAGGGTAAGCCTTGAATGATTATGAGTTGAAGGCTCTTCTGGATGATCCCCCAGATTAAAAAACACAGATTGGACGGTTCTGAAAAAATAAATACAGATTTGGATGATCTTCTGAATGATCCCCCTCTCCATGCATTAGTCCCCTACTCACCATCCTTGAATACCCCTTCTTTCTTGAAGCCAAGTGGAATTAGTCAAGCCACAAATACAAAAATAAAGATGGATACTAATCTAAAGCTTGTCAACTTCAGAGGGAATGAGACAGATAGTTTCTTCAGGAAAAGCAAAAGAGATATCTCAAGCATTCAACCATATTTCAACATGAAATGGATCTCATAGAACATCAATTGTCTTAAAAGTAGCCCCTCTAAATTCAATGAAATTATTAGAATGTTAAAAGCTCATAGTCCTTATATGTTTTTTTTTATAGGAAACCAAAGTCTCTAGTGATGACATGAATACTTCGGCCTAGAAGATCTAACCAAATGCTAATATCTTGTGCAATGACTCTCAAGGAGCTTCTGGGGGCATTGCTTGTTGTGGAATCCCAGGGAAATTGTGGTAATTAACTTTTTGTAGGGAATTAACATTCTAATCAATAGGGGTTGTTTATCAACACTTACCTCTCCACAACTTTGGAGGAAAAGAAAAAACAATGGAAGAATCTTGACTACATCATTCATCTCTTTCTCGGAGCTTGGGTCATGATTGAAGGGGATTTTAATTCTATCATTTATTTAGATGAAAAGATTGCGATGATAATTCCAATCTTATGAAGGAAGACATTTCTACTCTCAATCTTATTGATATTAAGCCAAATAATGGGTCTCTGACATGGTCCAATCGAAGATTAGGCAATGCTTGTATTGCAAAAATATTGGATAGATTTTTATTGACATAGGAGTTTCTTATCTCTAGGCAAGTCCCCATGTCTACTATTCTCAACAATGCTAGGCCAAATCATTGGCTAGTTATGATAGAAATATGAAATTCTTAACGTTTGAAATCTTCTTTTCGTTTCTAGCCAATATGTCTTCAACATGTTGATCTTCGAAATAAAATTCAAGTTTGGTGGAAGAAGGGTAAGCCTCATCATGGCACTAAATTTTATATATTTGCGCAAAAATTCAGATTCGTCAAATCCCAACTTATGAAGTGGAATTCGAATGAATTTGGGCATATCAAACTTAAAAAGTAAGAGATTTCTCAGAGGTTTGAAAAAGTCATTGAAACTATCCATTTGGGTAGTGTGACTAAAGAACTCAAAAAAAAGGAGCTTGATTTGATTAATCAAATGGAGGAATGGAATCTGAGAGAATAAATCATGTGGCAAGACAAATCCATAATTAAGTGACTTAAAGGAGACAAAAACTATGTGTTTTTTCACAAATCCATGTTTATGAGAAGATCTTTTAACTATATTTCTTCTTTAGAATCGAGTGGTGGAACTCAAGAATTCTCTTCATAGGGTATATCAAATATAGCTATCAACTTCTTTGCTCAATTATTTTATGGTATTCCTTTAGATTTGAATGCTCAGGATTAGATTCTTTAGGAGATTCCTAATATTATTTCAAAAGAGGCTAACATATCTCTTATGGATAGCATTTTGATAGATGAATTAAGAAGTGTTGTCTTCACTATGAGTTATGGGAAATCCACAGGGCCTGATGGGTTTCCTATTGAGTTTTATCAATAATTTTGGGACATCATTCATGAGGACCTATTGGAGGTAGTGGAAGAAGCAACATTAGTCAAACTCATTCTTAAGCAGATCAATCAAACATATATTGCCTTGGTTCCTAAGGTGCATGATGTTATGGATATCTCTAGTTTTTGTCCTATTGCTCTTTGCAATGTCTTATACAAAACCATTTCTAAAATCATAGCCAATGACTGAAGAACCCAAACAAAAGGAGCTTGATATGATTAATCAAATGGAGGAATGGAATTCGAGAGAGGAAATCATGTGGCAAAACAAATCTAGAATTAAGTGGCTCAAAGGAGGCAAAAACTATGCATTTTTTCACAAACCCATGCTTATGAGAAGGTTTTTAACTATATTTCTTCTTGAGAATCAAGAGGTGGAACTCAAGAATTCTCTTCCCAGGGTATATCAAGTATAGCTATCAACTTCTTTGCTAAACTCTTTTTTGCTATTCCTTTAGATTTGAATGCTCAGGAGTAGATTTTTTAGAAGATTCTCAATATTATTTCAAAAGAGGATAACATATCACTTATGAATAACATTTCAGCAGATGAATAAATAAGTGTTGTCTTTAGTATGATTTACGAGAAATCCACAAGCCCTGCTGGGTTTCCTATTGAGTTTTATCAATAATTTTGGGACATCATTTATGAGGACCTATTGGAGGTAGTGGAAGAAGCAACGTCAGTTAGAGTCATTCTTAAGCAGATCAATCAAACATATATTGCCTTGGTTCCTAAGGTGCATGATGTTATGAATATCTTTGGTTTTGTCCTATTGCTCTTTGCAATGTCTTATACAAAACCATTTCCAAAATCATAGCCAATAGATTGAAACCCCTCATCCACAAAATTAGCTCCCCTGAGTAAGGAGGATATGTAGCAAGCAGAAAAATCTTTGATGAAACTGTGTTAAGAAGCTATTCACTCCATGCAACTCCAAAAATATCGAGCTATGTTTATTAGATTAGATCTTTCTAAAGCATATGACAAGGTTGATTGGGGTTTTCTATTAAAAATGCTCAAGTGTTTTGGCTTCTTAGAGGAGTGGATTAGTTGGGTAAGAGGATGCATTTATTTAGTGTATTTCTCGATCCTGGTTAATGGTACGCCTACTAGGCAATTTCGGGCTTCCAGAGGTATTCAACAAGGAGACTTTCTTTCTCCTTATTTGTTTATCATTCTGGTGGAGAGTTTAGGGAGAATTATTTTCAGAGGTAGAGAAGAGAGAATACAGAAGGTATAGCTCTTGCAAATGAACTTAACCCAACGATGCATTTGTAGTTTGTGGATGATTCATCTTTGATGGGAAAGGCTCCCATTTAAGAAGCTTCAAGATTTAATAAGAAGCTGCACCTTTCAGTGCTACAACTGGGCAACTCATTAGTAAAGATAAATCTTTTTTTTTTTTATTTCATACTTCTCTAAGGCAAGAACCTATGATTATAGACATGCTTCATTTTCAAATAGCTTCATTTGTGACCTACCTAGGTATTCCCCTTAAGGAGAGCAAGCTTTCTGATTGGAGCTGGTTAGTGGATAGGTTGAGAGCCAAAATTTCCAAGTGGACTCATAAATGGATATCTACGGGAGGTTGCATTACCTTGATTAAAGGAGTTTTTCAAGCTATCCCCATTTATTTTTATTTTATATTGCATGTCCTTAAGGCCATATGGAAACAAATTGATCAAATCTCCCAAAATTTTTTATGGGAAGGGCCTCAACATATCAAAAATGGTCTTTAGTCAAATGGACTAAGCTTTGCCTATATAAGCATGACAATGGTTTAGGTTTATGCTTAGCCCATATAAATGGTCAAGCTTTAGCTGAAAATATTTATTAGCGTCTTGTTTAGTCTCCTTAGTTGTAGGCACAAACCTTGAGATCCAATTATGCAGTTAATAAAAATCCAAATCAAATTATTCAGTATTCTCTCTCCTCTCGAGGCTCTCCTATTTTAGCTATCCTCAAATTTAGTGAGGATATGATCAAGAAAAAGCTATTTTAGATCACTAATAATGGCACAAAAGTCCACAATATCCTTGGGATGGGTACCCCCTCTATTTGAACAATATCCTCATTTCCATGGGTTTATGGCACAACTTCATCAAGTTGATTGGATTACATCTTCGAAGTATTCTAGAAGGACCAAAAAAAGGTGGGTGATTGACAGGGAATGGATCCCCATTGAAGCTTGGCCAATTTTGATTATGATAGATCATTAAGACCAGCTCCTTCATATTCCTAAGGAGAGAGATATTTGTTGCCTTGATGATGATGACATTTTGGCTTGGGCAGGTAACCATAATGGAAATTACACTGTGGCTAATGGTTATCGCTCACTATGTCCTCCTTATGATCAATCTCTCAAGATGATCTTTAAAAAATTATGGAATTATAATCTCTAACCTAAAGTAAGGTTTTTTCTCTGGTTATTCCATGAAAGAGTTCTTTCAAAACAACTTATGAAAAGGGGCTCAATGGTCCCTTCATATGTGAGCTTTGTCAGAATCATGAGGAAACTATGTCTCATTTATTCTTCTTGTGTCCCTTCATCATTGAGTTATGGAAACATTTGGTAAAGCTCTTGGGTATTCCTTAGACATGTTTTATGTCTCTAATACAACGACTTTAGGATTGGCACCACATTTTTTAGATTTATCTTTTTTTTGATTAGATTCTTTAGATTGTAGTTAGTCTCTTATTGTGGAACACTTGGAAGGAAAGAAATTCTAGGATCTTTAAAAATGAGAGTACTAATAGTGGTTGGATTTCGTAATGAACCTTTGATAATATTAGAGAATTAGTGAAGCACATGTTGAAACACCCTAGGGTTCCATCCAAGTGATGGATGTCTATTCTTCAGGAACTACACATCATTTCTTCTCCTCCTTACCCCCAAATTAATCTCTCTCATCAGAATCATTCCTTTACTCTCATTCCTGATTGTAATCAGATTCATATTAATGGCACTTCAAGGTAAAATCCAGGTTTGTGCTAGCATTGGGGGTTTGGTTGGAATTTTAATAATTCCATTTCTTTCTTTTTCTTAGCCAGAGTTGGTGTTTCTACTAATAATTTAGCTGAGGGACAAGCTATTGTGGAGGGTATTATAACTTGGAAAGTGGGGTGGAAGAACCTTCAGTTAGTTATTGATTCTAAATTTTGGATCCAATTGCTTTCGAAACCTAGTCTTAATATCTCCAATGATTGGAAAATTTGAATAATTTTCCACAAAATTCAGTGTCTTCAATGAAATTTTGACAGGGTTATCTATTTGCATACTCTTTGGTAGAATAATAAAGCAATTGATGCACTTGATAACTAGGTTCTTGACCAATCTAATGTGAAGGGACATGGTCTCCCTCCTTTATGGTGGTTGTTTATGCTGAGAGATGGAGTTTTACGAATGCTCACTCTAGACATTCACATTATTGTTTGCTCAAGTCTCCATTACTCTTTGTCTCTCTGGCTTCAGGAGAATGCTGTTGGTGTTTGGTTATGTTTGGATGGTTGTTACTTTCTATCCATCTATCTTTGTGGTGATGGGGCTTGCTTATAGTTTCGGTCTTATTAGGAAGCTTATTGGGCTTTCCCTTTAGACCATGATTTTATGCATGAGCCTTAAGTTATCAGTCTTGTTGGTATTATTGGCTGTTACATGCATGACTCAATGAATAATTTTATTACGGCTAGGCATGCTCAGTCTTGTTGGTATTATTTGAGCATGTTAAAGGGGGAAGGCCAGGTGTGAGCCCTGGGTGATTTTGGTGTAACAAACACCCCTACCTTCTTGGGTCTTACTTGAATGTGGCATCTCTCCTAAGATGTTTTCCATAAAAAAAAATAAGAAAGAAAAAATTATATGGCACATGATCATGTGGATTGATGCTATCATTATATTGAATATTAAATAGAAATTATATTCACGAAAAATGTAATGGTAAGATGGCATGCATTTGTGACCACCCTCTTTATACGATTGAGATATTCATAGCACACCAACAAATATATATATATGCTCTAGTTGTAGATCTAGAAAGCACAATGTAAAATTGATTTTGATTTTGTTCTTAAGAGTGTATTCAATGAATGTGGATCAAAGGATAAACTGATATCATTGTAACTTGAGGGATATACTATTTGTGCCATTAAAAAAAATGATACTAATTTGTTGATTATACACATGTATTATTTGTTGATGATCCGATGTCCTCATCACTAAAAATCATGAGAATCATTAGGGAATTTAGGCAAATTCGGTCGTTATGTATAAATAAATCTTTTCACTATCATTTTAAGTGGAATAAAATCTACAATTTTTGAAGTTTTGTGCAAATTTCAAGTAAGTTTTATCGTTTTTTATTTAGTTTTTATTAAAAAAAGCATGTTTGGCTTTTATTTAATGGGTATATGCAATTGTAGTAAATTTTTGTAGTAGGTATTTATTTAGCCCTTTTAGTTTAAGATGTCTTCAATTAATGAAATAAAACTATTGAAATAAAAATGTTGATATGTACTTGATTTGATATTAAAATACAATCAATATAAAATAAGTCACAAAATTTATAGAATTTGGAACCTTGCTACAAAAAGTAAAAGGCCTAAGGATGTGCAAACTCCATAAAGCTGATTAAATACTAACCATGTAGGCAATCCATTGGTGGGAAATTGAAATGAAGGTTTGTGAATCATGATGCGTCCAAAATCAAAAATTAAGAATGTACTAGGATAAGAGCACATTAGGAGGATAAGGGCAACTTGCAGACTTGCCCATTGTCTGTGGAACTATCTACGTTAACTTTGTAGATGATTTTTCAATCTAGGTTCATGTGGATGCCAAATATATATTGTTGATAACATGCAAAGGTTGATTTGATGCACAAAGTACCTACAAGTAACAAAACCCTAGCCCTGCACATGCACTAGATAAAAATTAGATAACAAAAGGGAATACAAATGGGTTAGTGAGAATGGCCAAGCTAGCCCTATAAACTCCTTGTAATTGAACGTTGCCTACATATCCCAAATGAGCCTTAGGTTGATGTAGTTCTCCCTCCTAAAATGATTGTGTGATTTGTGATTGAGATGCTTTGGCAATATATGCCCTTGACCTACAATAAATGATATTTAGACTTGGTCCATGACTATCAGAAAGTAACATAATTGAAATTAGAGAAAATAGTGCTCTTTTACTTAATGTACAATGCTTTTTGTAAGGTCATTTCAAGAGGTGTAATGAGTAGACTTGATGTGATTTTATAGGGAAATATTTTGAATATTTTTGCTAATTGACATTGCCAAAATCATGAGAGAGATGTTATGAACCATTTAAAATTAAAAAGTAGCCATTGGAGCTGTTTGGACAAGGGTGCACTAGGGAATAGGGTTGAACTGTAGGACTAGCTGCCTAATGCAAACTTGTCCCAAAAGTTTATAAACTTATAAAAATTGTTGACAAGGATATGTGAGTAGAATAGGGATGATTAGAGCTAAAATATGGAACTATGTATGATATTTGTAGTGCTTACAAGACAGTGAATACTCACTTATAGATTGCAAGTTAGCAAAATGATGAATATATCAAGGGTAAAGATGTCAAGAACAAACATTATCAAACACTTAATGATTAATTTCATATGTCTATATTTCCTCCCACTTTATTCTAGTGATGCAAAAAGTGAAATTATTAGAGTAAAGTAGATGCAAATCTCAATGTGTATACACACTTTGTCTTTAGATGCGAAGCTCAATTGTGCAAGATGTATTAATGTAAGAAACCTATAAAAATATGACTAAAAGTAATATTTTCTCATTTTGAAATTTTAAAAATTTGAAAATTTCTATTTATAATTTGAAAAGAGTGCAAGGAGAGAAAATTACCCTATAACTTGGAGATGGTGAAATGTGCATGCCCCCTTGTTGGGACATTTGAAGAAGTGCTGAACTATGACAAATTGATAGTGATCAAGTCTCAATTTGAAAAACCATTGAATGCTCTCAAGTTGGAAAGATTGTATTCTCTAATTCTCATTTGATTGTATAAAGTACTTTGTAAAATATTCGAAGGGGTAGAACCACAACCTGTGGCTGCTACATATTGAAAAAGTGAAATCATAGATATTGAGTGACTAGACTCTAACGTGGCCCACTTACAACTAAGATGAATCACACTATTGCAATTATATCTAAGTTCTATTTGAAACATTGCAACTTTTAAACTTGAAACTTGAGAATTTTGAAAGTGCCATAGTAGAAACATAAAAATGAATGAATATCATACCCCATGTATGTGTACTATATTAATATTGAAATGCTATCTTGAAATTGTATTTTTTTGAAACTTTGCAACTTTACAACTTTTGAACTTTTTCTACTTTACAACTTGTAGGAATGAGTGCACATGCATGCCACATAGCCTCATAATTTGAAAATGTTGAATTATATTATCATTTAAAAACTATGTATTGTCATGAATATAAAATTTTGCTCATGAGGCTTGAATGTTACATGCAATCGCATTGTGATGCCCCCCTTTCGATATGAGATGTGTAGCATGTGAGTCACTTATCTCAAAATAAAACATATGTGAAAGATATACCACTTTACGTATGTGAAATTTATTACATTCATAGTATTCAATATAACAATGCATTTGCATCTGAATCATGTGTTTAAAAATATGTATAATTAAAACATATAATCAAAGTATGCATGATATGCATCATGACACTAGAGTAAGAGTAGAGCATATAAGTGATGGCATGAATCATGGCACCATAGTCAAATAGATAAAATGCATGATATGAATCATGGCACCATAATTACAAGAAACAAGCATAGAGGTAATGTCATACAATGTCATGTAATTTGTATAATATGTCACTCATAAGGATCATGAGGCCACATACAAGTGACATGTAAAATTTTGCATAACACACAACGCCAAGGGTCATACACAAATGACATGATGATTCTATATAAGCAATAATTTGAACATACAAGGCCAAGGGCCACACACATAATAAGTAATCAAGATTAACCTATCATGTAGTAAAATAAGAATTCAAATCAAAGCATGTAGTAAATGATACTACTATAGCTCTATCATATGTATGAATGTGAATGTTAACAAGTAGCATATTTCATGTAATACATTTGAAAAATATGAGTGATTTAGCAAGACATTTGTATGATATCTAGCTCAACATGGTTTAGAGGTTGTGGATAAATATAACTTGTTAAAATATTCATGTAGAATGTATATATGTCTCAAACTTAGTAAGGTTTTTGGGTAATAAGTGAAACCTCAAATAATCACATGGAAATATGTCTTATAGTACACTCAAGTACCTCATGAGAAGCATTGTGTATTTCAATATAAAATATGATATCTAATTAATATAGAATAAATAACATATGAAAATAAGTAAGCTAGTAACATTTAAAAATGCTTTAGGTCCTGATTTTAAAATTTTAAAAATATTTTAATTTTCTGCATTTTTGAAATATATATGCATTTTTTTTGAAATTTTGACAATATTTGAATGTTGAGATAGATTTGAAATAGAGGTGCTAAGAAACAAAGTTTAAAAAATAGAGGAAGTAGGAAGGATTTAAACAATCCTTAACAAGTTAGAAAAGTACAATATGATAAGAGGGAAGGTAGATAATGTACCCCCAATGTATATGTAACTTTAATTCATAATAATGTAGTGCAAATGAGTAGGACAAACAAGAATGTACTTGCTCCTCAAATGGATAATGATGTGGTGCCAAAACACTATTAATGCAACACTATTCATTGATACTATTCATAAGTACTATTCATGGTGATGCAGGGGATCATGCAGGAAAACCATGTGGAGTGGAGATGCATTTCTATGAAGGCACATGGAGCACATGGTGGTGGACCAACCTTGTCTAAGGAGATGCTCTTCTCTTTTTAGCTTTTGAAATGCGACTTGCCTTTACTATTCATTCAGTAATGAACACATGTGAAGGGTGGTACAATTTTACTTGGTGGAGACATTGCCCTTTGTCATTATTCTTCCCATGTGGAATATGGTGTAGCATTCCTTGGTCTTCATTCCTTTATTATTTGTCATGATTTCGCCTCCATGTGAAGTGTGGGGACTTTATTATTGTTTTATCTCCTTTAATTCCTCAAGATTTCTATAAATGTTTGTATCCATGGCTTTTTTAGGTAAGCGAGTTTATGAGAAGGCTTGGTGAGAACCCTTGATAGCCTCCTTGGCATGTGGCAAAATTATGAATGAGTTGAGAATGTAATCTTGTTTAAGCTTGTAATGTGAGGTAAGCTTTGTTGATAAAGCTTGTGTATGTTAAGAGATAATTAATGAGAATATTATGATATGAATTCATATGTGTTATGAGATTATTATGTGAATGAAAGTTAGTAAGGATTGTTAAATCCTTCATGTTGTGGTTGTAGGCCAGATCAAGTGGTATTAGAGCCACATTAAGTGGTATCAGAGTCACATCAAGTGGTATCAGAGCAAGTTCTAATTCTGTGGGGAAAGAGTGTGAGAAAGTTTGATGCAGGCATGAAATAAGCATTGGAAGAGTAAATAGATTATGTGTATGTTTATTTTGTAGGTATGAAGAATGCACAGAAGATTGGAGGATTACCGCTAGAAAAAGAGTGGGAGAAAAAGCTAAAGACATGGAGTAGACTATTAGAGTTATTGCTGGAAAGAGCTGAAGATTGTGACATTGAAGAATATTTAATATGGGAGATGGTAGACTCCCTGAAGGCAACCATGTGGAAGGAAAGAGAAAGCAGCCATGGAGATTTGCATGAGAGAGAAGAGCGAAGAGAAGATAAGATGAAGAGGGAAATTTCCATGAAAGGCGACGAGAAAGAGGAGAAAAAGGTTATCATGGAGGACACAAAATTTGATTTTAAAATTAGATAAGAAGAAGAGGCTCATGAGAAGCCCACTATTGAAGATATCTTTGTGAAGGATGAGGGAAAAAATAATGAAGAAAATTACAACCAAGATGAGTTGCATGTGGAGGAGGATTTCAACCTTGTAGGGTTGAAGGAGAATTAGGAATGCAACAATGAAGAGTTGCAGATAGAGGAAGAGGAGAGTCAATAGGATTTGAATGTTTCTTGTGAAGAAAAATTGGTAGTGGTGGATGTGCAATCTAGTGGACATGAAGATAGTTTGGTGGAGGCTCATTTTCAACCAAGTGTGTAAAGAGAAGAACAACATAAAGTTATTGGGGGAAGATTTGATGATACAGGGCTTGTTGTGGAGCTAGAAGATGATTTGATGATAAAAGAAGAGTTTTAGAAAATTCAAGATTGTATCCATGTGGGAGAATTTTATAGAATGCCTTTGGAGCATGGTAAAGTTGTAATTGAGGGTCTTTTTGTTTTCCTTGATGAATATGCATGTGATGAGAGTGCAGAGAATGTTATTTCAGCCATGAGAGATGAGATACCAGTGGACATGCTTTATGGTGTGGATAATCCAACAGGTGGTTGGATGGTGGATAAAGAAAGCCAGTTGGGCTTTCGGTCAAGGTGGATGGTCAGTGGTGGGCTAGAGATCACATGGGTTGATAAGATGCATGATAGGGCATCTTGGAGGATGAGGTTGATTTTAGTGGGTGTCATCCCATGAGTGGTTCTAATGGTGGGATTTGGCCCACATCTAAATCCATTGGAATATGGATATGTTTTTGTAGGAGGATAGTTTGTGGTCTCATGGGGATGGTTTGGGGAAGGCCAGTGTGTAGATGCTGAAAGTGGAGAAGGAAAAAGGATATTCTCTAGGTGTACATGGTGTATTAGAAGGGGATGCTGAGGTCATTAAGCTGGGTGATCAAAAGGGTGGTTCTACCACTCACCCCCTCTATGTGATCATGAGATCACATTAATTACTTTGGATGTCTAATGCAAGAGCATCCAAGGGATTGAGCAATCTTGCATCACCCAAAAATAGAGTGGTGTGATTTCTTTCCTTTTTTTCAGAATAAGTGGAATGGATACAATCATGGCAACTCATGGGAGCTGAGTTATTTTCAACTGGAGGAGAATGATGTGGCACCAAAACAATATTCATGTAACACTATTCATGAGTACTATTCATAGTGATGTAGGAGATGATGCAAGAAGGCCATGTGGAGTGGGCATGCATTTCTATGAAGGCACATAGAGCACATGGTGGTGGACCAACATTGTCTAAGGAGATGCTCTTCTCTTTTTGAACTTTGACATGTGACTTTCCTTTACTATTCATTATATAGTGAACACATGTGAAGGGTGGCATAATTTTCCTTGGTGGAGACTTTGTCCTTTGTCATTATTCCTCCCATGTGGAATCTGGCATAGCATTCCTTGGTTTTCACTCCTTTATTCTTTGTCATGATTTCCCCTCCATGTGAAGTGTGGGGACTTTGTTGTTGTTTTGTCTCCTTTGATTCCCCAAGATTTATATATATGTTTGTATCCATGGCTTGTTTAGGTAGGTGAATTTATGAGAAGGATTGGTGAGAAGCCTTGAGGGCCTCCTTGGCATGTGGCCAACTTATGTATGAGGTGAGAGTGTAATCTTGTAATGCGAGGGAAGCTTTGATGATAAAGCTTGTGTATGTTGAGAGATAGTTAATGAGAATATATGAGATGAATTCATATGTGTTATGATATTATTATGTGAATGAGAGTTAGGAAGGATTGTTGAATCCTTCATGTTGTGGTTGTAGGCCACATTAGGGAAGAGGCTATAATTGCTCATGTAAAAGTAGTAATATTAAGATCATTGAAGTGCCATAGGGTGTAATATATGCAATCATAAGTAAGTGTAATCCCATAAAGATAAGCGTTTTAGATTGTTCAAATCAGTTTGTGAAACAAGAGGGTAAGTACCCAAAGTAAAAGGTAAAACCAAAGGATAGAAGAATGCTTGAATGAGGTATAGAATAAGTAGCCATTTAATAAAATGAATTAAATTATGTACAATAAAAATGTACAACTATAAATGGATCTCATCAAGGGGATGCCTTAGTGGAGGCATTGTATTGTAACCCTCAATTATATTTCCATATTCATATTATGGATAATCATTATCATTGAGATCATACCAATATTTTGTAAAATTAGGATCATAGCCATCAATGTATTCATTGTCATAGGATAGAACTAAATTTTTAGGCGATGCTTAAAATTGTGATATGATATTCTGGTTAAGTTTGATATTTTTATATGAGAAACTTTGTGCATAATAGATTAGAGTTGATTTTTGAATATGTTCATCATTGTTAGGAGCTTGCATCTTATCTTGAATTAGAGAATGATCATGTATGTGGTTGAACATTAGGAAGAGAAGTAATTGGTACTTTGAATTTATATATTAGCTTTATGCTTGAAGAAAATGTAATGCTTGATTCCTTAGCAATCATATTTTCATCATTAGACTTTATAGGATTCTTTTGATTTGGATATTGATTCATGAAAAAAATGCTTGATTTTTTTTTTGCTTATCTTGAATTTAGTCTTGCAACTTTTATTTCAGTAATTGTTCATTTTTAAATAGTGCTTTTTCATCTTGTTCTTGTTGTAATTTTATTTTTTTAATTTTTTTTTACTCTGAATTATCTTTTTGTATGCACATTTGCTCTTTGTGTCCTTTTTGTACTTGATTTTTAGGAGATGCAGGTTGCTTAGTAGGTTTATTTGTTATAAGATCACCACTATCAAGGAGACTTTACATTTTGTTCTTTAGTGATTAATAATTATCTTTATGATGCCCATGAAATCTATGATACGCATAATAGTATTTTAATATTTTTAGAGGAGGCATAAAACGTAATGTAATTAACTTGTTTCGAATCATATCTCTTATAATCTCACTTGGACCATTTTTTATACTTTTTGAAGCATTAATTATAGATGGATGTTGTTTATGAGACACATGATATCTAGATAAGGGTGTAAATACGTGATTAATGTTATCATGCTTTGGGTTCTTTATAATTTTGCTATTATGTTCAATTGGTATGTTCTTTGAAATTAAATATTGATTTTGATTTTACAACTCTTCAATTTAACTTTGCATAGTGATGATTTGATCTTGAAGGGATTCACAAGTAAAAGCCCTAAATATATTTGATTGAATAAAAATATCACTTAAGGAGGTGGAAGAATAGGCTCTTCCGTTATATGAAGGGATTCATTAATTATAGATGGGTTACTTGCTTCTTGTTGATTAATAACATTGGAATACTAACACTAGTAGGGGATGCATTATCATCACATGGTGACTTCATGATAAGATTATGACATTGTGGTGCAAACGTAACATGATGTGAAGACAAACATGATGATGTAGTGGGAACAACATCAAAAGGTGTGTGAAGAGAGGACTTGTTCAAGTTATGAAAGTAAAAAAATAACCTTATTTCACCATTATTTTTTCATACTAGAACAAGGTTTGACACCTAAGTTGAGTGCTTAATTGGAAATATTATAACTAACTCAATGAGCTTATGCAGTTCAACTCTCATCAAAGGTTCAAGCTTTGGGTTAATAGGCCTTTGTCTCTATTTGACTGACCTGGTCTCATCCTCTAACTCAATGGTATGTTGAGTTAGACTTGGATCAAATCCTTTAAGGTCATTATACTTCCATGTAAATACATCTACAAAACTTGAACATAACTCAATAAAAGTTTCTTGAAGATGAACAAACTTTTGCCCAAATTTAAACTCTTGCCAATGACAATATTCACATTTGTATAATGTTCTTCCTTGGTTGATAAATTAAAATTTTGTTTTCTCAATTAATCATCTTTGCTAAATATGTTTTCAAGGGTGACCAACCCTTTAGGCAACTTGTTGTCTTTAATTGCATAATCTGGTCATCATATTGCTACAATTATTTATCTTGGTTCTTTAAGGAGAACTCAAATTCCTCTTATAAGAATCTAAAAATATGACTATCATATTCAAATAATTTCTAATTGTCATGGTTGTATGTAATAGAAGGTCTTACAACTACCTTGATATGTGATTAAAATTTTTCATTTTTTACGTCATCTAGGATACTGAATTGTGACCCAAAAGTAGCTAGCCTGTCTACATGCTTATTCTTATTTCTTGATATGACCTAAATATTGAAAGATTGAAAGTATTAAACTAGGTCCCATACTCTATGCTTATTGGACCTAAGTAGCGGGTTATTTCATATATTAAGTTCCCTTGGTGAACTACCAATTCACTATCTCCAAAGACTTGTAAGGAATTGACCTTCATCTTTCTTTCCCATTGCAAACCATGCACTAGTGCTTCATATTTAGTAACATTATTGGAAAAACCAAACTGAAACATGAGAGAATAGAAATACCTTTGATTAGATGGATAAATTAACATCATTCCATCTCTAATGCCATGTTGGTTCCTAGATCTATCAATATAGCTGCCACAATCCATCACTAGGCTAATCATCTTTCATCAATGTTGAAATTGGTGCATCATTTTATTGAAGACAATAGACACCAAGTAATTCTTATTCAATTAAATTTTATGGATCATGCCCATGAAAATTAGAGGACCATTCATCAAGGAAAATATCTAGGACTCCATTTAGAGGTGATTGAGATTTCACCTCATTGTTTTTTAGTATCGTGTCTGAGATAACACAATTAGTGTTCACCATACTTGGCATATATGGCTTCAAATGAAATATTGCAATAGGTTCAGAACATATTATCACCTTAGTATCATACCTTGTCCTAAACATTAAATAGGTTCAATTAGCTAACAAATATCCTCCAATCTTTGAAGTAAATTCTTTTGACAAGCACATGGGAAAATAGGGAGGCAAGTCCACTACAACTACATCTTGCTGAATAATAACATTGGGGAAAACATATAATTTTAGTTTTATATTTTTGATTATTCCTACTATCTTTTTTGGTGAGCTATTTAATTTCAATACTCCTTTGGTATTTGGCTCATAGACAAGACCAAGCTTGTCTGCAATTTGTTTGGGCATGACAGTGCTACTAGTCCCACTATCTACCATACAATTATGGACTAAACAATCACCAAATATTAAAGAGAGATAAAAGGTAAGGTTTTTGTTTGATTTTACATTAGTTTTGTCCACCTTTGTCATGTTATGTATTTACTAATCAGATTGCTTGATTTGCTAGTCTGAATTAGCCAAGACAGTTCCTTATTTTTCAATTGATTCTTTAGATACCTTAAGATTTGAAAACTCTTGAATAAGCATGTCCTTTTGCCCTGGAATGGAAAGGGAATCCCACATGCTAATGCTAACATTTGATTTATTCATTTGTTTTATTATGCTAAAATATGCTTCACTAAACTTTGGATATAACTTTTTGAGCCACTGGTTCTCTAGTTAGAGGCATTTAGGGAACCTTCACTATCTTTGTATTCTAAATATTTTATGATATGGGGACAATAAATTAATACTTGACACTCTTTAAAAAAAATTTAGGAACACTAGAAGTATTGCTCACATCTTGAGCTTCCTAAATTGCTCTTCTTTTAGCTCTAGTTAGAGCTACCACTTGACCATTTGGGTTGCTAGTTTCACCAACTTAGCTAAATGCAATATGATCATCCAATTGCCAATTAATATTGATAGCATCAGGCTGCCCTATAATTTGTTGAGATTCTCCTTATAATTCCATATTCATGTCTTGATACTGATCACCTTGAAGAGACAACTCTTCCTATGTCATTTGTGGCATAATTATATCTTGTGATGTCAAGGCTTGATTTTGAGTGTCATTTGGATTGGAAGGCTATCAACCTGGGTCTTACATCAATTTATTTTAGGGAACAATATATTTTGAATTGGAAGGTACATTGGAATCAAGGGTTGCATATGGCTTAATTTGGGTTATGGCTCCCTGATTTTGATAAGGTTGTGTATTATCCTTGAAACCTAGATAAGGGGGTCATTGGTTATTGAAAGATTGATAAGTGTTTTATTTTTGATGGTGACAAGGTCTAACTTGGTATGGTTATTTTTTGAGTTGAACAATATTATTTCCAAAAGCTTGTAACATGCTTTTAAGATCACCAATCTCATTATCTTGATTAGGAGGGGTTACAACTTGGACTTTTGGAAATGGAATAGAGGCTATAGATGAAATCTAGGGAACTTGAGGGGAAGGAATAGGTTGAAATTTTAGGAATATTGGAATTAAAGGCCTTTTATCGAGTTTACTAGCTTGTATTAAATTATTTTCTGCTCTTATTGCAATTTCATAAGCATTTGACAAGGTATTACCACCCATAGACTATATCATGACACTTATATCAGAATTAAGGGCCTTAAGACAATACAAAAATGTATACTCTGAAGATGGTCTAACTAATGTAGGGATACTATTTCATGTCTTTTAGAATCTAAGGTTAAAATCAAACATGAATTTATGGGGGTACCTTTGTAAGGTAGTCAGTTGTTTAACCAAAGATAGATAATCAGACTTGTCTTCAAATTGCCTAACTAAGGTTGTACATAAATCATCCCAAGTAGAAATGGAGGATAATGGAATATTTATATACCATTTCAATTCTTTTCACTTGAATGAAGCATCAAACAATTTGATAGCCACATTATCTTGAGTAACATTATGAATAGACCATAGATTGGCAACATCTTGGAGATGCTCAATAGCAATAGTTTTATCCCATTCTCCTGAGAAGAAAGGGATAATTTTTAGGGTAGACACAGGGATATCATCATATTGGGCTAATTTCAGGGGACTACCCCTATTGAATTAAACAAACACTTGATTTCTGATAACCATTTGAGTAAAAAAGATTTAGCTTATGGGGACAATAGATTGGACTAAAATAATAGAATGACTAGGAGATGAATGATGTTTTGGGGGATAAGGCCTTGTACTATTGAATCTTGATATTTTATAAGAAGTATAAGGAAATTCAATATGTTCAAAATTAATACCTTTACTTGATGATCTTGTTGTAACCTTTGGCATGAAAGCACTGTTTGAAGGATGTTATAAGCTCTGCAACTTGAAGTCTATTCAACATTATATGATGTATATGTCTCCTCTTGCAATTTATTCTTCTCATTTTTCAATTGTAACTTGTGATATGCCATAGAAAGATGAATAAGGTTCATACTCTTTGGTAAACAAGGGGTAAGAGACATGACATGCGAAATCAACATCCACTATGTGTAAAGGAGGAAAAATAACAATATCATGTTTACACATTTTTATTTTTAAAGGAGAACTAGAAACATCCTTATGATATGCAATAGCACCGTTATTAAGAACTTTATCATTTGACTCATTATGTAACATAATATTAATATGAGGGGAAAGTAAAGAAGCTATACTAGGATTAGTGGAAACATATTCATCATCACTATATTCATAATAATCGTGATCATACCAATCGTCATCATGATCACTATAGTTTTCATTTTGAACATTTGGAATAACAATTGTTATTTTTTGCAATAAGAGGAAAGAGAAGTAGTATTATTTTTAGGCTCAATATTTTTTTTTATGCATATCTTATGTGAGTTCAATTTATAAGTACAAATACAATATAATGCAATAGGAAAATGGATAGAGAAATTAGGTGTACATGGATAATATCTCTCCATGTGGGGTTTATGTGGTAATCTAAGAGAGATTATATATCCATCATTAGGAGGATTTGTGTGCTCTAATGAGGCATATATAGTTGATACTAAAGGAAGATTCCAAATATGGATTTATCAGAGAATCCAAAGAGAAATATAAGGGTGTGACAATAGGTAAAGTCAAAGTAGAGACTAGGGAAGGATGCACTAACACTAACACAATCTCCAAAAAATTAACTTGAAACATACCCCCTTTAAAGTTATAAAAAGATAGTAAAAATTGTGAGAAAACCACAAAATTAATATAAATTAGAAGGGAAGAAGAAAGAGAGTGGATTCAAATGAAAACAAATGGAAGAATACAACATGAAGGGTGTGAAACACTGATTCTTATTTTGCTTGAATCATGAATGTGATGGCTCTTTCAACAACATCACTATGATATCATATTGGAGAAAAGGAGATACTGACAACACACAAGCTATATCAACACTTGTATTCTTTAGGAACATGCTTCTATACTAATCCACACACAATATTCTACAAAGAAAATTCAACATATTAATGGAACTCCCTTTTATAATTAAATCTCAAAAAAGATTTATATAAATGAGTGAGGATATGCTTCCTTAAATAGAGCTTGAATATCCTCATAAATACAAATGGTTACATAAATATAAGTGGTTGTAGGTAGTGGTCTAAAGTCCACTTTGGTGTGTAAATTAAAATTTAGTGTATTTTGATATGTGGGTGTGCAACTTGGACTTTAATGCAAGTTACATTCCCAAATACATTACTTATTCCCTAATAAAATAAGAAATCCTAGGAAATTTTATTTTTAACTAAAATTAAGTCGTAATGGTGTAATTATAAATTTACATGAATAATTATATCTATTATACATCAATGTTAGAAATTTTTACAACTAATAATGAATTAGTATACATATAAGTGCCACAAGAATCATTACAACATTTACCTAAAGGAAAGACAAAAAATATAAAGGAATAATTCAATTCTACTAAAGATTCAATCATCACATAATATGTATCCAAATGAAAATGAAAATCAAAAATAAAATCATTGTAGGAGAAACACTAGTCATCGAGGTGGTTACTCAATGAACAACGTGACAAACTAATAAGATGATGATGATCTAATATCCTTAGATTCATGGATATCAAAATGATATTTTCATATTGCTATTAGTTTGAGTTCATAAACTTTTGTATCTTATGATGGTTACCATGGACCTCCTAGCATTATTTGTTACCTTAGCTAATAAATATCTTATCATGGAACCTAAGCACTCTCTATTTGTATAATGTATTAGATTACTTTGCTTTATTATACTATTATATTTGGCTACATACTTTTTAGGTTACATGTGTATGGATTGACTCTACATATCCCATATTTTTCATGGCATTTCACATTGCATATCTTATGAAACTACTTTACCTATATCTTGTTAAGGGATGATTATTAATGAGCTTGTTATATTATGACTATGTTAGAGCACACAATGTATTTGCATAATTATCCACCTAGTGACAAAGTTTATACTATAAATCTTGTGAATATACATGTTATTGATGAGATTGTTGAGATAGATGAAATATTTGTATGCGATATGTACAAGCACATGATTATGGATTCAAAATAAGTTGGGAGCATATTTTATTCTACCTTAAATGGAATTATGAGGGAGTTTATTGACACCATTTTAGGTTACATATTTCTTAATTTCCTTTATCATATTGATCTCTCATGTGATCTTGTATTATCTAATATATCTTTCTTGTTGAATGTGATATTATGTGCTTAGTGATTTAATATATGTTCATGGACATATCATGTTTTTTATATTCTTTTCCCTACTTATTTCTCTATAATTGGTTATATTATTACATTACTTACTTTGTGCTTGATGTTTTCCTTCCTTTTCTACGTATAGTCTATGAGTTGAATTTATTACTCTATGTTTGATATGCTTTCAATGTGCCTAATATGTTTTCCTTTTTTTAAAATGCTTTCATTATTATTTTCCTGCTTAGTTTATCTACTCTGTGGTTGCTATGAATTCCTTGATTTGTATACCATGTGGTTAATATCCATTCATTGCTTTCCTTATCTAATTTGTATTTGATGTGCATTCCTTTCTTTATTTTTTAATGTAAGAGCATCCAAGATGTACATGCAATCTTGCATTAACCAAAACCAATAAGTGTGCTTTTTTTGTTGTCTTGTTGGATTTATTATTGTTTTTCCATGGTAAAAATGATCCAATGATAATAATATATACTCAAAAAACTTTAGTGGTATCAATTACATTAGAAAATGATCATTTTTAGAAATATAAATAGTTCCATGAAAGTTGGTTGAGTTTCTCAACCATCAATACAATCTAGGAAGTGGTTGCTAGTGTTGAAGGGATAAAACAAATAGGTTATGGGGTAGAGGAAGAAAGGGAATTAAGGAATTCCATAAACCTAAATGTGATTTCATATTTTGATTCTCATATAAAATTTATGCACTTTAGAAAAAATATCATCTCATTGTAAGTCCATATGAAAATGTTATCACTTCTACAAGTTGGTAGACTTTGCACAATGATGAAACCACTAGTTTGCATTGAGTGGCAATTTTGTAAGTGTAATGATAAGCTATGTAACTATAAAACTACATGTATTGGTAGTTTCATAGTCATTATGATGGTTTTAAAACCTTCATACTACATAAAGTGAGGATTTTAATTGCGTGAAATGTAAAAATAAAGTAACAACCCATAATAAAAAATGGTTGGCTATTATGTATCTATAAGATGCCAATGAAGGTGAAGAGATGATCTATAAGGAAGATAATTTTAGATAAGATTTTAATTAGTAAATTAAATATTTAAGGAGATTCATAGAGAGGGATTTATCTCCAAGAAGTGATTATAAAGAAAGAGTTTGAGGGGTTGAGTCCTCTAAGAAAAAAACATAGCTGATGTTTCAGTCCAAGAGGGACTATGTGTGGGAACAATTCATCAACATGTAATAAAATAATCCTATTAAGGAATGTGGGAGTGTGTGAGTGAGAATGTGCATGAGTATGTATTTAATTCTCTATAATAGTTTGGTAAATTTAGTAAATCATGCATGTTGAAGTGTGTCAAGTCTAAGTAATGTGATTACAAGTGTGTTCATAGGTGACTTTTAATCCAAGTAGCACGATATAAAAGTTTATCCTTCATTGTACCACCTTAAATTGATTTCACCAATTGGAATCAGAGAAAATATTTTCCTTTCTAGGTTGTGTGTGTGATACTCTTGTATGAGTCTATTATAGGTCTTGAAAGAGAAGCCAACTTGAGTTAGTTGTAAATTGTGAAAGATAAGCTAGCATATGAGAGAGGATGAGTTTGTTATAGGTGTTCAAAATATGGATGAAATGAGAGAGGATATTATTTGAGTCTATTTCAAGTTGTAAAATATAATCATGTTTGTGGAAGAGATACAACACACACAACTAAAAGAACACTAGGAGTAGAATACTTGACATAGATGTTGAAGGAAATACAATCAAGATTAAAAATGATGGAGACTACAAAAAGTGTATAAGTTGTTTCAATTATGAGTGAGATGATGAAGAAGAAATGTTGGAGATGTTGATATCCCTAAAAGCAAAGTTGGATTCTTTGGAGAGAGGAAAAATAAGAAAATGAAAGAGGCCACCAACGGTCAAGGTGAAATAAATAGGTATGCCCACTTACAATGTTTAATTGTTTTGTGGTAAAGAGAGCCCAAAAAATATCATGAAATTGGTAATGAATTTATAAATTTATTTTGGAGAGAAGTGTATTGAAGACCCTAAGAGGGTAAAGGTTTTAATCAAGACATTATGTGATAGTGAAACTATGTATTGGAGAGGTATCTAAGAGAAGAGACTAAGAAAAGGAAATAAAAAGGTGATATGTTGGGAACATATGGTTTCTACGTTGATGGGTAATGTTATGCATCAAAAAATTCAAGTAGAGTGGTTGTAGAAGCATCAGTTCTTGAAGTTTGAAAGAGAAGAGAACATTGTTTTGAAATAAAATAAGAGAGTGAGTTTTCCATGTGATAAACCCAAGTCTATTTTAAAAAATAACAAGAAGATAAATATGTGAACATACCATAGAGGAATAAATCCTCATTGAACAAGATGTGGAAGTGATAGATTGTGAACCAGAAGAAGGAGACCCATTAATGGATGATGGGAAAGAGTTTTTGGTATCCCATAAGTATGAACATACTAAATTATCCTTAATGAATGAAGGGAATTCATTTATTTTTTCTAATTTTTCAAGGAAGGAACATTGAAAAAAACCAAGGAAGGTTACATATTACCTTGAAGGAAATAATGGAGGTGAATGAAGAGGAAAACCAAGAAGACACAAATAAAACAATAGAGGTGGATGAATTGAAAGTGAATGCACAGGAAGAGATAATGAATCAAGTGAAGAATGAATAGAGGAAAGCCATGAAGGTTTTTAAGAATGAGCCTTTGGTAGTCCATCATATGAGCACAAGTTGTGTTGAGAATGAAAGAAATGGAGAAGAGTTGGAAAACATGTTTATGGGGCATTATGAAGAGGTTGAAGATGTGCTTATGAGAATTATTGATTTCATTAATGTGTTTGATCAATGTACATGTTTAGTAATGGATGATTTGTCAAACAAAAGGAAAACATGTGGTTTAGTCCAACATGCTCTTATGCATGAGAAACAAAGAGAAAAGGTGAAACAAGTAGATAATATTTCAACATCAAATGAAGATATAGTTGGTAAGGACATTATAATAGTAGAGGATTATCTTCAGGTTAACATGGAGAGAATAGAGAGTGGTAAGGTGATGGTACAAGGATGTCCCTAAGTGGAGATACAATAAATAATTTATTTTCAATAGTTAGAGGTGGGATATAGAACTCTCATAAGATATATTGGAATAAATTGGAAAGAGGAAGAAAACCTTCTTAATAATATAATGATGGAGAGAGAAAGTCATGATTTGAAACTCTATCTTGAAAGATGTATAGAGAGTGAAATGGTGAAATATAATTTTTTTAAATTATTTGAATATCTCGATCAAAAGATAATTTGGAAAAGGAAAGATGAATAATGTCACTCATGTGGAATAAAGGAAAAGGAGACAAAGAAAGGAAATAATGTAAAGAGGATGAGAATGGAAGAAGACAAGGGTGAGGTTATAACAAAGATACAATTAGAAGATTATGGGATTGAGGAGATGTTTATACAATCATTAGAAGCACATTGTGAAGAATATGAGTAAGAGGATGAGAGGCTAGTTGGGACAACATTCCAAAATGAGATGGATGTTATTTTTGAAGACATATTGGAGACTTAAATTGGAGAAGAAGATGGTCTTGCAGCATAGGTAGTAGATTAGTTTTACATATCAATTAATACAAAAAAGAGGATATGAAGATTATATTAGAGATAGTATTGGATAATATGGATGATCATTTGGATTACCAAAGGTATGTTGATATATTTTATAAGAAATATAAAAAATAATAAGTGAATTATGAGTCACATTATTCTATACATATGATATTAGAGATGAAAGAGAACCTGAGATTATATGAATGCAGTTTGTTTAAATCTAATCATGGCTGGAACAGTGATGGTGGTGATCGAATTTTATGGTAGTAGACTGATATATGTTGGAAAAACCCAACAAGAGAGTGGAAAAATAGAAAGAGATATAATTAGAGGTGGTTGGATATTAGTGGGTAAAATCCCACAAGAGAAAGTAAGATGCAAGAAATAGCATATTAGTGGAGGTTGTTAAAAGAACATGGCTTTTAGCTCATAAGAAGATGGAAAAAGGAAAAATAATCATTTGGTTGAGGTGTTTAGACTATGGTGGTTCTAATCCCAAAAAATTGGAAATAAATAACAAAGACAAGAAGAAAAGGAAGGATTTGAATCCAACAAGAAGTTATAAATGGAAGAAAAATCATGACCATCAATTGAAGTACTTGGTGTGTTGGAATAGTATGCCATAGCCATCAAATCAATGGAAAAAAGAGTGTGTTTTCCACTTATTTCATCCAGGCGAGTAGGATATCATAATTTAATTACCTTATGTGTCTAATGTAGCAACATCTAAGGCATATACATAATTTTGCATTAGTTAAAAATAATAGGTGTATATTTATGTAGTCTTATTGGTCTTATTATTGTTATGGCATGGTGAAGATGATCCAAAGTAAAGAATATATACTCAAATACTTTAGTGCATTCAAGCACATCATAAAAATATTAGATTCAGGAATCTACATGGTTCCAAACATGTTGGTTGAATTTCTCAACCATCGATATAATTTGGGAAGTGGCTACATGAGTTGAAGGGCTAAAATGGATAAGTAGTGGAGTAGATGAAAAAATGGTATACAAGAATTCCATAAACCTAAATGTGGTTTTATATTTGGATTCACCTATAAACATTATGTAATTTCAAAAAAATCATCTCGTTTCGAGTTTGTATGCAAAATTTATGTATTTTGGAAGTTGGTAGACTTTAAATGGTGATAAAATTAATGATCTGCATTGATTAGAAATTTTGTAAACATCAATTGTCGTTTAAAAATATCCCTAGTAGTTTTTCAACTACTAGTATACATATAATTTTAGTTTTTCAACCACTAATTTGCATGTAGTCATAGTTTCATAACTACTAGACTGTGTAAAGTGGCAGTTTTGACTGTGTGGAATGTAATAACCTAGAATAAAAAATAGGTAAATATTGAGCATTTATAAGACACCAAGGAAGGTAAAGAGATAATATAAAAGGTAGATAATGTTAGAGAGTATTTTAATTTTCAAGTGAAATATTTAAGGAAAGCTATAGAGAGGATGATAGCTCCAAGAAGAGGTGAGAAAGAGAGATTTTGAGGGGGTGAGTACAAGAACAAAGCATAAAGAATGTTTTAGTCTAGGAGGGAATGTTTTTAGGATCAAGTCATATCCATGTAATGTAATGGTCCTATCAAGGCATGTGTGAGTGTGTGAATGAGAGTGTGCATGAGTATGTATTCAATTATTTATAATAGTGTGGTGAAATCAATAAAAAATGTGTGTTGAAGTGTGTCAAGTATAAGTAAGGTGCCTAATTTAGACACTTAATTTTCATCACTTTCATGTCAAAATTATAATTAGAATAAATTTCTATAATAACGTACAAATCTAATAAAAAATTGTTATTAAGCCAATTATTCACATAATTATTGATTTAATCTTAAACTGTAAAAACATGACCTTGATTGGGGTAATGCATATTATTACAACATTTAATTCAACATCAACATCCCAAATCAAATTGAGCCTTTACATGTGTTATTACAGGATGATGAAATGAATATTTGATTGGTAAAAGAACATTGTGAAAGGCCACTTTTCTTGTAATTATTGATTAATCCTTCTTAATTAGTTTATGTTTTTTCTAATGAAAAATTCCATGGATTTAGAATTATCTATATTATAAATCAACAAATTGAATTATTATCTCACCCAAGGTGACATCATTATGATCAATAGGAATCTAAGAGGGGAGATTAGTATTGTGTTAGTATGATTAAAAACCCAAACAAAAACATACTAATAAAACTAACACCTCAAGCCTAGACACTCAAAGAGCAAGAGAACAATATAAATAACTATTAATAGATGACAAAACAACCATTATTTACTTTTCTTAAGAGCAAGATTTGTATGTTGGCCATGGAAGAATGTGATCGATCATGTGATCAAAGAATCTTTGGCAATGGTGCTCCTTGCATCATCTCTCCTTATCACCTTGGCAATGTTAGGCTTGGATTTGGCTTTGACTTAGATATCACTCAATAAATGAGCATTATAACATTATAAAGAGGGTATTTGAAGGTATTTTTGCATCATAACATTACACCAAAAGAGCTTCTTGAACAATGGGTGAATCCTTATATTTATAGACTTTCGAACTAACTCTAACCTAAGTATAGTTAGGTTAGAATTAACCATGGTTAAGTTTAGACTAACCCTAATTAAGTTGAGGGGAAAATAAATTAATATCTAGGATAAATATCTCATTTATTAAGCACGAATCTCTATTTTTAAATTTAAAGCTTTAGGGGAGATATTTTTAATTTCTTGACTTTGAGGATGATGACATCATCATGACCTCATTTTTATTAGAATTTCATTTTAAAAGAATTCATTTTTACTAATTGCAAATGGAAATTTCACTCAAGGATTTAATTTAATTTACTTAGTTAATTCATTATGCTTGCATTTTTACACTTTAAGAAAATTTTAAGTGCCCCACTTAATAGGTCTAAAGGCCAAACTGTCAATTTGCTAAGTCACAAGTTGACCAAAGATGAATATGTGAGAGGTTACTATTATGTACATGATAATACCTCAAATAGGGATGCATCAACATTATTTTGAGTACTTATGTCTGATGTGTAGATGAATTTGGGACATTTAATGATTCTTAGGCTTAATTTACATTGTTTGGTAAAAATCAACCTGAAGGCCAGTTAGAATATGGGGTGTTTATAGTTTGCCCCTATTTATAAAGATGTTTTAAGATACATACACAATAACATATTCTCAAATAAAAATAAAATTGTTAATGCCTTGGACAATGCCCTAGAAAGTGATGAATGAGCCTTGGATGCCCCCTCGAGGGAGCAAGTGGCAAATAAGGTTGGAAACATTCCCTCGAAAAGAAAGAAATGATGCAACCTATATTTATAGGGGTGAAAATACTAATTTGCCCAAAATTAGCTATAATTAGTGGCACAATGAGATGCCCTAGTAGGGAAAATAAAAATAATGATTTTCTCAAAGGTGGTTATAATCGTTAGCATAGTGAAAACATGCCCCAATAGGGTGGATATATCAAAAAACAATGATTTGCCCAAAGGTGGTTATAAGCACTGACACATAGAAATGCTCCAATAGGTTAGAGGAATGATAATTATTTTGCCAAAGATAGTTATAATCATTATCACAATGAAAAATGCCCTAGTAGGACATATAGGTTGAAATATAATGATTTTCCCAAAGGCGGTTATAATCAATGGTATTGTAGGTTGCCCCAATAGAGTAGATGGAATAATGGTACAATTCATCTTTCTCCAATAAAGCAAATTAGAAAATGGGGTTTACATTCTAAATATATACTCATGGAGTAAGAGTAAGATGACACAGAGAAAAAACATGAATTTGGGATACCTATTAGTATGGAGATGCATGTTCGAACTAACACGGATTTACAATTAATTTGTGATTTAATTAACCTACATTTGGGTATTATTTAGGTAGGTTAGGAGTTTTTAAAGTTTGAATAAGTAGAATTACTACATCACCATTGCCTGTAAGCTCCACTGAACTAATTTTTTGATGTAGCTTGGGATATTATATATCATAGTTATAGACAACTATAATAACAATGTGTATCCAAATCATGAGAAACTCAATTTAAATGTGATTACAAAGCACATAGATGTAAGATATGAAAAATCAAATCCCAAGTGAATATAATGTAATAAACTAAGTAGAAGAATGTACACTAATCCATAGCTTAAGTACAAGATATGGGTAATCAAGACTCGTGTAAATAAAATGTAAGAGTCCTATGATAATTGATATATGAAAATGCAAAAAGGGGAATTAAAAACAAACAAACAAAACAAAACACTAAGAAAAAAAAAAGCAAACAATAAAACATCAATAAAATAAACAAATAATAAAACACCAATTAAAATACACAAACAACAAAACACTAATAAATAAAAATAAATAAACAAAAAAACACCAATAAAATAAACAAACAACAAATTATTAATCAAAATAGTTAATCACAATGTTAGTACAAACAAAATACAAATTTTTTATGCATGTGTAATATAGGTGTTACTCTTGACGACAAGGTGACCCCTAAGCTAGATAATAACGACACATATATAACAACACATGAATAAAAGACACAAAGTTGCTCCTAGGCTATAAGGAGCAATGACACAAACACAATGACAAACATTGCCCCGAGGTTATAGTAGACACTAATACAAATAAACAAAATGGGGGGTGGGGAATAGAAGAAAGGGAAGAGGTAGTCGAGCTAATTCTAGATGCACTAGGCAAGTAGACACTACCTACATAGTCTCATGGAAATAAGATCTAACATGAACTTTAGAATAAATGTAGTTCTCCTAGGATATGGGATAGAAGAAAATGATGATCTAGAAAACATGAGTGATTGGTTAAATAAAATAGGAATGGTATCAAAAAATGGTGAATGCATAATAAAAGAGGGGATGATGGTTCACAATCATGATCATGTTAGCATAAACAAATCATGTAAGCCCAAGAGTATGGTTTAGGTGAAAACCACACTTAAAGGTAAGAGACGAGTGTTAGAAATGGTTGATCATAAAATGATAAGAACATAAAGGAAATCCAAGTGGTTATTAGTGCATCAAATTTAAACATACAATCCTCATAATATATACTCATAAAATGGCAAGAGCGTATGGATAAGGCCAATAAGGATAGGAAAACTAAAGGACAAATGGGTACTTGTGAAATAGATAGGAGCCCCAGAATCCTTAAGGTAATGAAGTGGTAAAAAAAAAGGAAGGTGCAGTTGAGCTAACATAAGATACTCCATGTATCTAAGTGGTACCTACATAGTCTATGTGGACCTCAGATTGATGTATTTATCTTAGAAATGGGAGGAATAAGACTAAGGTGGTCTAAAACTGAAACTGAATAGATAGATGGCCCATCCCATAAAATTTGATGGCTTTATATCTCACATGGAAATTCTAAGCCAATTTTCATAATTTTGTGGATTTTAGGATTTTTGAAAGTTTTCAAATGTTTTGAGAATTTTCTAAGCATCTCAACTCGATCAAGAATTATGAGATAGAGAATAATCCAACTCATAAAATGGTGAGAGCATGCTTAAACATTCTCATAAAATGGTGAGAGCATTCAAACTTAAATTTCTCATAATATGGTGAGAGATTGGCAAAGAGGTGACTAAGATGACCTCAATGTGAATTGAGTACTACTTACATAGTCCTGTTAGGACCTCATGTCACTATAGTGCCTCCTTATAGTGGAAGAATTTGACTAGGTATAAATAAGTTCATGAATTAGGCAAATGGCATAGTATAACATAGTGATGTGATAATGTGTATAAAAATGGGTTTGTTTTTGATTGCCCACATGTGGCTATAATGAGGAAATAATGGTATGGGTGAATGATACCAATTTTCCCAAAGGTGGTTATAATTAGTAGCACCAATAATGAAATAGAACATGGCAACAATGAAGAATGCAATTGCCAAACCACTATCATATTGATCCAAGATACTGTCTCTATGGGAAATACTAAATAAATTATTGAAATTTTATTTGAATCCAACATTTGAAGGTGCCCAAAAAACCAATGGAGTGGAACCAAGGTCAAAAAGGATAGATTAGGAAGGTAAAACAACTTTGGTCAATAGGAAAGGTATGGAAGGTATGGTATACCATATAATACAAGGAAGGTCAGATTATGGTACAATGTAAACAATCCTCATTGATAATACCTCCGATCTCTCAAGCAAAATAATGCTTGAGATGTATTATGTTCATGGGCTCATCAAGTTCATCTCCATTTGATGTAACTGACCTATAAGATTTAGATCCATAATTAGCAATAATGACACAAGGTCCTATCCAATTAGGCTTAAACTTGTCTTTCTTCTTTTTCTCAATCATGGCATTCTTCTAGTTTTATTTGAGTGCAAGATTATCAAGCTCAAACTCTCTATGCTTGACATGCTGGTTATACTAACCATGTAGTTTATTCTAATATGCTTGAAGGCTATGTATGCAATTAAAAATGCATCATTTCTATAAATCAATCTTATCTCAAATAAGATAGAGCATACCTACACTTTTGATTGAGAATACATTTGTTAAGCAGGAGCATGATCAATATTGGGATCTGCTAGAACCGATTAGGGGATCACTTATCATAATACACCATGCTAGGAAGGGTTACAAAGCCTAAAGTCTAACACAATTAGGCAACAACCCTAAAAGACCTAGGTTTAATGTCCACTCTATATCTAATAAAAAAGAAAAGTAAATTTAATCTAGTACACTCCAAAGCTTATGGCAAAATATGAGGGGTTAGTAAAAAAATCAAAACATGTATAAGAGAATATCAATTAAGCTAAGTATGAGTAAGACCCTAATACATAGAATATTATGAGTAATATTATTTGAGCCAATAGTTATGCTACTTCTATCTACTAAAGAGAAGAGAACAAAGTTAGAATATACTTTCTTGAATGTGAACCCATCGAGACTCAATATCTCCCTTGGCCAAAGGGGATTCATAAGAGGTTTTTGTGGTTTGTAAAGATAAATAATAAAGGCCAAATCATCCAAGACTTATCCACAAGACTAGATTATCCAAGTAGAAACCCTAAGGTAAGACACCTCAAGTAGAATGGTAGAAGAACAAATTGTAAATAAGTACGAGTGAATAAAAAATATTGATTTCATATTAAAATTATGATAAAATGATATTATATTTATAATAGGATCTCACCCTAAATCATAAATCACTAGGTCCCAAGCTAGGTCAGCTAAAAGGCTAACAAAAATCTCAAGTTAAAATACCCAAAAATAGTACAAGGTCAACCTTATTGACCTTTTATAGTAATTAAAAGCTAAAAACTATATAGGGTTGACCCAATCGACCTAGTACAGTCAACTAGTGAAAGGAGATCAAGGTGAGGAAGAGAGGGATGGAAAGAGGAAAAACACTGTAAGAGTGTGCAAGGGAGGAGTAATAACTTAGGGAATGTTTTTGAGAGCTGGTTAGATTGGTAATAATGTGGAAACAAGGGACAAAAATCCTATGAAGCACCAAAGGTCTACCCACCCCTTTCTCGGTGCACCCCTTAGGGCATGCACTCAGAGAGATTGAGTCCCGACGGGTTCCTATAAGATGTAAAACATCAATTTTTGATAAAAGTTGAAAATATTATGTGTATACATATGCCTCAATTAAATCTCATCATGTGTCACTAATGTGAAACAAGGGATGGTGCTTCAAGAAAGAACATAAGGACACATAACATTGATGCTAAAAATAGTTACAGTATTTTAAAAAAATATATGAAAGTAAATGATTGAAAGTAAATAACTAAAAAGTAAATACAATGCGTATCTTGAATTAATTTTATTGATGAATGATTATCTATTGTGTTTTTATTTTTGATTGTGAAAGGCACAGAGACTGCTTCGACAAACCCAAGATACAAAACTAAAGAGCAAAAATAAACAAATATAAGAAAAGCCAAGATAGTTGGTGCTATGAGGATGGGATGCACTTAGAAAATTTGACAATTTGGGGTGACAAGTTCTATGTTAGACCAAATGACCAAGTAAAAAATAAGAGTAAATTGGGTAACCAAAAATCCAAGGCTACTAAAAACTGAAAAAATCAAACAAGCTATCCTTAAATAAGAAAGACAAACTCACCAAATCAAACCAAGGATACATCTTAAACAGGATGGTAATAAAATAAATCAATGGTAAAATAAGAAACAAAATGATAAAAAAACATTGATGAGTGAGAAATAACAATCCTTATCTCACTTACAATGGAAAAATGTGCATAAAAGGGAAAACATAATTACTGAGTGAGAAGTAACAAGCCAACCTCATTCAACAATGGAAAAAGGGTATGAACTAAGGTGTCTATAATAGCAGAATAGTACAACAATGATAAATTGTAAAAGAGATCAAAATATGTCTAAGAATGTAGTTTGATGATATAAAGAAATAAATTCATAGTTACTCAAACATGTTAGTTTTGCTCTAAGGATAGATAAAATTGAAACAAAGTAGTGCTAACATGTTTTTAAGAGGTGAATAATAAGGTAATTAGAGAAGAGGCAAAACAAATTTGAAATCACAATTTTTCTGTCAAGGGGGGAAATGAAATTGGTGGAGGGAAGAATGAAGGAAAAACCAAGGTAGAGTAACTCTTTATCAAAGTCAAGACACACAAATTAGGTTTGTCAAAATAAGAGGACTGTCAACCTTAAAGACTCTGAAGAACTTCTCTTAGCCACACAAGTATTAGGTTAACAAATGAAGTATATAGATCATCCCATTAAGGCTATATGCATGAAAAATAAAATGGACCTACCTTCCCACAACATGTTCCCTATTCTCTAGGACCTCTTATAGAGCCATTGGTATACTGTGAAGAATGGGTATTTGCATGATAAAGTAGGTAACACTATAAAGTTTGTTGAATTCCCCTATTCCAATCTACTAATCTACCACACCCTAATAGACCTCAGGTCTATGTGAGACCAACTATGGAGTTTGAGCTTCGATTTAGAGATAGAAGATGTGCTTATAATCACATCTTTTGGTGTGAATTTAACTTTTGAGATATGTATGTTTTCTTTTAGATATCATTGCCTTTTATTTCAAATGATTTAGATTTTAACTTTCTTTATGTATTTTTCTATTCCTCCTCCATATGGATTTGGAAAACCAAACATGGGTGCTAAAGATGAATTTTATTTGAATAGTTGGGACAAGATTTCTAAGAGATAGAAATTCAAATATTATGGGGTCTAAGAGTCTCATAAATGTAGGTAAAATAAAAGTGCTATCTTGACTTTGACCTTGTTTTATCCAATGTGGAGTGAAAGGAAGGGGAAATCAAGAGGAGTGACACATATAACAATTTGAATTAATTAAAATTGCAAAAAATGTGATGAAGATAAAAATAGGGATACATTGACAATAAAGTGTGATTCTTTATCATAAGAATGAGGGAAATAAAGGAAAACATGATAACATAGATTGTTTGAACAAATTCCATCTAACAAAATAAGTAAAATCTAAATTTTGAGAACAAGGATGTAAAAAGATGAAAAGATGGTAATTTTATGAGGAGGGCTGGGTCTTATCCATGGTCACACACTGTAACTTCATAAAAGAGAAACCTAAGGGGGTGCCATTAAGCAAGTCAAAAATAAAGTGAGGTAAGCAAAAAAAAATATGGTAATTTTTTTTAGGAATGCTGGGTCCTATCCATGGTCTTACAAGGAAACTCACAAAAGAAAACCCAAGGGGTGTCAAAAAGAGAAAATGCAAGAAGATAAAGAAGACTATGGTACATCAAGAAACCAAAAGACCAAAAGGGAGGACTAAAGGTTTATTAAAGGAAGGAACTTACTATAGAGGGAAAGACCCATGTAAGTGACCTACAAAAAGTTTTAGATATATGTAGATAGAAAGCATGAAAATAAGGAAATGTTTAGGGAAAGTACTTTTTGAGGAATTATGTATTGGTAGGCTTTTTGAAAACATGACCTTCATTGGCTTGAAGATGATAAGTTCTTGGATCAAGAATATCTTTGACTAAATATAGACCCCACCATTTTTGGGCATATTTACCTTCTTTATCATAGGTTTAGTCTAATTTAAGGATGAGATCACCAACATTAAATGCATGGAATTTAACACATTTATTATGATATTTGGCAATGCAAGCCTTGTATTGGTAGTTATGTTATAAGGTGGAAAGATGACGTTCATCCAGTAGATCAAGGGCATAAAGATGAGCTTCACATAATTATTCATCAAGAATGATATCATGAAGAGATATATGAAGAGAGGAAATCTCAAATTCTAAAGGAGGAACTGACTCAGAAACATAGACTAGTGAGAATGGAGTTGCCCCAGTAGCAATGCATATGCTAGTCTGATAGGCCCAAATTATAGGGTAAAGGTGAAGATGCCAATCCATGTCGGTTTCATGGATTATCTTTTGGAGAGTTTTGTTTAGAATTTTATTAGTGGCTTGAACTTGGATATTACATTGTAGATGATAAGGCGTGGAAAATTTGTGATTGATCTTGTATTTATTGCATAGTTTTTTAACATGTTTATTTTTGAAATTACCACCATTGTCTAAAATGATGGTATGGGAAATACTAAAGTGGCAAATGATTTGATTAAGAATAAATTTGGAAATGGTAGGACTAGTAACATTAACAAGGGGCATGACTTCTACCCACTTGGTAAAATATTCGGTAGTGATGATGATAAAGACATGCCCATCTTGGGAGTGAGGTAGTTTACTAATGAAATCAAATCCCCATGTGGAAAATATCCAAGGAGATTCAATAGTTTGAAGTTTGACTCGAGGTGAATAGATTAGATCATCATGAAGTTGACAAGGATTACACTTTTTAGCATATTCAATTGCATCCTTTTCAAGAGCAAGCTAAAAATATCCCATACGTAGGCATTTTTAGGCTATAGCATGTCTGCTATAATGGCCACCAAAAATGCCCCCATGTGTTTGTTCAGGAAGAGGATGGACCTTATCTTGCATAACAAAATGAAGCAAGGTACCTTCAACATTATGATAATAAAGGATGTTGTGTTGAAATACATACTTGAAAGCTTGTTTATGAATATGTGTCTTTTCATGAGAGTCTAAATTAGGAGGACAAGTTTGATGTTCTAAAAATTGAATGATGTCTTAGTACCATGGGCTTTGTCAAATGGTAACAACCTCGATCTGACAGATAAGTGAATCTAGTGGTTGATTAGAGGATGGATATTTTATTATTTGTATAAGAAAATTAGGATAAAAAAAGACTTGGTGTAGATGAAAGAGAGGTGATGAAGAGGTAAGAGAATCAACAATAGAATTTTGATCTCTAGGAATAGGCTCAATAGTGAAAGAGATGAAATCCTTAGCAAGAATGGTTAAAATTTGATAATATCTGATGAGGTTCTCACTTTTGCATTGATAATCACCATTTATTTTGTGGTAAATAAGCTAAGAATCACCTAAATAATGAAGGTATTGAATGTTTAGGTCAAGAGTAGCTCGCATGCCTAAGATAAGAGCTTTGTACTCAGCGATATTATTGGTGACATTAAAGGTAAAGTAGAAATCTAAAGGAATGATCTTGCTAAGAGGACTTGTGAGAATGTAACCTACCCTATCTCCTTGAAGACATTTATCACCATCAAAGTGAAGGGTCCAAGTATCCTCATGCAAGTCAATATTAATTTTAGGAAGCTCCTCGATATTTACTTTTGCTTTAGTAGTACCAAAGGGAGTAGAGAATTCTTCAAGATTATTTGCTTGAAGATCAATAGTAAAATTTTGAAAATAATCTTTGAGAGAAATATCTTGATTAAGACCTTTAATATAAAGGATATTGTCATCGAGAAGATCATCTTGAAGGGAAGCAACAACTAGATAGGTGCTGTAACAATTTGATCAAACATGACTTGCCATTTGATAGCTTTTTGATGATGATGCGAAGATCAAATTTTATAAAGAGGACCATCTATTTTCCAATTCTATCTCTAGGAAAAAAAACTTTGGATCATAAGTGATGAAGGGGGTCAAAATGAATGATGACATAAGTCGTTTGGTAAAGCATGTAATGGTGAAGCTTTTCAACTGTAAAATAGATGCTAAGGCAATCACGTTCAATTTTAGTATAACGTGTCTCATAATCGATGAGGCCTCAGCTAATGTAGTAGATATCATACTATCTTCCCATATCATCTTGTTGGAAAAGCATTTCCCCAACTGAAATAGGAGTGTAAGAAGTATATAAAATCAAAGGTTTATCATTGGAAGGAGGACAAAGTGTGGGTGGATGAAGCAATGACTCTTTCATGTTATCAAATCCTTTTTGACATGGATCCATCCATTCTAAAGTAGTACCTTTCTTGAGAAGTGAATTAATAGAGTAAATTCGATATGCTATTTTGGAGATGAATCATCTAATTTCCCCACGTTTGCCTAAATAAGTATGAATGTCAGGAATAGAATGAGGAATGGGCATGTTGATGATAACACTAATTTTGGTAGGGTTAACATCAATGCCATAGAGAGAGACTAAGAATCCTAATAATTTTATAGATGTGACTCTAAAGACACATTTTTAAGGACTAATTCTAAATTTATATTTAAGGAGATGATCAAAGATGATAACAAGATCAAAATATGATTCTTACAATTTTTAGATTTAACAATAAGATCATCCACATAGGTTTCATTAATTTTGTGAATGATATTGTGAAATATGCGAGTCATCACTTGTTAGTAACTGGATTTGACATTATTAAGACCAAAAGGCATTTTGGCATAGCAATAGGTGCCCCATTCCATAGTGAAAGTAGTCTTATATTGGTCATCAGGGATAATACAAATCTGATTATATCCCAAGAAGCTATCCATAAGAGATTACATTTCATAATCAACTATGGAATCAATAATGACATCTATTGAAGGTAAAGGAAAGTTTTCCTTGAGACAAACAAGATAAATATTATGGAAATCAATAAAAATGAACTTTCTTCTGAATGGGAATAATGTTGGAAACCCATTCAAACTAATCCACTAGTTTAATAAATTTAGCATCAAGTAATTTGATGATTTCCTTATGACATAAAGTGGAAAATTCAGGTGGAATTTTTTTGTTTTTGATGCACAAGCTTGGCATCAAGATAAGTAATGATATTATGAACCATAATGCTAGGGTCAATACTTGGCATGTCCTCATAGGATCAAACAAAATCCTCATGATATTTGTTAAAGAATAAGCTAAAATTATCATGTTCGATAGGTGAGAGTTCACAAAAGATAGTAATTGGTTGAGGAAAGGATGGAGTACCATATTAAATGCAAGTGGTTTATTCAATAAGTATGGCATTACCATCTTGAAAGTGGTATGGTGCATTGGGTAAGACATAAATTGGAGTTGTTTTAAGATCAATGATGGCAATGAAGTTGAAGTAAGAAGTTTTAGTTTTGAAATTTCCAAGTTTATGATGTTGCCATGAAATTTGAGGTTCTCAGACATAAAGTAACTCAAGGATAGATTCAACATTAGGCAAGGTAGGAAGAGGACCATAATACTCGACATCTACTTTAAGATCTAGAATTTGGTTGCCATGGTGATCATACGCAGAATGTGTTTGGTGAACATTAGTTACCTTGGCATCTAGTGTAATTTTAGGAGTAGAAGAAGTAGATGGATTAGAAGGGGTTGGAATATCAGTGGGTTTAGTAATGGGAGAAGGATTATAGGTAATGATTGGATCGATAGGTGGTAAAGGAGATGTAGAAATTTTTAAAGGTTCAGAAGGTATAATTTTCTCTACCACCCAAGGAGTATCGATAAGAGGAGAATTGGTAGGAGGCACATGACCCTTAAAATAAGGTATGATCCACAAAAATGGTATGAACATTCTAGTTAAAAGCATGAATTTGGGATAAGGTTTTTTGATAATACTGAACATCCAAGTCTCTAGATTGAGCTTGGGCCATTATATAGTTATCATCATATGTTGGAAAAATTGTACATGCTTGAGAATCAAGGGGAGTTTTAGAGGAAAAAATACTAATATTATTGAATGTACGAGGAGACATGATAAGAGGATATTGAAATAATTTGTCCACTTTAAAATCATTACAAGTGAAGGCATCTTTAGGTAAAGAAGGCTCTTGAGTATTACATGGAGGAGGAAAATTATTAATATCATAAATACGAGGAACAATATGATCCTTGGGTAATCAAGAATGAATAAGCCATTACGAAATATAGGGAGATAACTTGGTAGTATTTCAAGTATGTTGCAAATCATTGGGATCATCATCATCAAAATCTGTAAGAGTAACTTGTAAATTAGGGTTCATGTCAATGAACTCGGGTAAAAGAGCACTACTGATATTAGGAATGGTAGGAATATGATATTGTGATTTAGGATTAGGAAGCTAAATGCTCCATAGATTGGGATCAACTTCATGCTTATACTATTTTCCATTATGTAAGAATTTAATACATTGGCTATCGAAGGAAGCAATGGCCCTCATTCAATGAGTCCATGGATGACCAAAGCGTATGTTGTAAGATAGGGGTAAGTTAATGCCCATAAGCTTGGTTTGAACAATCTTAGGTCCAATGGTTAATAAAAACCAAATGAAACTAAGTGCCTTTTGATTTGTTTGATCAAAATTATGACAAGTAAGATAGGCTTGCATGAGATGATCCTTGTTATAATTGAGTTGTTGGATGAGCCATAAAGATGTTACATTAATACCAAAACCTTCATCAACTATAACTTTAAAAATAAGAGTGGTATTAATGGATACTTTGATAAAAAGTGGTGTATCATCAACGTAAAAGATAATTTCATCATTGATCATGTCCTCTTCAAGGAATTCAATAGAGGGCTTGGAAAAAGGATACATAGTTTCAATGGTATTTATGTTGGTAGGTTGGGATTCGATAAAAGGTGGTTATTTATCTAAGGAGGATGGATCATAAATTTTTTGGAGTTGTTTCATAAGGAATTTACTATGATAGGGTGAAGTGTGAACCAACTCCATAAGTGAAATCTTACAAGGCATAGAGTTGAGTTCTTTAAGAAAGTTCCAATGTGATTTAGAAGAACCAACACAAGGTTTAGAAGGTAAATTAGATTTTGGAGGAATAGATGTGGTTGGAGGATTAGAAGGACGAGATGGTTCCTCTTGGGCTTCCAAAGAAACATTAGTAGTTATAGTATCTTTGAGAAGTTTTTCTTCTAAAGATAGCTTCTTAGGTTTGGTAATGAGATCTTTGTGAGCTGGCTTATGATGATAATTAGCCTTGGCAGTGTTAACATATTAGAAATTGTTATAATATTGATCATAATTAACATCAATGGCACAAACATCCTTGTTATTTGGTTGATTATTTGAAAAACATTTTTGGTTATTTGAGGTAGAAGCTTTGGAATTTTTTCATTTTTGAAAGGCAACAATGTATTCTTGACGATGAAGATTGATCATAGCCTCATGATTGAATGAATCACCAAGCATATAGGAGACAACAAATTTAGTGAGACCTATACAAGATTCATGATAATTCCCAATGTATACATGTAACTAGTAAAATAGATTCGAGTCATACCACTTAGGAGGAGTATTGGGATAGATGAAAGGTTTTGAGGGTGGTAAAAATGATTTCATTTTCTAAATCGAAAGAGGTGTTTGAGAAGGTGAAGGAATATCAGTTATGTTAACTCTTGGTTTAGTTTGCAGAGTATTGCTAGTGATATCATTAGATGTTTGGAAATATCCTTTAAAAAATTTAGGATTAGGTTTGAATTGCTTCATAAGAAAGTCTTGACATTTAGCTTGATCAAGAGCTTCATTAAGTGTTTTGGAAACAAAGGTTCAAACCTTATATTGAAGAGTGGGAGTTAAAGTGGTAATAAAGAGTTTGAATAAGTTATCATCACTCATGTTATGGTTAGATTTATGACTTAAATATTTTCATCTTTTGATAAAGTCATGAGCTGATTCAACGGGAGATTACTTAGCATTGATGAAGTGGCTAAGACAATTTTTGGGAAGATCATTGTGTTGAAACTCTTTAACCAAAGGATTAACCAATTCTTCAATTTGCCAAATATAATGTTGGGGAAGTTGATTATACCATTCTAATACATTACTAGTGAAGGTTTCCACTAATATTTTAGTAGTGGTGATGGTATTAGTTTGGATCCACTCTTTGTAAAGGTTGCTAAAGGATTGGAGAAATGAGGCAAGGTCTTCAGTCCCATCATACTTGATATTTGGAGATATATTACCAATATCAATGGATAAAATTGATGGTGACAAAGTCTTATTTTGAATAGTTTGAATCATCTTGTTATTTGTTATGGGCTGAGGAATAACATTGCCTAAGGCATCCCATAGAGGTGGAAGAATGTAATTGGGATTAGCTTGAGGATGGATAGTTGGAGGTCGATTAGCCTCATTAATTAAATGTTGTTGAAGTTGCATCATTTAATTGGTGTTATAATTTTGAATTATATTCATTTGTTGGATAACTTGGGCTAAAAATTGAGTTGTATCAGGAGGTGTGTTGGTGTTGGTAGGAGAACTCCCTAAATTGGTGTTAGGGGGAGGATTACTAGAAGAATGATTATTAGTAGGATTGTTAAGTAAACTTGTATCAATTACTCCCACATTGGTTTGAAGATTTATAAGATGAGAAGTTTCTTGGTAATTAAGGAAAGGATTAGATCCATCAACTTAATCTTGAGGTGTTATTTGTACCATATTACAATTCATGGATGAAGGAGGAGAAGAGGTGCCCCAAGAGTGATGGTGCTCTTGGTAGGAAAAGAGAGGGAGAAATGAACATCCCATATATTATCTAAATGAATTAAAGCTATCCAAGAAGATTCTAATAGGAGAATTGATTATGATTGAAGAGAGATGAACAAAATTGAAAGAAGAAGAAATAGAGAATTAGATTGATAAACAGGGAAGGCAAAAAGCATTATAGGGTAGACTGGTTTGACCTAGCATAGAAAATAGGGTCTATAAAAAGTATAAGGCCAATTGGGTCAATCCAACATAGTAAACAAAGGCTATAAAAAGATTAAAAAGGGTTTGTAAATAGTACAAGGTTGACTGGGATGATCCAGTGTAATGAATAGAGGTTAAAAAAATGTACAAGGTCAACAGGATTGACCTAGTACAATAGACAAGGAAGATTGAAAAGCCTATAATAGATTGTGAATTAAAACAATATATTTTTTTCAAGTAATTTGAAAATAAATAACTAAAGGGAAACAAATAGTCAATTGGATTAATGTTGACCAACCCAATTAAGGCACACAACATAAAACCTTGTATCAACACTGGCTAATACAAGTTTTTGTAATACAAAATACAATTGAGCAAAGAGCAAGCAACAAAATTGGAAAGTAAAGAGCTAACTAATTGGTCAATTTAAATGTTTATAATATTATTAAGATATATTTTAAAATGTGATGTTAAGTTGGATATAAGTAAATAACTAGAAAGCAATCTAAGGATGGTTTTAAGTAGTTTGGGCTAAAGGGGATCTATAGTGGTAATAATACAAGATTGGTATTGGGGCCTACCCCTCACTTCACACACTACAATGATAAGGGTGTCAGGTGCTTAGCTAGAATATAACATTAACCACACTTTATACTTGACCATAATATCAAGTCGGCTTCCCCCTTGGTGATGAAATCCAAGTAGGTTGGCCTTGGGTAATAAAATGTTAAAATTCTTGTTTAGATTTTGTGATTTGGTCATGTGTTCATAAAATAAAAAATAGTTAAACTAAACTGTTAAATAAAAACCAACTAATTAAGATATGTGATCTATTCTAAACATGTAAGCAACAAGAAAATGTGAATTTATTACTAACATATAAGGTTAATTCCAACTTTGAAATAAGGTAAAATGTTGATATAGTCAATAATTTATGCATAGAATATAGAACATGGTCGATAATGTCGATCTTATACTGTCGAAGCAAGGTCTAAAAATGAACAGGGTCAGTAGAGTCGACCCAATTATCCAGAGAACACATAGAACATAGAAATGGGTTGATAGGGTTGATCTAGTTGACTATGTAGGGGTAGTTTTAAATACTAAAAATTGTAAAAATAAAGACTATAAAGCAAGAGATAGAGAAGTAGAAAGGAACCTTGGTGGATCAGAGATATAGATAATAAAGATTGCTATTCAAGAACCTTGATATATGCTTGTAAATTTTGCTAACTAGGTCAATCAATATTTACAAAAGCCTACTTCTAAATGCCTAAAAATGTATAGGGTTGACTAGGTTAACCTAGTAGTCTGGACTAGATGTTTGAAAAGATAAAAACTTGTAATAGGTTGACATGGTCGATCTTGTAGCCTGTACCTAAAATCCTATGCATACAAGTTAGATACTGGGTCGACAGAGTCGATCCAAAATGATAAATATATAATAAAAATAATGATGAAAGAATGAAAAAAATGAAATAAGGTTAACAAATCCTACAAGGGTTAGTTCAAGTTAGTTTCACCAAATTGTATGCAATCAGAAATGTATCATGTCTATAAATCAATCCTAGCTCAGAGAAGATAGAACATACCCACACTTCTGATTGGGAATACATTTGTTAAGTAGGAGCATGACCAATATTGGGATTCATTAGACCCAATTAGGGGATCATTTGTCACAATACACCATGTTGGGAAGGGTTCCAAAGCCTACAATCTAACACAATCATGCAACAATCCTAAGAGTCCTAGGTTTAATGTTCACTCTATATCTAATAAATAAGAAAAGTAAATCTAAACTAGTGTACACCAAAGTTTATGGCATAATATGAGGGGTTAGTAAAGCAATCAAAACATGTATAGGAGAATCTCAATTAATATAAGTATGAGTAAGACCCTAATACATGGAATATAAAGAGTAATATTATTCGATCCAATACTTATGCTACTTTTATCTATTGGACAGAGGAAAACAAAGTTAGAATATACTTACCTGAATGTGAACCTATTGAGACTCAATCTCTCCCTTGTCCAAAGGAGATTTGCAAGAGGTTTTTGTGGTTTGTATGGATTACTAAGAAAGACCAAAGCATCCAACACTTATCCACAAGATTAGATTCTCCAATTAGAAACCCTAAGCTAAGACTCCTTAAGTAGAATGGTGGAAGATCAAATTGTAAAGAAGTGCAAGAGAATAATAACTATTTATTGTATATTGAAATAATGATGAAATGATCTTGTATTTATGGGTGGATCTCATCCTAAATCCTTCCAAATATGTTGGTTGTATGGGGTCGACCTAGTATATTTTCAAGAGATAAATCACTAGGTCCCAAGCTAGGTCAACCAAAGGGTTAACAAAAATATCAAGTGAAAATACCCAAAAATAGTATATGATTAACCCTATCGACCTTGTATAGTAAGCATAGGATGAAAACTATACAAGGTTGACCCAATCGACCTAGTACAATCAACTAGTGAAAGGGGATCAAGGTGAGGATAAGACGGATGAAAAGAGGAAAAAGACTAGAGGAATGTGCAACGGAGGAGTAATAGCTTAGGGAATGGTTTTAAGAGTTGGTTGGATTGTTAATAATATGGAGATAAGGGACAATAATCTTGTGAAACACTAATGGTCTGCTCACCCCTTTCCTGATGCACCTCTTAGGGTGTGCACTTAGAGAGATTGAGTCTCGACAGATTCTTACAAGATGTAAATTGTCAATATTTGATAAAAGTTGAAAATATTGTGTATATAGATTATTTATAGTGGCTATGCATTTTTCATCCAATAAATATAGCTCTTATAGGTGAGCTAATCTATAATCCTTGTCATCAAGGATGTGCTTCAATGAGATACCTAGATAAGGCAAATCGATCTCAATGGGAAGAGTGACCTCAGTACCATAAATAAGGGAATATGGTGTGGCTCATGTTGGAGTGTGGTTATTAGTATGGTAAGCTTAGAGGGAATGAAAGTTCTGTAGGTGCCAATCACGGCCAACATCATAGACAATCTTCTTAAGAATATTGATAATGTATTATTAGATGCCTCTACTTGGACTTTACCTTGTGGGTAATAGGTAGTGGAAAAATGTTGGGTAATATTAAACTCAACACAAAGTGCTTTGACATATTTTTTCTTAAATGATCCACCATTATTAGATATAATGTCAGATGAGATACCATAGTGGCAAATGAGATGGTTGAAGATGAACTTAGAAATTTGATTTCTAGTCAATAAGTGAGGGGTATAGATTCAACCCACGTAGTGAAATACTCAGTGGTAGTAAGAAAATGCTTATGACCATCTGAGGAGGTAGGGTTAATCTTCCCAATAAGATCAAGTTCCCACATTGAAAATAGCCATGGTGTAGTCATTGGTTTGAGTGTTCTGGCTAAAGCATGAATCCAATCGGCATGCCTCTGAAATTTATTACATCTTTTCACATAAGCAACTACATCTGCTTCCATGGTTATCAAATAATAACTAGTACAAATGAAATTTTTAACAAGGATGGCCCCACTACTGTAGATTCCACATACTCCTTCATAAACTTCCCTTAATGTTATTGTTGCTTATACCAAATTCAAACAATGAAACATAGTTCCATTAAAGCTTTTGTGGTAAAGGGTTGGGCTAAGTAGAATATATCAAGAGGCTTGGTGTGTAAAGGATTTTTATTTTTTACATGAAAGATTAGGTGAATGGACTTGGTCATGGAGGTAGTTATATAAGTTTGAATACCAAATATAACTGGGACCAACAATGTCACAAATCATTTCAATGGTCAAAGGTTCATGAGCAAGCACTATAAGATGTTCAATAAAGAACTGATAATCTTTTACCTTGTCTATGCTATGGATCAAAGAACCAATGGTAGTCATGACATATGCTATCCTGTTATTAGCCCATGGTATGTGTTCAAACTGAATGTGGGTAATCTACTACTTGAGAATATCCACCATGGCCTTGTGATGTGGTTATGATACCACTTGATGTGGAATTTAACCACATAAAAGATTTAACAATATTTAACTCTAATAAAGCACATGTTCAACTCAATAAATCATCTCAAAGAGAGACACATTCTCATTAATAATCCTCAAATACATCATCACATAAACTGGCTTCAACAAGCTATCTCAAAACACATACAATACTTGGCCAACATGCCAAGGAGGCATCCTCAAAGCTTTTAAAAAATATTTCTCTCTCAAATTTTCCTACTTAAGCATGAAAATGATACAAACATTTATATAAAGCATGAGTAAGTAAGGGAGACAAAATAACAACTAAGTCCAACATCCCACATGGAGGGGAATCATAACAAAGGAGTAAAGAGAAAGGAAGTGCTATGCCATGTCCATCTCTTGGGTTTATCATTGCTAAAGAGAATCATCTTTGAAAATAGGTTCCACCCTTCATGGGAAGTCAAAAGGAAAAAGGAGATAACATTTAGGAATAGTAACACTTGTCTCCCTGTAGACACCAAAAATATGCACATCGCAATTTTGAATGTCATAATTCCCCTAGACTACCTTAGGACCCCTTGGGACCAATACAACCCTATGATCCCTAACCAAACCTAACCTATAGTTATTTTTTTCAAAATATCTTACCCTAGATTTTACCCAATTTGATGCTTCATCCTCAACCATCAATGGTTAGGTTGACCTCTGATGGTCACCTTGACCATTGACGGTTAGGGTCCACCTCTTAAAACTCCAACATGCAAGCCACCCATCTTGTTTTTATAAATATAACTCATCTCAATCCATGTGCAAGCTGTTTCATGCATGAGTTATAATGAAGTAGCCTAGTTCACACCTTGCTGCAACTCTCTTGACTTACCTATAAGAAGAGAGGAACAAGAAGGGGAAAATCATCTGTAATTGTTATCAAGAGCTTGTGCATCCAAAATTCTCTTTTTTACAAGTCAATCATCATCAACAATCCAATGAACTGGCTTCTAAGTTAGAGATATAAATTACCACCACTACTTCACTAAAGCGTCAAGTACTGTTACTCTGTTAAAATTATGCCAAACTTCACCAATGACTCAACCACCTCAATCAATCACCCGATCAACTTTTTGTAAGATAAGTACTTGATTTTTAGCATTCAATTACTTTATTTTCCCTTCACACTTAGCCTAACACCAACCCCTCTCCCAAAATCCAACTTTATGATCCTATCAATAAACCATTTATCAACCTAGATCTACACACAATAACCATTCATGGTTGTCTCAACCGTTGATGGTACATCCAACCACTGACAATCACATTAGCCACTAATAGTCACCCTGACCACCGATGATCACCTTAACCACTAATGGTCACATTAACCACCAATGGTCAATATGGAAATAAATTACATCAAGCTATTTCCACCTACCTACCCCCAATCAAATCTAATTTTTTATGTCCTTGCCTGTTTATAGACCCCAGCATAATTTTCTAAAGTAGACCCTCATTACCTAGCACTAGTATTAATTAGCTTATTACTATTTTAATCATTATTAATCTATTTATTAACAAGCATTTCTTGTGTTCAATTACAGTACCTTTTGTTTATTGATGCAAGTACTTTCTATTTATAAATTTAATTTTTTAAAACATATGGATTGACAGCCCCCAAGGATGCTCTTGCTTCTGAGATCTAGCTATCGCTAGGCAATCCACTCAACTATCTATCTAAAAAAAAAATTGCTTTAGTGCTTTCTTATCTACATGTCTTCCTCCTAAGCCAAAGAGGATTTTTTAATAATCTTCTGATTTAATAAGTGCACAATCAAACATGCTTTTCAACCATACCCGTACTTAGTTTCTTATTCTTTCCAAATTACAAGATGAAATTCATTGAAACACTCCCCACCATCACAAGCTTACAAAAGGTGACAAATTCTCTTTTTGACCACTCTTTTCATGCTCCATATGAGAAATTCAACCCCTAACACCTATGCAATCAATAATAGTGTTGTAACACCTCACCAAGATGAATAGTGTCAATCACATCATTAGTGAATACTCCTACATGAATAGTGTCTCATGAATAGTATTTTTCTACTACATCATACTCCTCTAGTTGAAAACAACTCAGATCCCATGAGTTATCTTGATTTTATCTATGCCACTTATTCTAAAAAAATAGAAAATCACACTAATCTATTTTTGGGTGATGCAATATTGTTTGATCCCTTGTATACTCCTACATCAGACATCTGAGGTAATTAATGTAATCTCATGATCATATAGAGGGGTGAGTGGTAGAACCACACTTTTGATCACATAAGGTAATGACCTTGACATCCCTTTCTAATACACCATGTACACCCAAAGAATATTTTTTTAAGTTATCCTGATTGTATTTGTGCTACTTATTCTAAAAAAATAAAAAATCACACAACTTTATTTTTGGGTGATGCAATATTGTCGATCCCTTGGATACTCCTGTATCAGACATTTGAGGTAATTAATGTGATCTCATGATCACATAGAGGGGTGAGTGGTAGAACCACACTTTTTATCACTCAAGGTAATGACCTTGACATCCCCTTCTAATACACCATGTACACCTAGAGAATATTCTTTTCTCATTTTCACTTCTAATTTTTACACACTAGCCTCAAAACCATCCTCCTTTAAAATCTCATCCATATACCAATGGATATATATGTGAACTCCAATCCACCACAAAGAATCATGGGATGAAACCCACCACAAACCATAATCATGGGATCACACCTTCCATCCAAAACTGACATCCTCCACCAAGATTCTTTATCATGCATCTTATCAACCCATGTGAGCTCTAGCCCACCATTGACCATCCACCTCCACTAAAAGCCCAAATGGATTTATTTAACTATCCAACCACATGTTGGATCATCTTACACATAACATAACATCACCACTTATAGATTATCTCTCATGGCTGCAACATCTATTATCTCTACACCCTCTTCATGTGCAATCACTTGCAAAAAAACCAAATCTATTGTTTCCTTCATGAAAACTTCCAAATCCTTTCCACATCTTGCATGCTACTCATGATCTATACTCCCACAATGAGCTTCCAAAATATCCATATAAACCACTTCTAAGGATAAAATCCCCTCATCCATACTCTCACCATGTGCACAAAATTATCCTCCACACTATCCACATGTGCACTAGCTTGCACATCCATTACTCCCAATGTTTCTTCATAAGAAACATATAAATCTTCTTGGTTATAATCTCCTCTTTTTTTAAACTCTTCATGGCTGCAACTTTGATCTCCTTGTAACTTCTCATGGATGAAATATTCTTCACTCACATTCCATCATACATGGCTGAAATCTTCATCATCAAGTAAACATTAATGGATGCAATTATCTTCCATCTCAAATTCCATATCACAATAAAAAAAATTGAATTTTCCCACTCATGGGAATCCATAATCTATTCCTCCACTCTTATCTCTCCATATTCAAGATCACATATGATATCTTCTTATTTTTCTCTCAACAACTCCTCTTCTCTCCTTAAGGCAAGCCTCAACTTTTGCCTCTTTCTTCTCTTAATCAACAACTTCATAGGCTACTTCACTCTCTTCTTCATCACTATGCCAAATCTTTAGCTCTCTACCTCTTGCATATGCTCCATCATCATGTCTAATTTGTATTGGATCTTAATCAAAATATTCACCATGTCCTCTCTTCCATTATTCTTCTCCATCTTCATACCTAAAAAATATGAAACACATATACATTCTTCAATAATATCCTCTCCCCTAGCAAGATTCAAACTTGATCTGATACCACTTGATGTGGATCTGATACCACGTGATGTGGCCTCCAACCACATAAAGGATTTAACAATCCTTAAATCTAATAAAACACATATTGGACTCAATAAATCATCTAAAATATCCTCACAAATTCTCATCAATAATCCTCAAACACATCATCATATAAACTAGCTTCAATAAGCTATCTCAAAACAAATACAATACTTGGCCAAAATGCAAGGAGGCATCCTCAAATCTTCTCAACAAGCTTTCTCTCTCAAATTCTCCCACATAAGCATGAAAATGATACAAACATTTATAAAAAGCATGAGGAAATAAGGGAGATAAAACAATAACTAAGTCCCACATCCCACATGGAGGGAAATCATAACAAATGAGTAAATAAAAAGGAAGTGCTACACCATGTATTCCACTTGGGTTCATCATTTCTAAAGAGAAGCATCTTTGAAAATAGGTGTCACCTTTCATGGAAAGATAAAAGGAAAAAAGAGATACCAATAAAGAATAGTAGCACTTGCCTCCCCACTATCATAAGCTTCCAGAAGGTGTTGGTTTCTCTTTTTGACCACTCTTTTCATTCCCCACATGATAAATTTGACCCACGACACATATGCAATCAAGAATAGTGTTATGAAACCTCACCAAGATGAATAGAGTCCACCAGATCATCAATGACTAGTGTTGTATGAATAGTGATACAAGAATAGTGTCTCAAGAATAGTGTTTTTTTGTCACATAATTCTCCTCCAGTTGAAAACAAGTTAGCTCCTATGAGTTATCCTAATTGTATCTGTGCCACTTATTCTAAAAAAAAAAGAAAATAACACCACTTTATTTTTGGATGATGCAAGATTTATTGATCCCTTGGATGCTCCTGCATCAAACATCATAGATAATTAATGTGATCTCATGATCACATAGAGGGGGTGAGTGGTAGAACCACCCTTTTGGTCACCCAATGTAATGAACTTAGCATCCCCTTCAGATACACCATGCAGACCTAGAGAATATTATTTTTCCATCTCCACTTCTAGTTTTTAAACACTATTCTTGATTGCATATACCATCCTTTTCCTCCAAAATCTCATCCATATACCAATGGATATACCAATGGATTCTAATCCACCACAAATAATGAAGGCATGACACCCACTAAAAACCATACTCATGGGATCACACCTCCCATCCAAAATAAATCTCCTCCACCAAGATGCTCTATCATACATTTTATGAATCCATGTGAGTTCTAGCCCACCACTGCCTATCCACCTCCACCAAAAACCTAACTGGATTCTTCCACCATCCAACCACATGTTAGATCATCTTCTACATCATATAACATCACCAATTGTAGATTCTCTCTCATAGATACAACATCTATCATCTCCACACCCTCTTCATGTGTAATCACTTGCACAAAAACCAAATCTATTATTTCTTCATGGAAACTTACAAATCCTCTCCACATCTTGTATGATCTTCATGTTCTATACTCTCACAATGAGCTTCCAAAATATCCATATCAACTAATTCCAAGTCTAAAATACCCTCATCCATACTCTCATCATGTACACATATTTTCATAAAATTATCCTCCACACTATCCATATGTGCACTAGCTTGCACATCCATTACTCCCAATGTTTCTTCACAATAAACATACAAATCTTCTTGGTTGCAATCTCCTTTTTACTACAACTCTTCATGGCTAAAACTTTCATATTCATCAACAATATGCTCTCCTCTCAAAAAGATTCAAACATGCTATGATAACACTTGATGTGGCATCTAACCACATAAAGGATTTAAAAATCGTTAACTCTAATGAAACACATATTCAACTCAATAAATAATCTCAAATATCCTCACAAATTCTCATTAATATTCCTCAAATACATCATCACATAAACTAGCTTCAACAAGTTATCTCAAAACACATACAATACTTGGACAACATGCCAAGGAGGCATCCTCAAATATTCTCAACAAGACTTCTCTCTCAAATTTTCCTACCTAAGCATGAAAATGATACAAACATTTATAGAAATCTTAAGGAAATAATGGATACAAAATAATAACTAAGTCCCACATCCCACACAGAGGGGGATGATAACAAAGAAGGAATAAAGAGCAAGGAAGTGCTATGTTATGTACTCCACTTGGGTTCATCATTGATAAAGAGAAGCATATTTGAAAATAGATGCCACCCTTCATGGAAATTCAAAAGGAAAAAGGAGATACCAATCAGGAAGAGTAACACTTGACTCCCCACCATTACAAGCTTCCAAAAGGTGATGGATTCTCTTTTTGACCACTCTTTTCATGCCCCACAGGATAAATTCAACCCATGATACCTATGTAATCAATAATAGTGTTGTGACACCTCACTAATATGAATAGTGTCTACTACATCATTAGTGAATAGTGGTGTATGAATAGTGTCTCATGAATAGTGTTTTTGTACCACATCAGCTTTTATGGTACCAACTTATTATCTTTGGTCTGGAATTGGTCTATAACTTGATTGGTGATTAGATAAGAATAAACATGAACCAAGATATGCTAAATGTTTCATTATACTACTTGATGAAGCCATGTAATTAGTGCTTCATATTCAACCATATTATCAATACAAGGAAAGATGATATTAAATAATTTAGGATTAATATCCCCCTATGGTGTAATAAATAGTAGGCCTATTCTTGATCCGTGAAATGTGAATGACCCATCAAAATAAAACTTCCAATGTTTTTATTTAAGAGGTGTTTCTATGATGCTCATGATGGATTCATTTGGGAATGTAAAAGTGAGTGGTTCTATATCTAAAAGGGGAGCTTCAACAACATGATCTAAAAGTACTTGTTCCTTTATAGACTTTTGATTGACATAATCAATATCAAATTCACTCAAAAATATTATCCATTTTTCCATACGACCCTATAAAACTATTTTTGATAGTAGATATTTGAGTGGATCTACTTTGTCAATGACTAAGATCTTGTGGAGTTTTTGGGCTGCAAAGACCATAGCTAAACAAGCTTTTTATATTAGCATATAATTATGTTCATACACTATGAGTGTATGGATTAGATAGTACATGGTATACTCTTTCCCATTTTCATCATGATGAGATAAAAGTGACCCTAGGGCCTTGTTATTGGCAAATAGTTACAATATAAATGCCCTCCCTAACATCGGTGGTAACAAAATAGGTGGATTGGCAAGGTATTCCTTTAAGAACTCAAAGGATTTTTGACATTATTCATTCTGAATAAATGTAATACCTTTTTGCAATAAGTAAGTGAAAGGATGAAATTTATCATCTACCTATGTAAAGAAGCATTTGATAGACTGGATTTATCCCTACAAACTATGGAGCTACTTCAATGTGGAAGGTGGTGGCATTTTGATAATGGCTTGTACTTTGGTAGGATCAACTTCAATGCCTCGATGAGAGATATTAAAGCCTAATAATTTTCTTGAAGTGACACCAAAGATGATTTTTTTTGGATTAAGTCAAACCTTGTACTCATGAAGTTTTTCAAATATCTTTCATAGTATAGTTGGATGATCTACATGGGTCTTAGATTTACCTAATATGTCATTGACATAGTCTTAAATAATATCATGCATCATGTCATGTAATATAATGGTCATAGTTTGGTATGTTTCCATAACATTCATGATGTTTAAAGACATAACCTAATGGCAAAATGTTCCCCAAGGAGTGGTGAACATTATTTTTATTGGTCTTCTACTGTGATCCTGATCTGATTATATCTTGAAAAGCCTACTATGAGGGAAAACATTTCATACTCGGCTGTGATGTTAGCTATCATGTTGATATTTGATAGAGGAAATTTATTCTTGGAACATTCCTTGTTTATGTCTCCAAAATCAGTGTAGATTATGATCCCTTATGGATTTTTACTGATAGATACAATGTTTGAGATCCACTTTGAATAATTGATCACCCTGATGTATCTCACTTATAAGAGTTTTTCTAACTCTTTATTAACTAGCACAATAATACAAGGATACATCTTGTGCAATTTATTCTTCATGGGTTTGGCATTAAGGTGCACAATAAGATGGTGTACAACCAAGGCTTGGTCTAAACCTACCAAATCTAAATAGGCCCATGCAAATATGTCAACAATTTCTCTTAAAAGGGATGTAAGAACTTCATGTTCTTCCTTAATGAGAGACGCACCTAATTTGATCTACTTTGGATCCTACGGAGTCCCAATGTTGACTTTTATAGTATTTTCTAATAAAAGAGTCCAACCATATTCTATAATAGTTTGCAAAGATGTGAATTGACCAACAATGACAAAGGATTTTGGTCCGACTGGTTCTTCAATCTCTCCCAAGCATGATGAATCTAAATCACCTAATGGTAATAATGGACATATAACAAATATTGTAGGACATTCTCAGATAATTTGATCAAAGGCATGCTATTTATCTATACTAAACTTAGACTCAAAATCAAGTTCATCATTAATGGTCTCCTAAGATTTATTCAAAGAAGGGTGAACATCCCCATCTAGTGGCACCTGAGATAGTTTTTACTAGGAGACTGACCTTTTTGTTTACTTTTACCCTAGTCCAAAAGTGCTTCAAATAGGTTTTCAATTTGGGAACTTAATATTTTATTATTTTATTTTTAGATAAGGGTGTTTACCCACTCTCGAAAATAGGTGGTAGGGTCTAATTTGATAGAGAACCCTTGTTTGTGGTCTCCCAATGGAACATTGTCTCTTAGGCCCAAAAAATCACAAAAAAGCCTCATAATTCTCAAACTCATCTAAAGGTACTATGGATTCTTATTGGTCCCAATCTATTAGTTTAGGATGATAAAGGGGAAGTGTAGAATGTCAAATTATTGGTCTAATGGTGCAAATGGTATATGGGTCAAATAAATTAGTACTAGCAAGGTATTTGTATATGCTATAATAAAACTCTACTTCACTGTCAGCATCATCATCACTAGTCATTAGTGTTGGAACATGAATAAGATATGTGGGGTCATCCCTAGGTAGTTTACATCTAAGACCATGAGTTCTTTTGTATCTGGTCATATAAATGGACTCAAGATTACCCTACTAATTTAGCTCGAGGCCTCTACCTTCATATGCTTGGTTATCCAAGATCCTATTAGGGATGGGATAATTTGTACTATGGTAGCAATCGATTAATTTTTCATTGTATAACCATGAATCATCATTGACAAGTGGGTATTTTTATTAGTTCATGGTGGGTGTGAAAATAACAAGTGCTGGGATATGAATCTTTCCTTTTCCCTTTCATTACCATTCCATACAAATTGGTTTAGCTTTAGGCCTTCCATAAGTCTTGGGATTATATGGAATCTTGGCTATGTGTAATGTGTCATGGAAAAAATACTCTCTTGGACCATTAACCAAAATGGTCAAATGATTAGACATTTCAAGAGGAGCTGTATGTGAATATGAGGCAAGGCTATCAAGGTTTATACAATTGGTCTTTGGTAATTCAACAAGTATCTCTTTATATTTATCCTTCTTTGGTACTAGGTCTACACCAAAATATTAATTGTAACTTTCAAATTTGACATCCAAATGTTTACAGTGTTCATATGGTTATAAATCCACAGGAAGAGTTACCTCCATCCACAAGTGAGGGAACTTGATACACTAGTGTAATATTGAGGGGATTGCATGGATTTCATATATCCATGGTCTACCCAAAAGAAAATTATATGATAAATCTAGGTCTAGCACATGGTCAAGTGTATCATGGGTCAAAGGCCCAACAATTATTAATAAACTTATGGTTCCTTATGAGTCCCATTTTTCATTGTTATAGGCCTTGATAGTAATAGTCTGTAGCTAAAGGTTGGCTATTGTATATCCTATATACTTGATTAGCTTTAGAGACACAATATTTAGACCCGATCTATTCTCTATGAGGACACATTTGACCTTGTGCTATATGATAACAACTTCAATGTATAATGGGTTATTAGAGAGAGGGCCAAAGGATGACATATCACTTTGTTTAAAGGTCAAGTATTGGTTTGGAGATAGGTGTCCAACCAAAGCTTGAAATTTGTCTAGGGTGATGTCACTAAGTACTTAAGATTGGCCTAAGAGTTATATAAGAATATTCTTGTGGATGGTAGATGTACGCAATAAATTGAAAATGGAGATTTATGCAGGGGTATTTTGGAGTTGTTCTATAATGTCATATTTTTTTACTTAATAGTGGTAATTAGCTTACTCTTAGCCATAATAGTGGGTTGGATCAACTTATTGGTAAGATTTTGTGGGCATGGTATGATGATTTTATACCATTGAGTTGTGATGGCATAATCTAGATTAGGTATAGGACTATCATAACTAGAAAATGATGGAGATGTGCTAGAAATTAGAATTATTAATTTCTAGTGCACTTGGATATGGTCATGGGGAAATGAAGAGTTATGTGAATAAGGTCCTAAGATGATAATCTTTGGTTTTTATTATGCTTGGTTATGGTGACATGTCAAGGAAGGATTACCAACATTGGTAAGTTGATTGGCATTGGTAGATAACGGTCCTGGTCTGATGGCATTTGGTTTAGGATTGAAGGTAATGGTAGATACATGACCTCCCATAATATGACCTACAACTTTATTATAGTCATGTGAAACTACACGGTAAGTCTATTGGTTATTGTCGTAATTTTGTTCTTGGTTCCTTCCATTTGGTGGTTAACATTGTTGTTGTTACAATTGATACTATTGAAATTTTGGTTGAGGTATTCATTATTATTGTTACTTATTGGTATTGTTATGTTGTGAAAAATGATTTTGGTAGATACCCAAGTTTTGATTGGAAGTAGATGATATATTATCTAATTTTATCTCTGTATTTTCTAACATATTCTTGATAAGGTGCTTCAATTGCATGCAATGACGTATATAATGTCTATGAACATGATGCTATTCACATAACTCATGCTCTTTGTACCAATATGGATAAGGTATTCCCTCAGGGTAATGTTTGGGAATCATCCAATTAATCATATTGGCCATGGCTAACTTATGAAACACTACCTTAATAGGCTCACCAAGGAGGATAAATACTCTAGGAATGGGTCTTCTTCTTGGTGGAGGGGTGTGCAAAGGTGGTGGATGTAGCATTTGAGGAGCTAGCCTAGGTTGAGGCATAGGCTACACTTTTTGGATATGTTGCATTTCTAAAATAAGCTACATTTACAACATAGGCTAAGTATATGGTATTTTCACTATTTAGACATGATGTGACTCAGTTACTCTATTATTGACAACATTTTTATTGCAGTTGTATGACTTAAGTTTTTCATAATTATTATCTTGTGTGTGTGCATACACTTGTACTTGGATTGGGTTAGGGTTTTGATTTGGGCTTGAATTTTGGTTTTAGCTCTGATTCTATTTCTAGTTTGAAGAAGACAACTTGATAATCCCTTTGTTGATAAGGGAATTTTCAAACTATATGCCTTTCTTAATGATCTCTTTGAATGTGCGAGCACATTGAAGCTCTAAGTGATAATATATTCCACTATGCAAATTTTTGGTAAACATAGCTTCCAATTATTTGTCTAGTAGATTATAGGTGAAATGACTAACAAGTGTTCTCTATCTCTATAAGTAGCTCACAAATGTCTCACCAAATTTCTATTTGGCTTGACTTAAATATACTACTAAAATCTTGTGCCTGATATTGTAGGAGAAGTTTAATAAAAAATTATCTGATAGATCATCAAAGTGAGATACCAAGTTATTTGAAAACTTAAGAAGCCACTCCAAATCCTATCCAGCTAGACTTTAAGGAAAAGAAGAAGTAGGTAAATGTCACTATAGGCCATTGGCTGACAAGTGACAAAAGACTCTTTTAGATGCTCTTTAGGGTCTCTTTACCCTTATATTTTTCAAATTTTGGTGGCTCATAACCTATAGGAAATTATATCTGGAGTACTACATGTTAAATAGGTATGAACTCACATTATCTAACTTGAACTTCTTGGTCTGCTTTCCTATTTGAATGGCTGTAATTGCATCTTTCATCTATTACAGTTCTTAGGCCAAGAAACTTGATGGCACATTTTGTTATGGTTATGGCTAGGAGGTCAAAGGTGGATTACCTTGATCGGGGTATAATATAGGTGAGGAGTATTGTGAAATGTTGCTTTGATGGCCTAATCGACTAAGAATATGTATCTATGCATTAAGATGAGGTAATTATTCTAGTTTGGATTTAAAATATGGACATGGGTGTGAGGGAATTGAGGTTGTGATGGAAATATGTGGCTTTGTGGAAGGTACTATGTCTACTAAGTTTGAGTAAGAACTTGCTATCAATCAGTCAAACTCGATTGAATAAACAATATTTATTGTTGACCAAGGACATATCTTTGAATATGTGGTACATGCTAGGTAAAAGGAAATGGTTTCCTAATAGGTACTTATTGGACATTAGCACCTCTTTGTTTAAAAAACACTTATTGGGAAATGGATGCTTGTTGGGTGTTTGGTATGTGTCATTAACCAATAGGAACACATTGTTGATTAGACAACATCTATAATTATTTAGGTACATTGGTCTACAACTATTGAATTACATTTGTCACTACCTATTGAGGTGGAACATTTGTTTCCACCTGTTGAGATGGTGTAGTGTTTTACCTATACATAAGTGGTAAGTTGGTCCATGTTTATGGACATTGAATATTAGCCATCACCTATTGAGGTAGGGTAACATTCATCACTTGTTAAGGTAAAATATTAGCTAACACCTGATTACTTATCTCCTACTATTACGTTCTTGAAGAAGCAGCTAGTTGAGGAGTGGGAGTAACCTACTATGGTTGGGAGGTAGGAATTCCTACCCATGCTATTGTGAACCACTCATGATATTAGCTAAAGTCACTTGTTGTTACGGGTTATTTGGTGGTGCATTACCCCACCTTGGCCTGAATTGGAAGACACTTATGTGTTATCTACTGTATTTGGTACATGGTCTTGAGTAGAGGCCACAATCACTTTCATAATAAATGGGACATTAAACATATCACCTATTGAAATAATTTGGGAAAATGGGTCCACATTCAAATTGGCATGACCTAATGAATCAATTGGCACTCCTATTTAAGGAGTTATTTCTATAAGTGGAGCATTTTATATGGCCATGACATTGAAATTCTATGCTATATTATGATAAGTCTGATATGCTTGTTACATTTCCATGAATTGGTCTTCCATGACCCTTTCCCTTTTCAAGCATATTAAAATATTGGTTTGTCATTGGCATAAGTGCTTGAGGGTAACTAGTGGAGGCCTAAGTAATAGTTTGGGTGTAAGGTACATTTCTAGGCACTCTAACTAGACTATGTAGGTTTTCATGGGGAAAGTATTTTTGAAACTTGGCCCCTACCTCTACAGCTCTAACAAAAAATTCATCCTTATTTTCAAGTAAGTGATGATCAAACAAGTATGGGTTATATGTTGATGACATGGTAACATATTAAGGTTATCGTTAAACTTGTTCAATAATAGATGCCATTCTAACAAGGTATTGAATTGTTTGTTCTTGTTCTTGACCTAGATAAGGAAGTGTATTAACCAGTAGTGTGCTAATGTATCTTGGCCTTATTCTACATATTAAGTAGTGTAAGGAGGATATGTATCCATTTCACAAACTATGTCATCACTATATGGGTCTTAAATAAAGACATCATTTGTGACTATGTTTTCATAATCTGGATTGTACATGGTTCTACTACATGTGTAGTGAGGCATACACAAAACCATAAATATCATCTCATTAATAAAAAGGTCTAGAGTTCACAAAATTCTTTAAATGTGGTCTCAAATAATTGGTCAATGCTTGGTATGTCTTGAAACTTGGTCTAGATGGAAAAATTAGTCTATTATTGAAAATGGTTTAAACTTGGCTTAGAATGGAGTTTTTTATCCAAAAGACTCAATGGTCTCAAATATCTTTTAAGGTCTAATATATTACACACAAATGGTACAATGAATGGAAAATTTGAATCCTAATTTTGACAAAGTGTTTTGAACAAATCTAATCTAGGTCTAGAATGGAAACAATGCTATGTATTTAGAAATAAGGCACAAAGCTACATTCAAAAAGCATGAACAAAATATAAAAATTAAGGAAATGTTAGGTATTTCAAAACAAGGAACAAAGCTATACTTTAGAATAAACTAGGTCTAAAAACTAAAATACAAATGTTAGGTCTTTGGAAATAAAGCTCAAAGCCAAATTTTTTAAAACAAAGTAGGTCAAGTTAAAAACTATAAGGTAACTAGTCTAACTCTAGAACAATTCAAAACACTTTGACTCAATCTCAGCACATGGATTCTAAAATAATTTTGACCTTGGTATAACACATTACTCTAGGCACATGCCTAAACTAATTGGCAAATTCAATCTCAAGTCATCAAAGTAAGAGCGATCAAAAAAGCATTTAAGCCTAAGTGATAAACAAGGCTCAAATGTAAACTAACTATGTTTAAGGCTGTACTTAAAAAAGAGAGTTTTGACCTTAGTTCAAGGCAATAAATAAAATCAAGGCACACAAAAAATAGACTTCCTAGATCTAGGCACAAAGGATCTTCAAAGCAAGTAAGGAATTAGTCCAAGTTGCACAATTCAAAGGTGAGAAACACCCAAGATAAATTTAAGAAAGATATAAGTGTAGACTAATCAATTTTGAATCTAAACTTTGCAAGACAAATTTTGAACTTGGTTTAAAATACTTGGATTCTTTAAGTAGAAAACATACTAGACCCAAATGAATGGCGTAACAACACTAATAGTGAACCAAAGGCATACATGGTTTTGAACTCGATTTGAAATAAGGCAATGTTTTTGAAATAGTATGAGTAGTGTAATGATGTTACTTGGATCAAATGGTATGACAATAGTTTTTGAATCAAAATTCCAAGGCAAATACTTGGGATGAAATAGGTAACATAATGATGCCTAGTTTAAACAAGTGAAACATACAAATATTTTGGAATGGAAAGTATAAGGCACACATGTGACACCAAATTGACATAATAACACCTCTTGAGCTAAAGTGGTGTAAAAACATGTGATTGGTTTATGACTTATTTTTGAACAAATAAATAGTTTTTAGTCTCAAAACACACATGGAGATCAAATAAAATAGAAGTAACACAAATGGATCATCTTATCCCTATAACTAATATGGGTATGCATAGCTTCAGCCAAAGTTTCCACTGATATACCAATGCTTGTGAGGAATTAAGTGTTAATACAAAAATTAAAGTATAGGTGTAGGTAGAGTTTTTATGCCTCCTTTGTCTTTCAAGCATTGGTATGTGGCATGAGCATAGAGTGAGGAACACTCAAAATTTGGGATGAAATTTTGTGGCAAGTGGGGTTAGACTAAAAAAAATAAGTTTTAAATGTATTAAATGGTCCCAAGTATGGCTAACACAAGGGCGTAATCATGTCAATTGAATCCAAACTACCCAACTTACTATGTAAGGGTCTATTCCTTTACATAGTACTTAGTGGAGTTTGATGTCTGGCTGACACATGGCCTGAATACCTATTTGGATGGTTGAGTTAATCTCTCACCACTATCCCATCTAATTGTTTACCCAATTTTTATACCCCACCATGGAGTGGGGTTGGTACAATGCTAAGAGATGAAACACCAAGTCACCGTACCCCTAAAGAACTAATGGGGAGGTTATGAACTCTTGTCCACAAGCCAAGTGCATAAAAAGAAATAAATGAAAAAATAGAAAGACTTTAGAGGTCACTTTTGAATCACCCAAGTCACTCAGAGCTTGGGGAAGGCATACATGACATTTTTTTGACACACTTTTTACAAAAAATGACAATAAACTAAGTATTTTTGGTCACTCAAGTTACCTAAAGGGGATGGGGGGAGAGTATACATGATAGAGTTTGTGTTTACCAAAATCAAAGAATCTAATATAAGTAACTTGAAACTAGTCTAAATAAAAATAATAATAAAAAAATCTCTTAGGAGCTCTAACTAAAGATGTAAGTTAGTTTTACTAACACCAAATTGAAATGTGTTTTGTGAAATTTTTGGCCCCTTGGCCATGTTTGCACTTGTAAAAGCTTATAAATGGCTAAAAGACAATTTTTTAAGTGAATTTTATGCACCTTAACCAAATGTCAATTTGTTTTAACCTTTGTAAAATTTGGACTTCGTAAAATGAAAATTTGATTAAAAAGCACCCAAACTTCTTCCTTCTTGGACTAATTCCCTGCAAAACTAGTTAGTGGATCAATTTGTGTTTGAGCCAATATTATATTCCAATAAGTTAGCTCAATATAAACATAAAACTTTAACTCTCAGCTTTATATATAAATAAAAAATAGATAAATCATTGACGACCAAAAGGGATCATGGCCAATTTCAGTGATCAATGCTGATTCTTTTGTGTTCATTGTCAATTCCTACAATCACACCAAAAACAAACATGTTTTGATAGAAAAATTCTTGAAAAACAATATTTTAAACTCAAAACCTCTCAATAACCTTATAAGAAAAATGTTAAATAACCAATAAACAACTTGTTAGGCTCCAAGAAAAGCAAGAAAAATTTGATTTCTACTACATTTCTAGTTTCTAGTTTGACTGTGTTTTTGACACAAAAATCATTATCGATTCCTTTGATCGACATCAAATCTAGTGATCAACCTTGATTTGTTTTGATTATTGACAATCCCTATGGATCAACTGAGATTTCAAAGTTTTTCACTTTTTTGATGATTGAATCAAATATTTGGCATAAAAATGGTTAGAAAAACATCCTAAGAAGTAGCTAAAAGAACTTTGTGGGTATATGTCCCACCAGGTGTGATATTATGTGATCAATAGGAATCCAAGAGGGGATATTATTATTATGCTAATATTATTAAAAACCAAACAAAAACACACTAATAAAACTAACACCTTAAGCCTAGACACTCAAGGAGCAAGAGAACAATATAAGTAAATATCAATATAAGATAAAACAATTGCTATTTACCTTCTTTGAGAGCAAGAGTTGTATGTTGTCCATGGAGGAATGTGATTGATTGTGTGATTAAATAATCTTTGGCAATGGTGCTCCTTACATCATCTCTCCTTATCACCTTGGCAATGTTGGGCTTGGCTGTGGCTTTGGCTTGACTCTCTCTCAACAAATGGGAATTATAACATTACAAAGAGGGTCTTTGAAGGTATTTTTGCATCATAACATTACACCAAAATAGTTTGTTGAACAATGGGTGAAGCCTTGTATTTATATCCTTCCAAACTAACTCTAACCCAAGTGCAATTAGCTTAGAGTTAACCTTAGTTAAGTTTAGACTAACTTTAATTGAGTTAATAAGGGGATAATCAATTAATATTCAGGATAGAGATCCCATATATTAAGCATGGATCTCCATTTATGCATTTGAGGCTTTAGGGGAGATATTTTTATTTCCTTGACTTTGAGGATGATGACATCATCATGACCTCATTTTCATTAGAATATCCTTTTTACAAAATTCATTTTCACTAATTACACAAGGAAATTTCATTTAAGCATTTAATTTGATTTGTGTAGTTAATTTGTTATGCTTAGCATTTTTGCACTCTAGGAATTGTTTATGTGCCCTGCTTAATGGGTCCAAAGTCCAAACTATCAATTTTCTAGGTTGCAAGTTGAATAGAGATGAACTTGTGATAGGTTATTTTTGTGTAAATGATAATACCCCAAGTAGGGATGCCTCAACATGATTCTAAAAACTGATGTCTGATGTACGGATGAATTTGATACATTCAATGATTCTTAAGCTTAATTTGCACTATTTGGTAGAAATAAATTTGAAATCTGATTAGAACACAATTGTGGCCAAAACGGGGTGTCTAAAATCATCATAACAAGTGTGCAAGTAAGAGATATTACAAGCTCTTACACACTCTTCCTCTTACACCCCTCTTATACACTCGAAGAGGGTTCATGATTTTAATCTCTTACATTTCTATGACATCTTCCATCCTTTTTTTTTTCACTCCATCTCTCTCATTTATGAGAATGGAGGACTAATAATGGGCCCTTGATTTTCATCTCAAGATGGATGGTCCACAATCATTTTACAAATCTATAATGAAAGGGTCCTCATAATATTGACCAATCAGTACAATGAAGCTCTAATAAATCTTAAGGCCATCACTCAATAATTCTTCAATATTTCTAATCAAAACACCAAGTAGGCAAGGGGAAATGTTTCCCACATGTGGATTAGACATTGCTAAAGACCTCTAGTTCTACAAGCTGAGCACATACCTCTTCAGACCGATAAGTGAAGGAAGTCTTACAAGGAAGGTATAAATGTTTGTGTTTTATCTTCTATTTGATTCATCATTTACTTAGTCTTGCTCAAACCTAGTGGATAGGCTTATAATGTTATGGTATTTCAATTATTTTTATTTAAATTCACTAACAATGATCTAAACTTATTTAGATTCCTATTATACATAATGGTACGATCGATGGGACTTGATGCATCCCACGACCCTCCATAAACCCTTATTGTTCTTATAATTACTAGAATTGACCTAATTATCAAGATAATTCATCTCTTTTTTATCAAAAAATTGATAAATTCACTTCTAGGTCCAAACAATGAATTCATGGTGCGAAATAACAAATTCACAATGACAAATAGTGAATTCGTCCTGAACAACAATGAAACCACACACAATAGAAAAATTATCTTATAAAATGATGAAATCATCTCTATTTTTTGTCTGATTTTTTTATTACAGGACTTCAAAATGGTGAAATTGCACCAAACAATGAATTCATCATGCAAAATAGTGAATTTTTCCTATACATTAGTGAATTCATCCTTCACCTCAATAAATTTGTCTCTATTATATTTAATATTTTTTGGAAGGTATTACATTATAGAGAAACCATCTTACACATCAATGAATTCATTCTTCAAAATGTCGAATTCATCTCTATATTTTGTCTAACTATATTTTTACAGGTCATTGTAATCAATGAAATCACAATAAACAATAAATTTGTCTTATAGAACAATGAATTCTTCTTGCACATCAATGAATTCATCTCTTCTGTGTTTAACTATTTTTTATAGGTCCTATAGAATAATGAAATTCCTTGAAGAACAATGAAATTGTCCTCTAAAATAGTGAAATCATCCTGCATAATAATGAATTCATCCTACAAAATGGAGAAATCACAATTTTCAAAAACCCAAAGATCATGAAAATAAATCTTTTGCCCATTTCTCATCCAAATTTTAGACTCCACTTCAAACTATTGACTAATTTATTACAGGACCTTGGCTAAAGAAGTGAATTCATAACCCAAAACAAAGCATTTATTTTTAAAAACATTTTAATTTAGGATTAGAACGAACACACAATTTTAATTTAGGTCTAAAACTTGATTTAATTTTAAGTCATTTAATTTATTATATTTATCTAGTCTTGTTTGTCGTGTATGTGCAATTACTTCGTGTGTATGATCCCCTTTATTTGGGTGACCTAGAAACACAAATATAACCATTTACATTTATCCTAGGAGATTTGAAAAAGTATGCTCTTTACTTGCCCTTAGTGGGATCCTTGTGAATCAGAAATGGTGATACCTTCCTCTTTTTATTTTAGGTTATATGATTGGGTTGTCAATTACTTCTCATAGGTATTTAGGGTGCAACGACTAAGATTTCATCCCCCAACATTCATACCAACCTTGTACATTTGAAGTAGGATATAAATTATTGGTAGGTGTCATTAGGGCCTATTAGAATTCCCCATAAAGGGTTTCATGAAAGCAATGGATTAACTCCCAATACTAAGCTATTAGGCATCACCATTGAAAAATCTAGGGTCTCTTAAATAGGGGATGTATTCAATTATGAACATCTTGATGCTTAGATCTCTTCTTTGATGGATTTTTTATCCTTCAGGGACCATCTAAAAAGCCAATGAAAACTTTATACTTAGACCTATTGGCCATAAAACATTCATTGATATAGAGGTGAAAAGGTAATAGCCCACAAATATTGCCTCACATGTATGAACTTTGAGAGAGGGTGGGTCTTTCACCTACATTTAAATAATTTTATTAACACGAATCTTAAATTTCTCATCTTAAAGTGAGTATATTGAAAGCTTAGTTATTGTGATGCAATCCTAATTTACCACTAAGATAGGGGCACGTGCTTGAATGTGGTTTGCTTGGATATTATGTCAAAACCCATTGTATGTCCAAAACCAAATCCAAATACCAAGTCTAATTATTGTTATACCACACCTAAAAGATGAGGCATCACCCTACCTAAATTTTGGGCTATCTTATCTCAACTTAGTGTTATACTTACCAAATTGTACCATTACACTATCCATTTGGTACCATTATATTGTCCAATTCAAAACTAAAGTCCACATTCTTATCTAAACCATGATATTATGCTATCCATTTTAAGCCAAGTTATAGTTCCAAGTAATTTCTAATTTTCAATTTCAAACCAATTCCAAACCAAAGGTCCAGATTCTTGTCTAAACCATGTCGTTATGATATCCATTTTAAACTAAGTTATAGTTCCAAGAAAATTATAACCAATTTCAAACCAATTCCAGACCAAAATTCCAAACCCTTATCTAAACCATTAGTACTATGTTGTATATTTTATTTCAAGCCAAAACTACCCATTTTATTTCAAACCAAATATGAAATCTAATTCTAGTTCCTATCGCAAAGTCAAAACTCAAAATTCAACTTTCTAAAGTCAAACAAGGTCAAAATTTTTGCTTTCAAAACATCATAACCTAGTCTAATTAAGGTCAAGCATTCAAATTTAATTAAACTCAATCACATTATAGATCTAAACATTGAACACTTACATCCTTTTGTGAGACATAAACACTTGAAAACATTTTATATACCAAGATTTGTGCACCTTTTTGTAAAAAAGTTTGATTCACACACCTTTCTTATTTAGATACTTCTATTGACAAAATTTGATTGAGCTATTCTACTTTGACATTTGCATTGACAAATGCAATTAAACATTCAATGTCTACCAAGGTCAATTTTAAATTCAAAATCTAAATCCAATTAACTTTGACCAAGGTCTAGTTCTAATCCAAATCAGGTTCATCTTAAACTATGTACCAAGCCAATCTAAGCCAAATCAAGTTCATCTTGAACCACATTCTAATTTTGATCAGTTTCATCTTGAACTACATACCAAGTCAATCAAATTAAAATCATGTTTTTTTTAAAACCACATTCTAATTATTCTGAATCAAATACATGCCAATTTCAATCACTTCTTATGTTTTCATTCAATGTCATGCACCTATATGTTGGGAATAATAAATTCATGTCATCCATCTTTTCTTTCATCTAATTCATACTGATCCAATCCACCCTATTTGGGAGAATTCCAATTTAATCCATTTTTCCACTATTTGGGGCAATTCTAAGCTAGGCCAATTCCACCCTATTTGGGGAAATTCCAATCTAAGCCAATTACACCCTACTTATGGCCTTCCAATTTAATCCAATCCACCTTATTCATGACCAAGCCAAGCAAAGATAATTACATTGAGACAATCCACAAAATTTGGGGCTAATTTCTTCCAATCCATTCCCCTTGCATATATCCTTACTTAGGGACATTATCTCAAGATTAATTCATGTCATAGCATTTCGTGATCCTAAAATTGTTATAGAATTACCTTTATTTAGTCAAGATGTGATAGATAAAATCTTACAACTTATGCAAAACCTATCTCATTTTACATCTACTCTTGACATTTCATCCATTAGTCTACAAGCCACTCCGATCTTACAACTAAACTAGAGCCAATTGTCCAAACCTATTATGTCATTTCCCCTCTAAGGGCCCTTATCTTTGATGACCCAAGTGTGTCTATGTCTGATAAATACTCTATTGGGATATGTCATGATAACATTCCCAATCATGATCAAATACATCCACTTCCAAAGCATGTTCAAGATAGTCAACCCATTATCAACATTACTTTCCAATTCACCCATCTTTAACCAAATCCAATCCATTATTGTTCCACCTTTATTTTATGAAAGACCTCTATTTGACATAGGACACATCTTTGATGAGCCCATATTTTGAGAAATAATCCATTATTCATCTATTGCGAAACATTCCCTATTTTAGAAAATTCCTTCATCTTAAATCCTCCATTTCCAAGCAAAAGGTGAAAAAGGTACTTGTGGACAATGCAATCCAATTGACCCTCTTTGTAGCTACATTTACATCAGAATTAGGGTCCATTCTAGAGCCAATATCAGAATCAGGTTCTATTCTAAAGCTAATATCATATTTATCATCAAAATTAAAATCAATGTTAGTCTCAACATTAGATTCAGATCTCGTTGAGTCAAAATTATCTACATTAAGAGTTATTCTGACATTGGATACACACTTTTGGTAGATCTGATTGAAAACATTTGTGATCCTTCCATGGTTTTTGAGGAAGCTTCCTTTGACATCAATGCAATTTCCCATAGTAACCTTTATGAGGACCATGTTACATTTTACCCTTAAATTGACATTACACATGCCTTTAAAATTAACTAGCTGAGTCATTTTTTTGACATACCAACTCCCACTACATTGATTGGGATTGACAGAATCACACATTATTGAAATTCTTCCATTGTGACATCTTAATGGGAGAATGTTTGGGGATTCAAGATAACATTTAGGTAGAAGAAAAATCTCCTAGTAAAACCTTATTTGAGATGCTAGGGGAAAATCAAAGTTTAAATTCAACATCTTCTAGTGAAACCTTGTTTGAGGCACCAAGGGATAAACAAAGTCAAAACTCAACATCTTCTAGCAAAATCTTGTTTGAGGTGCTAGGGTAAAATCAAAGTCTAAACTCAACATCTTATAGTGAAACCTTGTTTGAGGGACTAGATAATATTTAGAATACAAAATTAGAATAATTTATTTAAATCTTGCTTAAAGTGATAAGGGACAATCAAAATTATTTATCAACATCCCTTAGTGAAATCTTATTCAAGGTGTTATTAAACAATGCAAATCATAATAATCAAGAAGACTTTGTTGGTGAAAATCTCTTTAAGGTGCTAATAGCTGAGCCAATTAGTTACTTATTTCTTGATGAAGACATTATTGAAGTCAATATTAACATAACCAATAATTCATAGCTTATTTCAACTTCTCTCAGGCCCAAACAATACAAAATCCTTGTGGCCTTATTAAGAGAATTTATAGAGGTTTTTGGCCTACCAAAAGTAAAATTATGTTGAATCCAGAATCAAGAATAATGTGTGTGATTGAAAATACCAATCTTCATTTGCCCCCCAATAATTATACATTCCATTGTGATCCTATTATTCATTCAAAACCTATATTTCATTATCCAATCAAATACTTATTCTAATGCCTATCCTTATTTACCTATCTTGGTGGCACTCATTTTTATATAGGCTATAAAGACATTGTTTAGAAGTTTGGAGGAAGTAGAATTAATAACCAACGAAGATCATGATAGCAACAATGTAGTTCACATTCATAGGACCATCTTATCAGAGTAGCTATTATAAGAAGGTATTTGTTAAACATCAAAAGGTTCACATTATGCATCTCATAATCATCCATGGATTTGAGATGATACAAATAAAAAAATCAATTAAAATACAAAACAATCAAAATAAAAAGACAAACAATTTTTCTAACAGTGAAAACCATGCATAGGGTGCCTTGAATAAGTACCATGATGAAAACTAGGTTTTTGGTGTCGTGTATAAATAATTTGTTATCTACAAGTAACTTAACACTTGGGGGCAACCTCATTTGCATTGAAGACTATTCCATTCCATTCCAATAATTTTAGCCATTCAATCCTATTTAGCCCAACCCATCTTATTTTAACCATCAATTTTCCTATCTTAACCTTTTTATGGAAGTAGAAGGTATTTTGAGACCTCTTTTGGAATCATTTTGAAATATTAGCCACATGATACTTTGATGACTTGACATATTTATTTCTCACATGACATGGTCCTTGGATACTCCTAATTCTTTCCCTCATTCTCATCCATCATTATCCATCATTATCCATTTGTCCTTCATTCATTATTTTCTTCCATTATGGAGGAACTATAGTGGCTTGAGGTCATTTGCACTATGTAGGCAATCATTAGTTTCTGTGGTTAGATCAACCACCCTTATTCCACACTCATGCCAATTTAAAATTAATTTAAGCCATGATCTTGCCATTTTTTCTATCAATTTAAACCATGTTCTCACCATTTTGTGAGTTAATCCTACTCTTTCACCATTTTATAAGTTACCACTCCCACACTCCCTTCATTTTGTGATTTAAAACATTCTATTTCTCTTAATCCTCCTTTGAGTTGAGATGCTAAAAGCCCACAAACATTCAAAAAATCCTAAAAAAGGGCATAAAATTTCCATGAGAGATATAAAGCCACTAAATCCTAAACATATAAAAAATGGCTTAAAATCTCTAGGAGAGATATAAAGCCACAAAATTAAAAAAACATTTGTCTTGTCCTAAATCTAGTCAACAATCCTTAAATAATTTTAGTCCTAAAACATTATTGGGATGTGTCCTTCCCAAATTTTCCCTAAGGCAAATTCAATTAGATCAAATCAATCCAAGCTCATAACTTTTGCTATGTTTGGGATAATTCAAGTCTGCAACTTAGTTTTAGGATGTTTCCTTCCTACTCCATTCCTTTGCATGGATCCTTGCTAGGGGCACCATCCATTTTTCAATATCATTAAGCCTTCACATGTGGAATTTGACTTGGTTAAAGAATAAGATGCTTTATGTTACTTTTATTTTCAAGTTTGTGTGTGTGTTTGGTTATTTTCTTGTTTGTTTGATTTTATGGTTATTGCCTTAATTAAGTGAATTATGATAATAAGGTCATCATCATAGTGTTCCCTGTCACATAATTATACTTGAGTCCATTCATGGACACATGTAAACATCACCATCATGGTTTTTATCATTGGTGCATTGTCATCATTTTTTTATTGGATCGGTGGTCAATACTTATGCACATTGTTGCCTAGTCATCATAGTGTTTTATATCATGGTGCATACCATCAAATGTTACATCAAAAATCAAGTACTAGAGGTCTAACAAACAATGTCATAACATAAATTTCTTTGTCTACCAATCTAAATATAAACACCTGAACAACATGGATAATTTATATGCTACTCATGATACATCTATAAATGAGTGTATACAAAAAGTCATAATCAGTTTACATCATAAATTCTCCATAAAATTCAATCAAATGTTATTATCATCATCATCCAATCTAACATTGTCATTATTCATCACTTTTTTGCCACTTCTTGGGAGAGTTCCATTAGCCCGAGGTCCATTTAGACTATTTAGGCATCGTTTACTTAGGTTTAATTTCTAATGTCAACTCAGCCACCATTATCTCACTATTGTTTAACCATTATTTTGTTTTTACAATCATTTTTTTCATTACCTTTATGCATCCTTATGTGCCTAAATTTTTGTACATTCTTCATTATTTAAAAAGTCATTATATCATCTGCACTTGCATTTGTGTCATTCATCTCATATTTAATTTATGTACTAAGTTAAGTCATTGATCTATGCTTGTCGATCAATCAATGAACTATTTAGACTGATTAATGATCAAATCCTCCCTACTAAGGAAAACCATTTAGACTGATCAATGATCAAATTCACCCTATTAGGGTAAATAATTATTTAATAAAATTTCCCCTATTTGGGGCAATTCAATCAATCCATAGTTCTTTTAATTTCAAGCTCACCACTTTACTCTTAATTGGGCTAAGTCAAAGTGTGCCACTTGTTTTGGGGTGCATCTTTCCTGATTCCCTCCTCTTTGAGGACCATCATTTTTTTATTCTATTATTCTCTATCATTATTGGATATCAAAGCTTACAAGAATGATCTCATTTAGATTAATCTCAACCATGGGTTAATCTCCCTCTTATTCTTTCTTCTTCCTCTCATTTTCGAGATCCCATCCATGTATTTCACCCTTGCATTCCCTCTCGAGGGGGCATCATGGGTCACTAATTATTTATTCATCTAATTTTTCAACTTCTTCTAACAACTATTTCATTATTTGAAAAGATGTTGCTTCATCTGTGTCTTGCAGTGCCTTCTCAAATGGGGGAAAAATGTAGACAATTAATTTTCATCACTTCTATGCCAAAATTTCAATTGGAATGAATTTCCACAATAACACACAAATCTAGTCAGAAATCATCAATTAAGCCAATTATTTACACAATTACTGATTTAATCTAAAATTGCAATGACATGACATTGATTATAGAAATACATCCATTATAAAATTTTATTCAACATTAACATCCTAAATCAAATCAAGCCTTTATAAGTGTAATTACAAGATAATTAAATGAATATTTGAATGGAAAATAACATTGTGAAAGGCCACTTTTCTTCTAATTATTAACTAATGCTACTTAATTAGTCTAATCTTTTTTTAATATAAAATTCCACAAATTTGGAATTATCTATTTACTAAATGTACAAATTTAATTATTGCCTCACCCAAGGTGACATTATCATATAAAGTGTGCAAGTACGAGCTCTTACAAGATCTTACACCCCTCTTACAACTCAAAAAAGGGTCATGATTTGAATCTCTTACATTTCTATAAGATACACCATCCCTTTTCCTCTAAAGTCCTCTCTCATTTATGAGAATTAAGAACTAATATTGGGCCCTTGATATTCATCTCAATATGGATGGTCCACAATCATTTTCCAACTCTATAAATGAAAGGGTCCTCATACTATTTCAATATGACCAACCATTGTAACGAATATCTACCAAATATCAAGGACATTGCTCAATAATTCTTCAACATTTCTAATCAAAGCATAAAGTAGGCAAGGGTAAATGCTATCCACATGTGAATTGACATTTCCAAAGACCTTTAGTTCTAAAATTTGAGTATATACCTCTTCAAACTAAAAATTAAAGGAAGTATTCCAAGGAGGGTATAAGTGTCTATGTTTTGTCTTATATTTGATTCATCATTTGCTTAGTCTTGCTCAAACTTAGTGGATAGGCTTAAAATGTTATAGTATTTCAATTGTTTTGATTTTCACTCACTAATAATGATCTGATATTCTTTGGATTCTGATTGGTGGACATGCTATCCTATATCACACAAAAACAAAGTGTTTGTTTCTAATATGTTGTTTACTTGTTGTTAGTTTTGTGTGTTTTTCTAGACGCTTGCCTCAATTTTCATGAGGGCCATTCTCCTACTGGCATGCTCATGTTGATGTTCACAACTTCTACTTTAATCATCCTTTTTGTAAGGGTTGTTTTGCCTTGTGTTTTAATGAAAAACTTAAATTTGAAAAAGTTGGCAAACTTATAGACCTAATCAAACTTTTAAAAATATTTATTAGGTTTTGAGTAATTATATTTCTAATGCAATTGTAATCAGACATTGAAAGTCTTAACAGGTCTTGATTTGTCTTGGAGAGTCTTCATTTTCTAATCGAGTGTGCATTCACTAATTATGTCTATGCAATCACCAAATGTTTTAACAATGGTATTTGGGTTTCAATATCCCAAATAGATACTGTATACATATAATATTTTCAAACTTTTATCAATTACTAATGCTCTTTATCTTGCATAACCCCTTCGAGTCTCAGTCTCTTTGAGTGGATGCCTTAAGAGGTCCACTAGGAAACGGGTGAGCAGACCATTGGTGCTTCACAGGATTGTTGTCCCTTTTATCACTTGTCATATATACCCTTGTCTCTTAAAAACATTCCCCTAATCTTTGCCTCCCATTTTCACCCTCCTCTAGTCATTTTCTACCTTCGTTATCCCTTTCCCTAACCTAAACCCTTTTTTGGTAGTTTACATGACTATGTCAACCACATCAACCTTGTATTGTTATCTATAACAACTTACTAAGAACTAAGTCAGCCATGGCTGACATATTTCATTATCTAGTAGTTTTTTGTCAGTTACAATACTAGGTTAATCGGGTTGACCTTGTCGACCAATTTTTTTGGATGAGTTTAGGGTTAGATCCATATATATAAACACAATCATTTTACCATTTCTAAAATAAAATAAGAAGTAATATATATTTCACATCTACTTATCCACCATTCTACTCGAGGAACAGGCTTAGGGTTTCATACTTTCTTTGGAGATACAAATCTTATCTTGTAGAAAATTATTTTGGATACATTGAGAGGTTGTATATCCTAGATCTGATTTATCCTTGTCATCCTTACATACCAAAACAACCTCTTACAAAGCACCTTATCCAAGGGAGAGATTGAGGCTCAATGGGTTCGTCTTCAAAGGTAAGTATTCCTAACTTTGTTCCTCCTTTGTAAGAGTAGATAGATATATATTTGCACTTCTCTTCCATGCCTTAGGATTCCATATACATTGATGTGAGTATATGTCTTCTATGCATGTTTAATTTTAATGTTTATTACCCCCACTTTGTGCCATAAGCTTTGGTGAGCACTAGATTAAATTTGACTTGTTATTAGTTTAGTAAATATAAAAACATAGGACCTAGTTAAAGTTATTAAATAGTTTTTATTGAATAGAGGCTTTGGAACCCTTCCTAGTGATATTATTATGATAAGATATCCCTTGATTAAGTCTAGTAGATCCATATTGGTCATGACCCCGATTATCTAATGTATCCCCAATCGAAAGTGTAATTAGGATCTATCTTCTCTAAGCTAGGATTGATTTGTAGATATGATGCATTTCCCATTGAATACATTATGATGAAAATGATTTGAATCTAACCCTTTTAGGATTTATTTCATGCTTCTCATTTCTATTATTCCATTATTTTTCTATATTTGTAATACTAGGTTGACCAAGCTGGTATAGTTTTAACTTTTGTGTGCAGGTTTAACACATAGTCACATAAAAATGATCATGTTATTTCTATATAGGTATTCATTAGATATAGGTTACTAGATTGAGAAAGTTAATATAGTAGTCTTATTCAGTCCCATTTAATAAACTATGTCAAATAGGTCAACTTAGTCTCCCAATCAACATCCAAAATAATAGACTATATCAAAAAATTCAACTTAGTCTTACAGTTAGCATTTAGATAAAACAATAAGTTAACCAGGTTGATTTAGTCATCTTAAGAGGCTTTTATAAAAAGGGTTTCATAGAAATAGGTTAACCTAGTCAACTTAGTTGATAGAACTTGCAAGCAACATTCAAGGTACTTCAACAAAAAATTTGCAATCCTCAGTATCTACCAACCCACCAAGGTTGCTTTATTTCTCTCTCTTTCAATTCAGTACTTCATTATAGTTATATTTTGTACAAGTTTGTACTCTTTAAAATTGTAATTTTAAAGCAAACTAAGTTAACCTAGTCGACTTAGTTTTTTGTTTTTTTTTCTAGAAGGTTAAGTCAACCTAGTCGACTTAGTTCTTAAGGACTCTTGCTTCTACAGAATAGTAGTGATCCATTCAATACTATTCCATAATGTTTACATATAGTGTTGTCTGAACTGAATCTGTACCATTCTTAATTCAAGAATTACCAACTATATGCTAGTAATTAATTCACACTTTCATTATTAGCTATTTGTATGCTTAAAGTAGCTCACATAGTCTAATTATGTGGTTTTTCAAATTGTCGATTAGTTGAACTATTTTTATCTTTTTGCACACACTACCAAATCACACAATACTCAAAATGCATTTAATATTTATCTTTCCAAGTCCCACCTACTTGGATTTCATCACCAAGGGGGAAGCTAACTTGGTTTTTTGGCCAAGTATAAACACATGGTTAATGATATATATTGGCAAAGCCCCTGAAACCCTTATCACTATGTGATTGTGAAGTGAGGGGGTAGGCCCCAATACCAATCTAGTACCATTGAAAACATAGATCCCTTTCAGCCTAAATGTCCTAAAACCATCCATAGATTGCTTTATAAGTTATCTATTTTTAGCAAACTTCCCTATCACACTTAAAATAACACTTTATAATAATCTAACAACACTTAGGATGACCACTTAGTTAGGATTTAATTTTTAGTTGAATGCTTACTGTCTGCTCATTATATGTTGTATTGTAAAAACTTGCATTGGCCAGCATTAGTGTAATGTTTTTTGTTGTGTGCCAATTGAATCATTCTCATTGATCTAATTATTTGTTTATTTGATTCCATTTCTTGTTTCAAATTACATTTGTAAATCTTTTCCTATTTTTAGCACACTATCATTCTATTCAACACAATATCTTACAGACTATCTTTTACCCTTCCTATAGTACTATTGACTTGGTCAACCCATTACTCTTTTTTGTAAATTAGGTTATAGTACTAAGTCAACCTAGTTGATTTTGTATCCTTATTAGACTATATTCTTTCTTATCTATAGTGTCAAGTTGACCTAGTTGATTCTGTACTCTTTTACCTTCTGTCTAGTAGTACTAAGTTGATTTAGTCGACTCTGTATCTCTCTTGGCCTAGTCTCATACCCTATTTATCATACTAAGTTGACCTAGTTGATGTTGTACTCTTATATATCTCTGGGATTATAGAACACAGTCAACTTGGAAAACTCTATATTCTTCTTATCTCTTTGATTTTACATCAGATTTGTCTTCCCTAATCTCTCTCCTTCATCATGAACTTCCTATTTGAAGACAATACTAAGTTGAATTCAATAAATATGATGAGTTATACCAACTCCAATAGGTTCTCCCATAGGTAGCTTATGGATCTTACCCTAGATGAAAGTAATGTGCATGTATCCACTTGTACTACAAACTATAGGACCCATCCTCATTCCTCTTCACTTCACAATCCTCTCTTCTCATTTGAAGATCAACTAGAATTAGAGTTTTCCCTAGAAATGATTTTCTTCATCAATGAGTTTCCTCAACATCAAGGAAAGGATATTTTTAATATTTACCATCTCATGATAAATGGTAAAGTAAAATAACCCCATTCACTTTCTCCCACATTCTCACATGGATTTGGGGACACTAGCTTATTTTATTCTCAACCTGTTCCCTCTCTTTTGACCCTTTATCATACCATGACATCTTCCTCTTTGATTTCCTCCACCTCTATGCCTAGTATCTCTATTAACATGGTAGGTTCTACATCTATTGGGCCTTTTCCAAGACCCACCCTTCTTAATTCTTCCACTAGTGCGTTGTTTGATACCCATGGTAATCATGCCTCTAGTTTCAAAATTTCTCATCCATATACTAGTACATATTTTCCACATAAGCAAATAATTCTACTAGTGCCTCACTCACCAAAAATTCTTCTCAAGCTACTACTAACACCCACAGTGGTACCCAAAACACTACTACCAATTCCAATGATTCACACAATACCAATAATACCACTCAAACCCATCAACTTCTATTAAACAATCTTAATCAAATGAATGCTTTCCAAGCTAACAATGCAAATCAAATGATGAAAATGCAAAATCATATTATCCATATTCAAATCCACCCTCAATAGTGTCCATGGGGAATGCATAACCAAAATGCTCCCCCACCTCCTCTTTGGGATTCCTATGGTAATATTATCCCTCAACCTCCCCTAGTTAACAAAATAATCAATCACCTTCAGAATGAGCCTTTTACATCTCAAATTTCTAACATTGATATAGGAGGTATCACCCCTAACATTACTTATAATGGGTCAACCGATCCTACTCTTCACCTAAAAACATTTGGAAATCTATACAAAGACTGGGTCAAGTTAAATACTTTTACCGCTACCAAGCTATTATCAAAGACTCTCACTGTTAGGTTGTGGAGCTAAAAGCTTCACTGATGCAGTCATGGAGGAGGTTGCTGAGTTGCAGAGCAACTGATGTCAGTTTGATCAGTTGATGTCGGTCATATACAGTGAGAAGAGCAACTGATGTTAGTCAGGGACCGGCCGGCATCGGTCACCTCCAGACAGACAGGGACCGACGTTGATCACCTGTGTGGTTCTAAAATTGTCAGTTGTACGAACAGTTAGTTAACAAACCAATTGTTTGCATGTAAAAGGCTAATTATAGACTTGAAGCTGTGGATCTAATTATTGTAATTAGATGTCTAATTATTTTTTGCATGAGATCTATATAATAAACTCATGGGCTGTATTGTAATTTGTGCTAGAGAGTAAGAGAGCAAAAATTAGCTCCTTTAGAGTGAAGAGAGCAAGGTGTGTTCCTCCTAGTGCCACAGTGCCAAGTATGGGTGCTGGTTTGGAGAATCAGAAGGATTCTTCATGTATGTAGGATCTTGGTCAGTAGGTGTGCAAGGCCACGTTTGGAGATCTACATGGTAAGTAAGATCATTGATTTGCAGGTGTATGTGTGTGTGAGATCTAGGTTTGTAGGTGTGCAAAACCAAATTGATTTGTAGGTGTGCAAGATCAGGGAGGTCAGCAACACAACAAGGAGCAATATCAGAGGAGATCTACTTAGAGTACGGTGTGTACTCAGTTGGAGAGCAAAGAGGAAGGCAAGGTAGATCCTTCCAAAGTAAGATCATTTGAGTTGCAGGTTGTTGCAAGTTCATGGGAGATCTACTTGGAGTGCATTGTGTACTCGGTTGAGTATGTGTGTATACTCGGTGTACTGGCAGTAGTGGATAATGACTAGTTGGAGGTGAACACCAACTTTGTGTTTGAGTTGTGTGTTGGGACCGTAAGAGATAGAGTGAGCTCTTGAAGAGATTTACTATTTATGCTCTAGATGTGTGTGAGCTCTAGAGATGTAAGGAAGAATACTGTTGCATCTTCTTTATTGTATTTCCTTCTAAAAGAGTATTAATACAATTGGGTATTGTCTCTCATATTCTGTGTTGTTTCTAAATTCTAGTTACTTATTGCTTCTGGTTATTTTTGCATGTTTAGTTGCTTGGTAATCAACTGTGCTTCCTAGATCCTGACAAAATGGTATCAGAGCATGTTTATTGTTCTAGATTCTTGACAAGTGGTATCAGAGCATGTTTGTTGTTCTAGATTACCTGACAAAGTGGTATCAGAGCTAAGGTTGTAGGGAGCAGGTTTGTGTTTGGTTACATGTCACTCTCAGGGGTTTTTGATTGAGTGGGAGTATAGCAACAACAAAAGAAAGTACACTAAGAATGGAGGAATTGAAAAGCATGAATGGTCAATTACGGTGTTATGGAAAGAAAGAACAGGTAAAGAAAAATTGTTGGTTGGTAGAAGATCAACATGAAGGAACTGAAGAAGCAGATGTTGTAGGGGTTGTTGCACAAGATGCTCTGGGATGTTTCTTGGATAAAGTAGAATCTTGGTTCATAGATTCTGTTGCCTCTTTCCATGCAGCCCCAAATAGAGGGGTTGGTGAGCCTTGTCAAAGTATTGGCAAAGGGGAAGTGTTGCTGAAATTGCAGGCAACCAACACATGGGTGTTGAAGAAGGTCATGCAGGTCCCAGTCTTGAAGATGAGGCTAATTGCTTTAGGAAAGTTCGGTGAAGAGAGATGCATAGAAAATCTCACAATAGATGCACTTGAATTAGCATGTGGTAAGAAAGCATGTACTCTTTATCTACTTGCTTGTATTACTGATTCCACTTTTATTACATAGGTGTGGCTTTGCAAGCTTGGTCACATAAGTGAGAAGGGAATGGATGTTTTTAAGATAAATGGAAAGAGTTCAGCTTCGAAGAGCATAGACTGAGATTTTTGTGAGTAGTGGGATGCTACAAGAAAGGATTGGATTTATTGCAGGAAAAGGAAGACTGATGTATTTGATAAACTTAAGAACTAGAAAGCCTTGGTGTTCTTGGAGGAGATGATGGACAGAGATCAGTGGATGGGGCTGAATACTTCTAAGCAGGGCAGTTTGGACATGGGTATGATTCAAAAAAAGCTCGCGGGTAAAAAGTCATCACTCACAAGCATACACAGGTACCAACATCAGTCAAGGGGAATTGACATCGAACAGATAGGTACTAACATCGGTCATGTGTAGACCAAAGAAGTCGATGGTGTCAAGCAGGTGGAGACCAATGTCGGCAGGATAACTGGCATCGGTGACCTGGACAGTCGTATGGAACTGACGTCGATCGGATGCAGACTATGTGGTGATTGAGGTTGGTCACTGGAATGGATTTTGGGCAGATAACAAGCTGTCAAGGAGTCTCAAATGCCCATATGGAGGACTGAAAGGGTAAGTAAGCCTCAAATTCATTGTTCCTCTTCTTTATACTCATTGCTCACTGTAGAGTAGGAAGGATCCAGGAAACAGTGGGAGCATGGCATGAATAGGATGCAAAACCAAATGGGAGATTTGGTAGGGTTGCCAGCTGGTATGGAAAGCACTGAGAGACGAATGGATTCCTTGGTTAAAGAATAGAGAGAATGGATACGTGAGATGGAAGGCCAGGTCATATGGTCTTGAGGAAGCTGCAGGATAGTGGTACAGGTTTTGACAGGTGGATGACAAAGTAGGGCTTTAGTCAATGTTAGTGTAACCATTGTGTTTGTCTTACCAGGTGGATGATGGTTGCAACATTATCCTGTTACTGTATGTGGTTGATATGCTAGTTGAAGGTTTAGACATATAGGGTTTTGCTGAGCTAAAGGTAAGGTTAGTTCAGTGGTTTGCCATGAAGAATTTGGGAGCAGTGAAATTCTTTGGCATGAGAGACATGGAAGATCACAGGTTGATTTTGTCTCCAGTGGGAGCTGATGTGATTCAGGTGTTGGTGAGGTTTAATATGTAGGATGCAGAACTAGAGCACACCAAGGGCTAGATAATTCAGTGTCTAAAATCATATGAGGTCTGGTATAGACCTAAGTTTTCCCCAGCAGTGGGAGCTGTCAGAGAGTTAGTAACCAATTTGGGGAAGTGGGTTCTCAGGTATTTAAGAGGGACCAACAACAGGTATACATGCTATGCAGGGTCAGGACTTCACTACATGGGTTTGTAGGTTTGAATGTGGTAGGTTATTTGGATGACAGGAGGTGCACCACAGGTTATGTGTGGTTGGTCTTCAAGATTGAGCTTGAAGAGGGATACAAGCCAAGAAATAGATTAGACGGTGTATAGGTACAGGTACAGTGCAGTTATTTATCTCCAAGTGGGAGATTGTTAGGTTGTGGAGCTAAAAGCTTCACTGATGCAAACATGGAGGAGGTTGCTGAGTTGCAGAGTAACCAACGTCAGTCTGATCAACTGACATCAGTTATATACAGTGAGAAGAACAACTGACGTCGGTTAGGGATCGGCCGTATCGGTCACCTCCAGGTAGACAGGGACCGATGTCAGTCGCTTGTGCGGTTCTGGAACTGTCAGTTGCATGAATAGTTAGTTAACGAACTAGTTGTTTGCATGTAAAAGGCCAATTATAGAATTGAAGCTGTGGATCTAATTATTGTAATTAGATGTCTGATTATTGTTTGCATGAGATCTATATAATAGACTCATGGGCTGTATTGTAATTTGTGCTAGAGAGTAAGAGAGCAAAAATTAGCTCCTTTAGAGTGAAGAGAGCAAGGTGTGTTCCTCCTAGTGCCACCGTGCCAAGTATGGGTGCTAGTTTGGAGAATCAGAAGGATTCTTCATGTATGTAGGATCTTGGTCAGCAGGTGTGCAAGGCCACGTTTAGAGATCTACATGGTAAGTAAGATCATTGATTTGTAGGTGTATGTGTGTGTGAGATCTAGGTTTGTATGTGTGCAGAACTAGATTGATTTGCAAGTGTGAAAGATTAGGGAGATCAACAACACAACAGGGAGCAATATCAGGGGAGATCTACTTGGAGTACGGTGTGTACTCAGTTGGAGAGCAAAGAGGAAGGCAAGGTAGATCCTTCCAAAGTAAGATCATTTGAGTTGTAAGTTGTTGCAAGTTCATGGGAGATCTACTTGGAGTGCATTGTATACTCGATTGAGTATGTGTGTATACTCAGTGTACTGGCAGTAGTGGATACTGACTGGTTGGAGGTGAACACCAACTCTATGTTTGAGTTGTGTGTTGGGACCGTAAGAGAGAGAGTGAGCTCTTGAAGAGATTTACTGTTTATGCTCTAGATGTGTGTGAGCTCTAGAGATGTAAGGAAGAAGACTGTGGCATCTTCTTTGTTGTATTTCCTTTTGGAAGAGTATTAATACAATTGGGTATTGTCTCTCATATTTTGTGTTGTTTCTAAATTCTAGTTACTTATTGCTTCTAGTCATTTCTGCATGTTTAGTTGCTTGGTAATCAACTGTGCTTCCTAGATCCTGACAAAGTGGTATCAGAGCATGTTTGTTGTTTTAGATTTCTAACAAGTGGTATCAGAGCATGTTTGTTGTTCTAGATTACCTGACACTTATGAGTGATGTTTTAGATTGGTAAAACCAACTCAAATTTCATTCCATCACTAGTTTGGAAGATTTAGTCAATACTCTAGTCCAAGAGTTCTAAACTAGTGATCTACATGAGAATACCTTAGCCCATTTTATCAATTATAAGTAACTTGAGACCAAAATCACACAAGATTTCACTAAATGATGGAAGACCTTGTCTAACAAATGTGAACATAATATGGCATATGACAACCTCTTTCATCTATTTACCAAGGCTCTTTTTCCCAAGTTATAATATCAGGTCCAGACTCTTTCTCCATTCACTTTAAAAGAGGCCATTGACCAAGCCAAGCGTCAATATTTCCTCATGCATTAATTTGAGCCATCCCAGCCTTATATGGGTACTTGCATGTTAATCAAGAATAATAATCATCATGATACAAATGATGGTGTCATTGACTCTTATGATATCATTCATACTATTCAAGCTTTTGTTCCTAACTAGAGTCTAAAATAAGCTTCTACTCCCAACCACATCACCAAGCCTCATTTATCTTTAACCAATAACATCAATGTTTATAAACCTTTATCCTTTGTAAAATTACAAAAATGTCTACCAAGGCCTATTTCATGAGAACTTGATCCTACTCATCCCATGAAATCTTGGTACGATCCCAATAAATTTTATTGGTTTCATGCTAGTTAGGGTCATTCTCATGAGACTTGTATGCAACTTCATTATTTGGTGATGGACTTCATTCTTGGTCCTAATTTTGACCATGATTATATAATTTGTAAACATAAATAATCATATGACATAACATTCAAATCCCATGAAACATAATATAAATCTCAAGCTTTGAATAAAGCTAATGCTCATTTGGCCATATATAAATATCCTCTTCCAAATCACCAAGATAACCCATATAAACATACCCCTTCTACCAATAATGTTGATAGTCTTCTTGACCCAGCTCTTGAAGAGAATGTGGTCAATATGACTAATATACAAAGGGTGGTTTCACTCATTTATCCTCATCCCATCTACACTCCTCAATTACTTTGCACATTTCATGTTATCCAAGATTATTATCCAACTCGCTTAATAGAGTTGGGGTAAGAAGACATTATATATTTTGATGAACCAATTCCAACACCTCCCTTGGATAACATTTCTTTCACCATTTCTACTATTTATCCAACCTCTTCACCCATCACCAATGATACTCAAATTTATATCAACACTTTTTCTCAAATCAAACCTACTTCAACTAACCCATATTCTCAAGACAATCAACAAACTTTTTCTCCAATTAAACCTTCCACCTCTTATCAACATAAATTCACATACACTTTAGTTCCTCCTTTTGAGGACCTCCTTTAACACTATGTACCTCTTTCCAACAATCGTCTTATAGTTTATGATGAATGGGATCCTATTACAGAGCTTACTAATATCTCATCTCAAATCCCATTTCTTGAACTTATGTGGACTTCTCTATGTCATTGTAATCATTTTATGCAACCTCTATTTGAAATGAACATCCCTCATCCTAACTTATTAGGATGGGAAACCACCTTATCCAGATCAAAAGATAGCATTTTACAATAGTGCAAAGATATGTCCATACATGTTGATAAAATAATGGACACTTCTATTTACCTCAAATTCCCATTACTTCTATGATCCCCAATGAGATTCTACTTCATGTGAATGATCTTCTTCTTTTTATTAGTATCCAAATCAGTGATATCCAAGTCAAGCATATTTTGATTGACAAGGTACTGGTATTTGTGTTGCCTTTCTTGATTTTGTGAAAACCATTGGATATTTTTAATGTAATCTTAAGTCCACACACAACACATGTCAAGGTTATGAATGAAGGAAAATGCCTCCTTTTGGTTTTATGTGGCTCCCTATCACCATCCCACCTATTACCATTTGCATGAAGGTGATGATATTCAAATTTCCTCTATCTTATAACATTTTTCTTTGTAGGTCATGGACTTATTAGATGAGAGTAGTTGCCTCTTCTGCTTACCAATGTGCTAAATTTACTCATAATGGAGTCATCTATAGGATTCAAGGTAACACTAATCCTTGGAATTTTAAACAGTTCTAAGTCTGTGGTATATTTAATATTCCTACCCTTGAACCCTTACCAAACATTCCATTTCATGAATCTCAATAGTTTAACTTTCTTGTCAATTCCACCTGAGGTTACAATGGTCACTTCAAACTCATCAAGAATATACCCCCTAAACTCCTAGATTCTTATGATGATGACCTCAATGAGACCAATCTAAAGATTAAAACCTCAGATCTATCACCTCATCTCATTTCTCAACTTTTCCCTTCATTATAACCTCATTCTCATCAACCACCTTGTGATGATATACCTATTATCTTAACTAAGACTCAACATTCCATTCATCACACCACTTCGGATGACTAGGTCATCCCTATCTATACCATTGATCTTCATACACTTGATTATAACAATGGCTATACCTTAGATGATCCATTCGAAGGAGGTCTTGTTCAACCCTGAGATGCTAAAATTATTCATTATCATTCCTCTTTGTTTCAATCTTTTAGTATATATTCTATCATTCCATCCTATATCATTCCTAATTTTATCATTTTTCCTTTTGATTGTAGGGTAGATATGGTGTGCACACTTCAATTTTTTGAATATCCTCATATAAGTATGCTTATAGATTATGTTATGACTAGTCCCTATCACTTTTCCATATACCAAGCCCCTTTAGCCAACTTATCCTTGAATTGCTTGAGACTGTCCTTTAACCTTCTGTGCATCCTACCGCTCCCTCACTAGATTCTAGTTTGGATCCTATTCCTAATCCCTCTATAGCTGAGTCTCTTCCTATTTTTTTATCCTATTTCTCCTTCAGTCGAGCCTTGCCCAATCTCTCCACCATACCCATCTTCTATTGGTGATGGTTTGCTTACTTTACCATAATTTTATCCTTTGCCCACTAAATGGGCCAATTAACCATATTGTGATATTCATATAATTATTGATCATTGGATTAAACACTGTTCATTATACCAATCTTCCTCAGCTTTCACTTTTACTCCTCTTGTGAGTACACCTACCAAGTCCACTCACAAGCGTATGTGTTTCTTCCATGGCACAAATAATCAATCATCCACAAATTGTTATAAGTTACAATAATATATCGACACAATGTGCCTACCACTCCTCAGCCCACAAATAAGGTCATACCTCCCGTAAAAGTATTACCTAAATATCTTCCCAAATATGGAGAGATATATTGTCTCTGGCACCAACATGGTACTCATCATATTGATTGATGTTACATCCTTTAATAACATCTCAAAGATCACCTCACAACCATTCCTATGCCTATACCCCTCCTCCCATAGGTTGCCCTCATAAGAAGGTTCCCCTTTTCTAGCCCATGGATCCATCACCTATGGTCCCTTATCTACCTAGTATTTCTCCACCCATGATTCCCTCACCCGTGGACCTTCACTCACCCATGGATCCCTCTCTATCAATGACCCCACCTGTGGCCCATTCTCCATTAGTGAACCCTTCATCCCCCATAAAGTCCACTCCCATTATTTAGCCTAAACATCCCATACATGATATCCCTCATTAACATTATCCTTTAGGCATTCTTATATTTTTTATTGAGGAGATTTGACGTGAAGTATTTTCTCAACTTTCCCTGAAGATCGATGAGACTTTGGCTACAGTCCAAGTTTAGCTTCATAAAGACTAATCAGGTGTTATGGATAATGTTTATGGACAAATATATCAGTACTTATGAGCACAATCATGGTGTTATTACATTTATTTCCTCATTTTTATTAGATGTGTGTTACAAATTTACATTTATCTATTTTTATCATCTGACATTATGTTAGATTCTTATCTATCTTACATGGAAACTTTTGTTTCACACCACATGTTGCTTATGATATCATTATTATTATATTCTTTTATGGATTATTTTTCATAATTATATACTTTTTCTTCTTGAGTTAATTTATTATGGTTGCCTTGTTCTTTTTCATGATTATTTGATATCTTATCTCTATAAACATGGATAATTATTATTGTGACTTAGTTATATAAACCTTGCCTCCCTATTCCTCATTTACCATGTGATCAATTAGCAAAAAATTCATCTTTTTACAATCTCCTTTTACCCATCCACATTGGATCTCCCCTTCTTCCCCTTTATTCCCTTTCACAAACTAAGCATACACATGGTTGAGAATTGAGATAACATGTTGGTTCATAGTTAAGCCTAAGTATCCTAGTCAGTCATATCTTTGGATACTTAGCTTCCTTTAGCCAAAGTCCAAATCTCATTCATGTGTATCACTCTATATCTCATGATCGGTCATTCTAAGTCTGTATGGAGGAGGAATCTCAAAAGACATAAAAATTCAAAAGCCAAATCATTTAACAAAAGGCAATGATCTAAAAGTCAACATTCAAAAATTTTAAAAGTCAAATCATGCTAAAAGACATGATTCTAATAACATCTCCTCTTTCTAATAAAATATCAAATTAAAAATTTGGCCTCATGATGGAGATGAGGTCCATTGGGGTATGGTAGGCTAGTAGATTAGAAAATGAGAATTTAAAAAAAAAAAAAAAAAAAAAAAAAAAAAAAGATCTCTTAGTGCTACCTACTTTCTCACACAAGTACCCAATCTTCACAGTAGATTGATGGTTCTGTAAGGGGTCCTGAGAAATGGGGAATATGTCATGGGAAGGTATGTTCATTTTAATTTTCTTGTTCAAAACTACCAACATTATTTTATCTTAATACCACACTTATTTGCCTACATAGATTTGTGCTTATAACGAACATGTGTCATTTGTATATTGATAGTCACTAGTCACTTAGTGTCTTCTTATATTCTTAGTGTGCCTCATGTCTCTTAAGGAGTTCTCATAAGATTCATATATTATTCTTCTTAAATTCCCTTTTTCACTCTCTAAAATCCTAATATTTCCCCTTGAGAAGTATTATCTTTTTCACTGATTACTCCCCCTAGGGATTCCATTTGTGAGTTGCAGTGTAAGACCATGGATAGGACCTAGCCTTCCTCACAAATTACCAAAATTTTCAAAATAATATTAAAAACATCTCCTTTTACCATATTTTCACATTGTTTCCACCTCATTGGTGTTTCCTTTGTGAGTTGAAGTGTAAGACCATGGATAGGACCTGACCTTCCTCACAATTTTTTTCAAAATCCAAGTCACAATGAAATTACATGTGTCAAATATGAGATAAGATGTGATTTATTATGAGTTACATGTCATTGACATGTTGCCCATCTTGATTTAGTATGTTTTATGCTTACTTCATTAATCTTTCACTTTTATCTTCTTAATTTTTGATTGCATGTACAAATCCAACACTTTTCATTAAGTTTTGTATACTTCCCAACTTGAATTATTGTGATTAATTTAAGACCATTTTACCAATTTTGTTTCTCTTTTATACTTCCCAATGTGATTTAGTATCATTTATTGAATTAATTTATTTATTTTTATACCATTAGTCTTTACGTGCTTTCCATTTTATTACATTATTTTCATACTTCACAATGTGATTTAGTGTGATTTTACTTATTTTAATTTGGTACCAATCTTTTTCATGGTTTAAAAACATTTTTTCCCCACTTGTCTACAAATTTTTGGTTTATTATACTTAGTCATCTTTTGTTATTACAAATTTCCCAATGTGAAATAGTGTGTAGTGAATCTATTTTGATTAATTATCCTTTTCCAAGTCCTTTTTGCTTGTTTCTTTTTAACCATGCATGTGTATTAAATAATACTAAAAAATAAAACACCACACATATATTTCCTATAACATATACAATAACAACAAAATACATGTGTTAGAAAGAAATATATCCATGCATCCACAACCATAACCAAAATATAACCCATAAGATCAACATCCAACTATCAAAACAAAATATCTCTATATATAATGTGTTTTAATATAAATAGTACAAAAATACATCACTCCAGCTCTATGGATGGGCTCCTTCATGTCTATCTCATGGCCTCACCACATTGTCCATAGATGCCTTAGACTGTCCCCTCTGCATAGTGCATTATAATGAGGCCGTTCATGATCTCAACCCTGTTACCTATCCTTGTAGGTTGGCCACGTAGGCTTATACCTATCCTAACTAGATAGTGGTATACATGTCTGTGGCTCTCTCCTAAGCCAAGGCCTACAAAGCCTATAATTCTCCTGCTCCCACCCCTACCAGTTGATAAAATCCATCTCCACATGCCTATAGCTACCTTGTATCCTCCCTCACCAATCTAAACCAACCCACCTAAGCTGGGGTAGATGGTACCAAAAGATCATCTAGTGTGGTGGGGTCGTATGGTGCCAACACCCCATCCAAATTATCATGGAGTGCTACCATAACTAAGGATCCCCATTTGATCTCATTAGCCACATGATCTAAAAAATTCAAACAAAATAGATATTAGATCATATATAAATCTCAAAATCCATTTATTTACCATGATATCCAACTAGTATTCTATCTTAAAAATTAAAAATCATAAGCATTTATTACCTATCCTAGTATCACCAACCACCATCTTCCCATTTGCTCATCCATCGAGCACAATATTTCCATTAGCTCATCCCCAGAGCACCTTGTCTATGGGATGCCTCCCAATCAAAGCAAAAATTAGAGTCACCACTCATGCACATCTTGAGCCCCTCCTCAATAGTGCCTTTATCAAACATCTCTACCCTAGGTTGATTGACATGTCATCTTAGATAACCACCTTATGTACCTGCTCCCACCACTAACATCTCTATCAATGGTGTGATCGAGGTGGTCACTAATCCTCTTATCGTGGTGCTAGCTATGGTACCTACTACACCCCTACATCTACATCTATGCCCTCTCCTCCTCTATTTGCCAACTATCATGCTCAACCAATCTATGGTCACACATGCCATGGTCTGATCTTTAGTCTCTTGACTAATGATCCTCATCCTCCTCTCCCCCTTGGATCTCTTACATGTTATGACCAAAATGTGGGCACCACTATAAAATCTAGTAGGTGTGGGAGTCTAAAATATCTTGGCAAATGTGCCATTAGATATGACTCTACCCACTAGGTATGATATCCTATGTTTGCACTCATGATAACCCTAGTACCACAGTCACCCAAATCATCCAAATGTCACAATATGTGTATAAGTTTGCCACATGATCTCTCCTCATGTGACTATCTACAACACTGACACATGGGGCATGACCTATACTACATGATCCTATTTCCATCTCACAACCTAGGGTAATCAATCATCGACCACATGGGGTAACCCATCTAGATGATACATCAATAACCTCTCATATATTTAGGTGCTTAGTAATACCACTAGTTCACTAGTCTTCTTCCCTTTGTATAACATCCCATACCTATCATGCATGAGCTAAACTTAGATGATAGACACTAAGTCATAGAGTGTACCTTAATCTAATATGGACTAACATAAGGCTATTGTATATAATGGTACCTTGTTGTCTAACTTATGACATAACATTCATTTTGTCACAAGTCCTATCATAACCTTCTAGATATCTAGAATCTGTGCAATGACCAAAGGAATTTTGTAGTTATAATCATAAGGTAGTTCCCCCAATGGGTATACCTATTCATTGAAGGTGTTTTGTAGTTGTAGTTAGAGATCAAAACCTTTATTAGGTCATGAATGCAACAAAGGATGACTCTAGTGATATTTAGGTTACATTTCCTTAATTTAGTTTCTAAAGTACTAGTGTTTATTGACAGTGTCAATTAGAACTTTATTATTAGTTAGGTCTTGAGTGGATTAATGTTTTAATATGTGTTGATCAATCATTAATTCCTTGAAATGGTCTTGTGAAGAAAAGCTTTACAGTGTTACTTAGAGTTATTTCTCCAACTAGATCATGAGTCTTTGACATGATTCACAAGTTTTGTTCAAGAAACCAAACCCTAAACAAGTCTTGAGTTAAGTTTTTTAGGTTTTTTAGTGTATTGAAGAAGATTGAAACTTGAATATGTCATGGCTAATTTCAAATGGTTTTTATATTCAAAAAGACCTGATAGGTTTAGAACTTAAGCAAAATGTCTTCACAAATCTTGATTACATCTTCATAGTGTAAAATGACTATTAAAATCTTGATTAGGTCTCTAAATGGATAAAGGTATTCATTTATTTTCTTCAACTCCTACATAACCTAATTAGGTCTATAGTGAAGATAAAACATAAGATTTTCTTTATTTTTCACTCTTATTGATTCAAAACATCTAGGAATAAGGAAGGATGTTGGAAGAAACTGAGAGGTTAACCCATTCCTACTATTTTTTGAAAAGTGTAATACTATTTAGGGTTCCTCATTTTGGTACTGAGATATGGTGATTTTGGTAATGCATTTTATTTTCCACTTGATTCGTACTCGGTGAAACATTATGCTACCAAATTGGTAGCTTAAAACTTATCATTGAAACTTGTTGCAATCTCATAAGTCCTTCATGATGAATACAAAGAAAGGATTTGTGTGTTGAATATGGCGTTTCATTTTCTAATTCTAGTTCTCATTTTTAAGTGTGTTGATCCAAACCCTACAATGTGGTCAAAATAGTTATCCTTAAGTGGAAACCCAAACTACATGTGAGTCATTTGGTATTAGAGCTTCATTTCATTGATGGGATAAAATGTGCAAAGTGGAGACTCAATTGGAGTCTATTCGTAAATTGTGAAAGAGAAGTTTACACCATTAGAGAAATGGCACACCATGGAAATGTTATGCAAGGAGGGGAAAGAGCAAGAGGACCTCATGTGGTAGATTTGGCAAAGATGATAAGAGGTATGAATTCAAGGTTGGATGAAATGGAGTTGGATTAATGGAGAAGTGCTCATGGTGATGACGTGAGTGAGGATGAAAAAGAAGCTCAAGAGCTTAGACTAGAAGATATAGAGAATGAAGTTGAGTCAAGATTTCTCAGAGCTATAACAATAATTGGTAGTAAGACAAAAATGGATACACCATGCTACAATGGTAACTTGAATCTTGAAGAGATCATGGATTGGATAACATAGATGGAGAAATATTTTAATTATGAGTCTATGGAGGAGCATAATAAATTTAAATTTGTGTGTAAAAATATGAAAGGTAACACCTCACTATAGTGGGATAATATGTAGGTAGAAAGATAACATAAAAATAAGGAGAAAATCAGGTCATGGGATAGGATGATCATAACATTGAAGGCAATTTTTTTGCCTAAGGACTAAAAATTGACCCTATTATAAAAATTAAAAAATTTTAGGTAGAAAGAGATGACTATTAAAGACTACACTGAATAATTCTATACGCTCACAATAAGAGCAGGACATGATGAAGGTGACCCTGAAAAAGTGGTGAGGTATGTGAATGGATCATGTTTTCATATTCAAGATGAAATTATTTTTTTGAACCTATGGATCATAGAGGAAGCTTATCAAAATATATTAAAGGTGGAGGAAAAGATAGAAAGGAGGCAATAAGAAAACTCTAGAGTTAGAGGACAATATTCGAGAGGACAAGGATATAACAATGATGAAAGAGGTAAATAAAATAATGGAAGAGAAGTGAGAAGTTCACACAATCAAAATTATGACATGAGAGGAGGATAATATTCAAGAAGGATATGTTCGTATGGATGAGGTAGAGTCAGAGTTTTTTATGGTAATTATTTTGACTATAATAAGTATGATACTCATAAGTGGGAATGTTATTCAAAAATCCCTTTGAATAATGGTAAGAGAGATGAAAGGAAAAATCATGTGGCTTTTGGAGATGAAGAGAGCTTTGGTTCTCCAAGTCATACAAAGGTGGTGAAACAAAGAGAGGATATATTGATGAAAATAGTGATGTTGAAACTAGCCAAGGAGGTAGATGAATCGACACAATAAAAGAGTTTGTTTAAGATTGTTTGCAAATAAGATGTAAGTGTTGTAAAGTTGTAATTGATAGTGATAGTAATGATAATTTGGTTTCTCATGAAATGGTAAAAAAACTTAGGCTGATAAATTTTCAATATCATACACCATATAAAGTTTCTTATTTTCTTAAAGGGCATCAGATGTTTTTGAATAAGCAATGTGTGGTGAATTTTCAATTAGTTTGTATAAGGATGAGGCTTTTTGTGATATCATGGCCATGGACATTTGCCATTTCATGTTGGGTAGGCCATGGTAGTCTGATAGGAGATTAGTACATAAATAAATATCAAACACATACTCTCACAAAGGATGGAAATAAATTCACATTGAGTCCGTTGAAGGATAAGGGAGATGAGGTGGATAATAGTTCAAAGGCCATGTTGGTATCTGGTAAAGAGTTTTTGAAGGTGGATAATGAGGAATAGGTATTATTTACATTGATTTCCAAATTGGTATAGGTTTTGGAAGCCACTATAGTAAGTTATTTACCCATTGAAATTCATAATATGTTAAAGAACTATGTTAACATTGTAACAAGTGAGTTGCCTGATCGACTACCACCTATAAGGAGTATTAGTCATAATATGGATTTAGTGTTAGGAGTAAGTTTGTCTTGAAAATTATCCTATAGGTTTTCTTCAATGGAAAATAAAGAGATAAATAAGCATGTGCATGAGTTACTAAATAAGGGTTTGATACATGAGAGTCTAAGCCCATGTGTAGTTCCATCTATTTTGGCACCAAAGAAAGGTGGGGAATGGAGAATGTGTATGTATTCACATGCAATAAACAAGTTCACCATTAATTAAATGTTTTCATTTCAAATAATGGTTGACTTAATGGACTGTTTGAGTGGAACAAGGTACTTCACCAAGATTGATTTGAAGAGCAGGTATCATCAAATCTACATAAAAGAAGGTGATGAGTGGAAGACCAAATTCAAGATGAATGAAGGGTTGTATGAATGGTTAGTCATGAAATTTGTATTGCTAAATGATCTAATACATTCATGAGGCTCATGAATAAAGTGATAAAACCATTCACAAGTAAGTTTTTAATTGTCTATTTGGATGCCATTCTTCTTTTTAGTCATTCGAAAGAAGAGCATTTATAACACTTGAAGTTGGTGTTTGATAAGTTGAAAGAGGAAAAACTATTGGTAAATATAAAAAAGTGTAGTTTCATGAAAGAGGCACTGATATACTTGGGGTTTGTGATCTCAAGAGAGGGGTTTAAAATGGATCTTGTGAAGGTGAGAGAAATTTTTGATTGGCCTTCGCCAAAGAGCATGTTTAAGGCATAGAGTTTCCATGGGTTGGTTAGCTTCTATAGAAAATTCTTCCAAAATTTCAATGGTATATGTGATCCCATCAAAAATACTATGAAGGGATATAAATTTTTTTAGTGGAATGATGAAATAGAGATTAACTTTCAGTTTTTGAATAAAAGAGATGGAAAAACTAGTTTTAGCCTTTCCAGATTTTGGTAAAGTGTTTTAATTTGATTATGATGTAAGAAAAACAACCATAGGAAGTACTAAAGTGTTTTATCCTTTCATTTCTTATTTTAGTGATAATTTCAATGAAGCTAAGAGGAAGTACTTAGTTTATGACCAATACTTATAAGCAATAGGGAAAGCTCTCAAGAAATGACGATATTACTTATTGCCAAAGGAGTTCATGTTGTACACAAACACTCATGTTTTGTAGTTCATAAAAAAATAAGGTAAGATAAAAAAATTACATATTAAATTGGTAAAGTTTCTTTAGATCTATTCTTTTGTTTTGAATCATAGGATTGGCAAGTCTAATAAATTAGCAGATGCCTTAAGTAGGTGAATTCTAGTAGTGATTGAGTTGAAAGTAGAGGTCATTAGATTTAAAGAGATGATGGAATTATATGAGGAGGACTTAGATTTATGAGATGAATGAGTAATGTGTAGGAATCCAAAATATACTAATAAGACTCTATGGTTAGAGTATATGATACAGGATGGTCTCTTATTCAAGGGATGAAAGTTGTGCATACCATAATGTTCCATGTGAGCAAAATTGTTGAAGGAGAAGCATAAAAATGGACTTACTAGTCATTTTGGATATAACAAGATGTTGAAAAGATGAATAATGGATATTACTAGCCATAGATGGTAAATAATGTGAAGAAATTGATGAAATAATGTAGAATTTGTCAACATACTAAAGGTAAAAGTTAGAATGCTAGTTTGTATTAGCCATTGCCCATTATGAATAGACCATGGGATGTGTTAAGTATGGATTTTATTCTTAGTTTGCCAAGAATACAATGAGTTAATTATTATATCTTCATTTTTGTGGATATATTTTCAAATATGGCTTAATTTTTGGCTTGCAGGAAGAACTAGTGATACCACACACATAAAACTAATTTTTTATTTTAAGAGATTGTGAGTTTACATGGATTGACTCAGAGTATTATCTCATATAGAGACATGGAGTTTGTTGGACACTTATAGAAGATGATTTGGAATAAGTTGGTAAATTGATTAGATTTTAATTCATCTTATCACCCCTAAATAGATGGGAAAATAGAGGTGGTCAATCAGAGTCGAGGCAACTTATTGAGATGTCTAGTTGGTTATAAACCCAAATAGTGGGACTTGATGTTGGCATAATATGAATTTACATACAATGATTTATTCAATTGAAGTATATGTATGAGTCATTTTAGATTGTGTATGGAATCAAACCTAGAGTAGTGTGTGAGATGAGAAGTATAGTTGAGATTAGTAGGAGAAGTGCAGATGGTAAAGATTATGCTTAGTCCATGCATGGGGTGCATCAAGATATCAAGAAAAGACTTAAAGAGAATTCTATAAAATACAAGCAACATGATGATTTGCATAAGAAAGAGGTAAATTTTGAAGCTATGGACTTGGTATTAGAACATTTGCATAAGGAAAGGTTTATGAAAGGTGAATATAACAAGCTAAAGTGGAAAAATATTAGACCTTGTAGGATTTTATAGTTCTCAGCTAATGCATATGAGATAGAGTTACTAAATGGAGTAGGCTTCTTGCCTATCTTTAACATGGTTGATTTGTACCCTTATATTAAAGGGGAAATAAGTGATAGCATGGATTTTTCAAATGAAGACTAGAAAGAGTAGTCATAAGTAGATAAGGATGAAATTGAGGTTATTTTAGACATTCAAATATAAAAGAAGACGTGGTCGTGAGTACTAAGAGTACCTAGTCAAGTGGAAGGGTAGAAAAACTAAAGACATAACTTGGATGACTACATCTGAGGTTACCAAGCATGGAAAATCAATAGAGTAGATAACTAAATGGTCATGAGTGGGATCTCATGATCATTTTAATCTACCATAGGTGTCTGATGCAGGAGCATCCATGGCAGCCAAACTATCTTATATTGCATAAAAATAAAGTGTTTATTTATAAGTTGTGTTTGATTTTTATTGGTTTAGTGTGTGTTGTTATATATGGTTGCCTCAATTTTTATGATGACCATTCGAATAACATCATGTTTGTGTTGATGTTCACAAACTCCACTTTCATCATCCATTTTTTAAGAGTTGTTTTGTCTTATGTTTTAATGACAATTTTCAATTTTGAAAAGCTGGTAGACTTCCAGACCTAATCAGACTTTTTTAGATCTCTATTAGATCTTGAGTGATAAAGTTTATAATGGAGTTGTAATTAGACATTGGGAGTTTGAACATGTCTTTATTTATCTTAGAGAGTCTTAATTTACTAATTGGGTGTGTATTCACCAATTAGGTATGTGTAATCACCAAATGTTTTAATAGTGATATTTGGGTTTCAATATCACAAAAAGGTCTTAGCAATGACCAAAGGCATTTTATAGTTGTAATTGAGAGGTAATTCCACAAGTAGGTCTATATAGTCATCAGAGGTGATTCATAGTTGTAATAAAAGATTATAACCCTGATTAGGTCATGAATGCAATGAAGGATAACTTTAATTCTATTTGGGTTTTATTTACCTAATTAGGTCTCTTAAGTGTTATTTTTTATTGACAGTGTTAACTAGAACTTAATTCCTGATTAGGTATTGAGTGTATTAACATTTAAATATGTGTTGAGTGGGTGTTACTTCCTTGAAATGGTATTATTAAGCAAATTGTTATAGGGTAGTGTTTCTTAGAGCTATTTATTTGACTAGGTCATGAAGCTTCGACAAAATTCACAAGTGTTATTTAGGAAACTAAACCCCAAATAGGTCTTGGGTGGAGTTTTGTAGTTTTATGGTTTATTGTAAAAGATTGAAACCCTACTAGGTTGTGGCTATATTCAAATGGTTTTTGGCTCCAAAAAGACTTGAAAGGGTCTAGAACTTGAACAAAATGTCTTCATAAATCTCAATTACATCTTCATATAGTGTAAAATGACTGCTAAAAGCTTGATTGTGTTTCTAACTGGCTAAAGACATTTATTTATTTTCTTCCACTCTTACATAACCTAATTAGGTCTATAGTGAAGATAAATTATGGGATTTGATCTATTTTACACTCTTCTTGATTTGAAACATCTAGGAACATGGAAGGACATTGGAGGAAACTAAGAGGTCAGTGTATTATTGATATTTTTGGTAAAATGGATTTCTATTTGGGGTTCCTCATTTTGGTACCGAGACATGGTGATTTTGGTAATGCATTTTTTTCCTTTTGATTGGTACTCAATGAAGCATTATGCTACTAAATTATGGCTCAGAACTTGTCATTAAAACATGTTGTAACCTCAAAATTCATTCACAATGAATACAAGGAATGGATTCATGCATTGAATTTGGTATTTCATTTTTTGATTATAATTCTCATTTTATAAGTGTGTTTGCCCAAATCCTACAACATGGTTTTCTCCTAGTTTTTTAAAGAAGGTAAAAAAGCTAGGAATGTTAAAATCCTTGGACCAAAAATGATCAATTTGAGTAAAAATAGTTAAAGTTATTATCTCCAAGTCAAAATATCCCATATGAATAATTCATTATAAAAAATCAATAATTGACCAATTTTTTTGAAAACAAAATAAAAATAAAATGCAAAATTAGCTAAGTCTTTAGCCTTGTTAGAATTTAAGCACCTGGTTAATGTACGATGGATTTATGATTGTTTCCTAGTAGGTTATCAAGACCAACATGTGTCCAAACACACTCCAAAACCTAATTTATGCTCAAACAAACACTAGAACTTGCTACCTTGATAATCAACCTATCAGATTTGGATGTGTGTGCATACCCTTGTGGGCACACCTCCCAAATCTTGCCCATTATTTATACAAACTCTAGAACCCAACATGTTGTTTAACTCTCTCATAGATCTCAAAAATTAGTCATGCACCCCAAGTTTTCTACCATTAATCCATAGTATTCTTTCACACATGCAAGGGTTTTTAACCTAACTTTAAATCTTTTCAGTTTCCCCATTTATGATTCATTCCAATATGCTACCATTCATACTCTTGCATTCCCATAAAATCTGACATTGTAAGGTTTCATCAATTCAACTTGTTTCCAATCAACAGGAGCTAAGTTTATCTTTTATAACTATGGAATTGATATTCATAAGTTTTCCTCAGTATTTGATCAATTAATTAAATATTTTCTCTTAGAACTTATCCAAAAGATTTATGTAGAGTTCAAGTTTTTTTTGGTGTAGCTTGTCAAGGTTTGTTATTGGTCTAGACATCATCTAGATCCTGAACCTCTAATCCACACATTGATGGGTTTATAAGCTTGCCCAACATTCTTCATATCTCAAGGGTTGGTCACACCACCATTGAATTTTGAAGCCTTCTTAAACACCTATCAAAATTTGATACCTTGCAAGACATCCTATCAGACTCTGACAGTTATCTATGTACATATCAAAACTTGATCACTTATTAGGCACACCATAAGACTCTGACCCTTTTTCAAACACACTCTCATATTCTGCATCCTACTCAAGCACTCTTTAGACTCATAATTTTTACAAATACACACCCTAGAATCTATTTTTTTCTTGAACAAGGCTATATTTCCATCTTTCTTCACAAGATGAACTCAGGTTTTGGTTTTTCTCATAGACAGTTGATTTTTATCAAATGTCAACATTCTGGACCCTGATCAAATAAAATCATAAGAAAATTACCCTAAAGAAGACCCCTAAAAAAAATGTCTTCGATTGGAAGAAAATACATACGTGAAATATCAATTTCAAGGGGTTGTTCTACCCTCACACCTAGATTCAAACATTAAAAAATAATATATACTGATCTAGGTCACATTAACATGGAAGAATTTTGAAAAAAAATTAGTGGGTTACATAAGAGAGATTATGGATAAAGCATCCATGATAATGGATTGGATCAAGCAGTTGCCTTTCCCATTTCATTACAATGTCTAGTACTAGTGCTAACATTACCTAAGAATTATGATTTAGAAAAGAGGGAGATCATAAATCTAAAAGGAGAGTATATATTATGCTTAGGTCCAAAGTATATTGATCATCTAATGCAACTACCCGATAGGTAAACATTTATCAATTTGAATCCCATATCTACTCAATAATTTTGGGATTCCAATACTAGTTCCTATTCTAAATGGGTCAACCAGTAATGGTTGACAAAACCAAGACACAAATCGACAAGGCTTCTTAAGAATCTTTCCATATTCAAATTCATGAATGAAATAAATGATATGATCACACTCTTGCATAGAGTAGTGGGGTTCCTTATTGCAATAAATTTCTAGACATGGGTGTATAAATACATATAGATCATTCACCAAAATAAATAATACATTAATTAGGGATAATTAATTAGTGATTCTATTCAAAAGTAGTTAATAGAGGTCAATACTACTTCCAAGTTATATATGAACTCTTATCTCATCTATACTATTGCCAGGAAAATATTATCTAGTGGTTTGAATATAATAGGTGATATGTAAACTGTTATAATAGATGATTTCTATCTTTATCTCTCTTTGAAGGAAAGTGAGCATCATTTCCAAAATGTATATGATGATTTTTTACAATATGTGATTAAAATGTTCAAACCAGGATCATACAATATGAGGATATCAATTCAAGCTTCTACAAAGATTTCTAGATGGGGAGCTTATTCATACAGTTACCAACTTTCACCTACCTAAGAATTTATGGCAATGAAATTGATCCACACATGCTCCTGAGGTATGTAGATGATAAGTGGGCCTTAATGAAACTAGTAAGGCTATTAGTTAAAATACACAAGCTCTTGAATAATAAACATAAGTCAAGAATTAAGTTTCCCATTTCTATTAATCGGTACACTTGTGCCTCTTTGGCTAAATACAAATTGATTGATGAAGAAATGAATATGAAAACCCTTCAGTCATTCAAATTCAGACCTTTGTTTGATTCTAAAGGCCTAGTTAATAATATTCTTGATTCTTCATATCAACATGTGCATCACTTTGAATACTATTGGATAGACTGTGATGATGAGAAACATGTGAAAATTTGTGATTACTCATGATTCACTTTGGAACTGGTTATTGTATTTGACATATTGGAGATCAAGAATAATATAGTAGATGATGAAGATGCATTGGACCCCATATATGAAGAAGAATGAATTGAATAAAAACCTCTTCCAAAAGTAGATTGGTACAAGAAAGAATCTACTTCACTCATTGATAGTACCTAAGGTGTGTTGCATAAAACTCTCAAATGGTTGAAAAGCAAAGCTACCAATGTTGATAAAGCGTGATTTCCTCCTCCCATGAAAGATATTGAATTATCAATTACTCATATATAACATCAAACATAAAAAGGAACATTTTCAATAGTAGGAACTAACAAGGATTTAGAAGAAATTGAATCATGAACAAAAGTTGAAGCTGTCACATAAACTATTCTAGTGCAAAAGCCACTCAAGTTGAAAATAATAAGACTAGGTGAAAATTTCCTAGATACTCCAAACATTTATATTTTAGAAGAAGTTCCTCTTGATAGTCTTGCCCAACATCAAACTTTGGTAACCAATACTACATAAGAGTTTCTAGCTCCTGATATATCCTTCCTATTTGATTTTTTTGTTCCTTATCTGATCGATACTTAAATACCATTGCCTCTTGTTCAAAAGGTTAAATTTACTAATAAATCTTCTCCTACAACATGGTTTTCTCCTAGTTTTTTAAAGACGGTAAAAAATCTAGGAATGTTAAAATCCTTGGACCACAAATGATCAATTTGAGTAAAAATAGTTAAAGTTATTATCTCCAAGTCAAAATATCCCATATGAATAATTCATTATCAAAAATCAATAATTGACCAAATTTTTTGAAAACAAAATAAAAATAAAATGCAAAATTAGCTAAGTCTTTAGCCTTGTTAGAATTTAAGCACCTGGTTAATGCACGATGGATTTATGATTGTTTCCTAGTAGGTTATCAAGACCAACATGTGTCCAAACAGACCCCAAAACCTAATTTATGCTCAAAAAAACACTAGAACTTGCTACCTTGATAATCAACCTATCAGATTTGGATGTGTGTGCATACCCTTATGGGCACACCTTCCAAATCTTGCCCATTATTTATACAAACTCTAGAACCCAACATGTTGTTTAACACTCCCATAGATCTCAAAACTCAGTCATGCACCCCAAGTTTTCTACCATTAATCCATAGTATTATTTCACACATGCAAGTGTTTTTAACCTAACTTTAAATCTTTTTAGTTTCCCCATTTATGACTCATTCCAATATGCTACCATTCATACTCTTGCATTCCCATAAAATCTGACATTGTAAGGTTTCATCAATTCAACTTGTTTCCAATCAACAGGAGCTAAGTTTATCTTTTATAACTATGGAATTGATATTCATAAGTTTTCCTCAGTATTTGATCAATTACTTGAATATTTTCTCTTAGAACTTATCCAAAAGATTTATGTAGAGTTCAAGTTTTCTGTGGTGTAGCTTGTCAAGGTTTGTTGTTGGTCTAGACATCATCCAAATCCTGAACCTCTAGTCCACACATTGATGGGTTTATAATCTTGCCCAACATTCTTCATATCTCAAGGGTTGGTCACACCACCATTGAATTTTGAAGCCTTCTTAAACACCTATCGAAATTCGATACCTTGCTAGACATCCTATCGAACTCTAACAGTTATCTATGTACATATCAAAACTTGATCACTTATTAAGCACACCATAAGACTCTAACCCTTTTTCAAACACACTCTCATATTTTGCATCCTACTCAAGCACTCTTTAGACTCGTAATTTTTACAAATACACACCCTAGAATCTATTTTTTTCTTGAACAAGGCTATATTTCCATCTTTCTTCACAAGATGAACTCAGGTTTTGGGTTTTATCATAGATAGTTGATTTTTATCAAATGTCAACATTTTGGACCCTGATCAAATAAACTCATAAGGAAATTACCCTAAAGAAGACCCCTAAAAAAAAGGTCTTCGATTGGAAGAAAACACATACGTGAAATATCAATTTCAAGGGGTTGTTCTACCCTCACACCTAGATTCAAACATTAAAAAATAATATATACTGATCTAGGTCACATTAACATGGAATAATTTTGAAAAAAAATTAGTGGGTTACATAAGATAGATTATGGATAAAGCATCCATGATAATGGATTGGATCAAGCAGTTGCCTTTCCCATTTCATTACAATGTCTAGTACTAGTGCTAACATTACCTAAGAATTATGATTTAGAAAAGAGGTAGATCATAAATCTAAAAGGAGAGTATATATTATGCTTAGGTCTAGAGTATATTGATCAGCTAATGCAACTACCCGATAGGTAAGCATTTATCAATTTGAATCCCACATCAACTCAATAATTTTGGGATTCCAATACTAGTTCCTATTCTAAATGGGTTAACCAGTAATGGTTGACAAAACCAAGACACAAATCAACAAGGCTTCTTAAAAATATTTCCATATTCAAATTCATGAATGAAATAAATGATATGATCACACTCTTGCATAGAGTAGTGGGGATCCTTATTGCAATAAATTTCTAGACATGGGTGTATAGATACATATAGATCATTCACCAAAATAAATAATACATTAATTAGGGATAATTAATTAGTGATTCTATTCAAAAGTAGTTAATAGAGGTCAATACTACTTCCAAATTATATATGAACTCTTATTTCATCTATACTATTGCCAGGAAAATATTATCTAGTGGTTTGAATATAATAGGTGATATGTAAATTGTTAAAATATATGATTTCTATAGTTATCTCTCTTTGAAGGAAAGTGAGCATCATTTCCAAAATGTATATGATGGTTTTTTACAATATGTGATTAAAATGTTCAAACCAGGACCATACAATATGAGGATATCAATTCAAGCTTCTACGAAGATTTCCAGATGGGGAGCTTATTCATATAGTTACCGACTTTCACCTACCTAAGAATTTATGACTATGAAATTGATCTACACATGCTCCTGAGGTATGTAGATGATAAGTGGGCCTTAATTAAACTAGTAAGGCTATTAGTTAAAACACACAAGCTCTTGAATAATAAACATAAGTCAAGAATTAAGTTTCCCATTTCTATTAATCGGTACACTTGTGCCTCTTTGGCTAAATACAAATTGATTGATGAAGAAATGAATATGAAAACCATTTAGTCATTCAAATTCAGACCTTCGTTTGATTATAAAGGCCTAATTAATAATATTCTTGATTCTTCATATCAACATGTGCATCACTTTGAATACTATTGGATAGACTGTGATGATGAGAAACATGTGAAAATCTGTGATTACTCATGATTCACTTTGGAACAGGTTATTGTATTTGACATATTGGAGGTCAAAAAGAATATAGTAGATGATGAAGATGAATTGGACCCCATATATGAAGAAGAATGAATTGAATAAAAACCTCTTCCAAAATTAGATTGGTACAAGAAAGAATCTACTTCACTCATTGATAGTACCTAAGGTGTGTTGAATAGAACTCTCAAATGGTTGAAAAGCAAAGCTACCAATGTTGATAAAGCATGATTTCCTCCTCCCATGAAAGATATTGAATTATCAATTACTCATATATAACATCAAATATAAAAAATGAACATCTTCAATAGTGGGAACTAACAAGGATTTAGAAGAAATTGAATCATAAACAAAAGTTGAAGCTGTCACATAAACTATTCTAGAGCAAAAGCCACTCAAGTTGAAAATAATAAGACTAGGTGAAAATTTCCTAGGTACTCCAAACATTTATATTTTAGAAGAAGTTCCTCTTGATAGTCTTGCCCAACATCAAACTTTGGTAACCAATACTACATAAGAGTTTCTAGCTCCTGATATATCCTTCCTATTTGATTTTTCTGTTCCTTATCTGATCGATACTTAAATACCATTGTCTCTTTTTCAAAACGTTAAATTTACTAATAAATCTTCTACCAAAACCTAAATTTATACATTACGAAAAGAATAATGTGAAATAATATTGAAAAAAACTCAAGTCTTGCAAACTCCTAACCTTTCTTCTGAGATTCAAAAAGAATCTGACAATGTTCTTGTGCAATAATCTCCTAGTGCAAAAGTTCTTGATTGGTTTAAAGAGATAGTAAAGAAAATAAAGAATATTGTATAACCATAATAAATTAATTTTAGCATCTTGAAAATTGTTCATCTTCATGCAGCTAAGAAGCCCAAAACAACTTGTAGAATAATCATAGATAAAAAAGGAGACATATTATGTAGAAGTAGTAGTTCTTCCTATTGATAACGATAAAGACAATGTTGAAGCCTCTGATTATCAAATCATAAAGGTACACTTTGGAAAAATCTAAAAGGGAAGGAGTGAAAGAAAATGTCCAATCTACAATTGGCACATTTTTTGATAAAATAGACCAAGATAAAGTAACCAAAGAGAAACTCAAATAAAAAGTTGAGAAACTAACATTAGTGGCTCAAAAACTAGTAAGGCCTATTCAATCATCCCATTCAGTTGTTCATCAAATTTATGATACAAAGACACTAAATGTTGCATAATAAATTGGTCATATGGGAAAAATAACAAAAGAATGGTTCAAGAAAATTCTACATTAAGATATCATTACCATTCAGATAATGATGACCCTGTGTTTTGAGATTCAATCATGGTATGATCAAACAACCAAAATTGAAAAAAAATATGATGACGAAGTTCATAAATGGATTTAATTATTACCCAAGTTAAAATATTATTCCTATACTTATCCAGATGATCTTATTCAAGAAAATGTTATCCAAAAATAAGTTGTGTACCTCACTAAGTTTCTAAGAACTACTAAATTTACGGTTTGTATTGTTAAATAAAGTCTTAATAAGTTCAATGATTCTAAATCAATGATAGGTGATGCTCTCATAAAAATAATGGGAGAATTAAAAAAATTGAAATGCAGACTCACTGATGATATGGGAAATTGGTTTCTAAGGAGACCATTGTTAATTAATTCAAGAAGAATATTGAGGATATCTTAATTCCCAAGTTTGCATTTAATTATGAGTCAATTCAGATGTTAATCAAATATAATAATAATTTTAAAAATATCAATACAATGATTAAGAGATTGTAAGGAACAACACAAAAAATGATGGAACTATATTGTGATGCATAAATAGGCCATACATAGTCAGATAGTCTAGACGAAGACAAAGTGCTAGAAATCATGTAAAAGTTTGATAAATACCAAGAGAAGAAGCCACAACCTAAAGAAGAAAATATTTAGATCATCCTCAGTGAATATGATAAATAATAGTTCTACATTGGATTTTGGTCATTCTCATAAGTCTATAGCTCTTGAATCATTCATAAAAAAATTCATTGCATACTCTTGTAGATAGTTAATTTTCCATTGTATGTCATGCAAATGTACTAAGTTCTTTTTGTAATTTTGAGTTGTGAAATTTTCCAATGCATTTTATTAAGTTGTATAAATTTATCATTGTACTTTTTAAAGTCATGCAAGAACACCAATGCATTTTTACATGTTGTGGAAATTGCTTAACATGTTTTTTCAAGTTTTAAGTTGTGCAAATTAGTTAATGTGCTTTTACAAGCCCCCAAAAATGCAAATAGGTGGTTACACATCATAACCACTCATTCCAACATTTAAATACAAGTTAGAGGATCATTTTTAAGGGTTATTAATAGTTATAATTTTCCAACAAGATAGAGAAAGGGGAGATTGTATCTTCAACTCAAGAAAAATCAATATAACGATAAATTTTAGCATACTTTATGTTTGAAATATCTTCATGAATAACGTATGTGTATAGATCCATATATATCTGATTCTTTTCTTTCAGAATGTCACTGAGATTATGATTGATTAGTTAAAAAAACATAGATTTTACTATAGAATTTATTGTTTAAGCTACATTTTTAATTTCCAAATAGTGAAACTCTGGTGGAGTAAAATAGTATTTTTTTACTTTTTTCAAGAAAATATAAGATAGTTAGTTGTTATATTATATTATCAGTTATAGGTATTTATTTTGGTGTATGTTGTGTGTTTTTATGAACACATAATGTCTTTCCTATCCATTAAATTAGAAAGGTTTCCTTTTAGAAAAATAACCCACCTTCTTGACATTTCTAGTAAGTCTTTGAGTTTAGCCCACTAGATTTGTTATTCTTCTACATTTATAAACATATTTATTCCTCTTGTCACTCTCCTTTATATTCTCTTCCTATTACCTTTTCATAATTTATGGTTAAAATTACTATCCCACTAAAAACCATTTTAGTTGTAAAAAATTTCATTATCGGCATATTTTTGGTTGTCAATAAAGGTAGATCTATCTGTTAATAGGAGAGGGACTTTGTTCCATGATTGTTGATGGAAAACACCTATTTTTCCCTTCGACAAATTTTCACAATAATATTTTTTGTTTCTCATTATGGAACATGTTTATGCAACACTTGTGCAACCCATATTTTGTGCTATTAGTCCATATGACTTTGCCATCAATTAAAGGACCACTCTATCAACCTGAAATAGATTTGAAGCAGTCTACACAATTGGATCTTATTTCACATATTATATAACTTGCTTGGGATTTTAACAAAGTTTTTATAGCTTAGTTTCAAATCATTATGATAATCTTGAATCAATAATTAGATTGTGTAGAAAGAATAGAAAAAATTATTACACAAATAAAGTCCCACAGAGCCAAACAATAGTTTGAAATTAATAGATACCATTCATGATTATTTAAGCTATTTAAAATCCTGATCGTCAACCTAGTATGAATTGGATAGAAACTGTAGGAGAAGATGTTGTTTTAAGTCTTCGATAACTAGCTTGGGATAATAAAATAAGTTTTTTTCAATTCAACATTATCACTATAGTGATAAACATAGAAGAGGATTGTACTACTATTGCCCAAATAAATGCTAAAATTATTTCAAGAAGACAAGCAAGAAGACAAAGCATGGAGAGTAGTTCATATAGCTACTCAAAGAATTTATTGTTAAGAATTTATTTTAATGACCATTCAAGTAATCCAAACATTAATACTTCAACCAAATATTGATTAGTTAAGAGAAACACAAGAAGACATTTCATCAGATTTGAGAGCATTTACATGGGATAATAGAGCTAGTTTAGTGAAATTTCATAGAGCTATTGAAATATTAGAAGAAGAAGATGGTGTCATTTTAACACAAAGATCTGAAGTACTAGTTGAATGTAGAGTTCAATAAAGAGGATCAACTCAAAGAATTTTTCAATTTGAACCAATGCCTCATCAACAGTAAAAACGAGTAGAAAAATGATTCATTAAGGATAGTAAATCAAAAGGTGAAATTGATTCTTTTTATTGGTTAGAAGAGGCTTCTTATTCAAGTTGAATCCTAAACAAAAAGGTAAACTCAAAAGAGCAGCTAGTCTTCACACAACTCCTAAGAAAGGTAAACAATTATAAGGAGGAAAAATCATTAGTCAAGCTCTTATCTTACCAAGGCTTATTACACCACTATAGGAAATCATTCTAATCATGGATCTACCTTGGGGTAACATAATTAGTCTATTAGCTTTGGGACCTTTACATGAATTTTTAAAAAGACCACAAAAGAATTTTCCCAAATTTTTAGGTGATGGTAAATAGCCTTTAAATGAACATATTTCTAATTTCTCTATAGCGTGTGGAATTATAGGCATTGAACATGAAGATATCACAATGAGGTTGTTCATTGAAACTTTCCAAAATAGAGTAGTAGATTGGTTTGATCATCTTATTCCAAGAGCTATTGCCAATTGGAATGATATGAAAACTAAGTTCAAAAATAGGTTCAAACTAGTAGAAGATGCACATGTATTATTGGCTCAATTCACTTAGATGAATAAAGAAACATATGAACCTATGAGATATTTCATAACTAAATTCAATAAGCTACTGCATAAAATACCAGTAATCAATCAATCTGAAAGATGAGAATCAGAAGTGTTTCTTTATCAATTCTCAATTACAATAAACGAGTTATTAAATGAGAAGGGATAAAGAAGTTGATTTAAATGTAACTCATACATTAGCCATCAATGTTGAAGATGATATGATAATGGTTGAGAAACTAAATAAAGAATCATTAAAAGGTAAAATACAAAGTTTAATCTAGTCTTCAATCGAACAAATTTTATGAAAAATGGCTAGTGATATAACTACTTTGAAGAAGCAATTGCCTCAAAAAATCATCACTACTCTTTATCAAGACATTCCCACAATAAACTATATGTCTTTTCACTAAAATCATCCTCGATTGCAAGCTCCTTAGTAAAAGCTTGCACTAGAATCCCCTCCACAACAAAAGATAGATTCTCCTATAAACATCATTTTAAAAATAAAAGAAATATTTGGGTATGAATAAATTCAAGAATAAAATGAATAAAAAATTCTAAATCCTCAAGAATGTGAAATTGAAGAACTTGATGGTGACTTCGAAAATGTGTTTCTAGAATACAATTTCGATGTAGATGATTATGAAGACAATGTTGGATACATGAATAGTTAGTCATTCACGATCTTCAAAAGATCTCAGAATTAGAAAAAGCAATAAAATGATAGACAAGAAGAATCTATGAAAGTTATTCTTCCATGAGGAACACTACCCCCTGTTCAGATGAAGGGAAAATAATTGATGGTGAAAATAGGCAAGTCCTTCTTGACTACTAATACTGGTTATCCAAAGAATACTCCTATCAATAGTAATGCTAATGTGTCTCGACCTGTAGGATGCTCTTCCTCTACTAGTCTACCTACTTTTGATATCACTGAACATATTAAAAGAACTAAAATTTAGATATCACAAGCTAAATATTTGAGAGCATATCTAAATAAACTAGATATACTATTAGAATTTATCAAAGAAAAAAATCCTAATGAAAATAAGGATAATGTCTAAGAAATATTGACCACCTCACCTTCTTCTAATCCAGTAAACTCCATGGCTATAATAACTTCTAAACCCAATAAGGTTGATCCTTTTGACATTTATTTATTCCTTAAGGGATGTAAAGTCAGTAATTGCATAATTGACATAAGAGTCTCAGATAACATAATACTTGTCAAAGTTGCCCATGCCCTTAGACTAATTTGTATGAAGAATTTTGGCCATTGTTACTCAATGGAAGCAAAACAAGTTCCACTTGTTAGTCAAATCAAAGGCATCCAAGTTACCTTAGCATATTTTCCTAAAAAAAGATTAAGATTAACATTCTAGTAGCTAACATCCAAATAGCCTATGGTATTCTCTTAGTAAGAAACTTCTATAAGGAACTTGGTGGAAAAATTTAGTTAGAATTGTCACATGCAATGATCTCAATCAAAGGATTGAAACAATGCTTTGAATCATAATTAAAAATAAAATACATAGTGTAAAAAATGGATGATCTTAGGCTGATATCTTATATGAATATGCAGGGATAGAAAATTATTTGTTGATGTTAAAAAAAGATATATATATATATATATATATATATATATATATATATATATATATATATATATATATCATAAATCATGGAAAATAATCCCAATGAAGTCTAGATGTTAGATTTTGATGGTAGTTACTCTTCAATAGGATATGGTGAAAGAATTATTCTAATATCCCCAAACAAGGAAATATTTCCTTTCTCTTACAAATTACAGTTTGAGTGTACTAATAATACCAAAAAATATGAAGCACTCTTACTTGGGATACATGTTGTAGAAGAGATGGGAATTAAAAACCTGAAAGTGCTGGGGGATGCATAACTAGTTATAAAATAAATCAAAGGCCAATATCCGATGAATAATGATCATTTGAGGCACTATGGAAAAATTTATGAGATGATATATAAAATTTTGAAGCATTTTTTATTCATGCTATCCAAGATAAAATAACTCTAAAATAGACATGCTTGCAGTATCAAATTCATCATTGATTCCTCATTTAGAAGCTAGTAAGGACAAATACACAATTGAATTCATGTATCGACCTATCATACCAAAAAATTTAGATAACTGGTAGGTGTTTAATGATGATCAAGAATTCATCTCCTTTTTTGAAAAAGTTGATGTTTTTCAGAAATATATACTTCGAAGGGAGTGATTCTTCATGCATATAATCTTCATCTTGATTAAAAAAACAAGGAATAGTTGAGGAACAAGAAAAATAAGAAGTAATCAAACTAAAAGGGAATAATGTTCCTAAGGGATTGGTATCATTAGAAAAACTTTTTGACAAACATGATAGGTTCATCAAAAAGAAGATGAAGAATTATTCTCCTAATTTAACAAACTTTGAGAAAATAAACATTAGCTTTGAAAAGCAACTTAGGTTGGTTAACATTGGAAAATGTTATTCTAAAAAATAAAAGAGAAAAATCATTAGTTTATTTTGAAAATACAATAACATTCTTGCATTTTCATAAAAATGTATCAAATATTTTTGTCTAAAAGTAATGTAACATACAGTTCCTCTCAAACCTAATGCCAAACCATTGAAATAAAAGCAAAGAAAATATAATCTAAAGACCAAAGGATTTTTTTTTGTAGAGATTCAAAAATGTTGAATGGACAGATTATTTTCCCCATTCATAATTCAACTTGGATTGCTAATATAGTCCCAGTTCATAAAAGAATGGAGAAATCAGGATCTATGTAGACTTCTAGAATCTGAATCAAATTTTCTTAAAGACAATTATCCATTACCTATTATGGATCAAGTTATCAATGCTATCATAAGTTCTAAAATTCTCTCAATGTTGGATGGTTTGTTAGGTTACAATCTGATTGAGGTTAACAGAGAAAACCAACACAAGACAAATTTTATGACCCCATGGGGTATTTTTACATATTAATGAATGTCGTTTGGCTTGATCAATGTGAGAGCTACATTTTAGAGGGCCATAAATATCACATTCAAATATCTGAATAAAAATATAATTATGACGTACTTAGATGACCTAATGGTGTTTTCAAAAAAGAGAAAAGATCACTATGAACATCTTGAAAAAGTATTTGAAAAATGTCAACTACATGGTATTTCTCTTAACCTTAAAAAGTCTATTTTCGATGTGACTTAAAGGAGACTTCTTGGGCACATTGTCTTTATCGGAGTTGTTGCCAGGATCTGAATAACGTGAATGCAATGGTCAAGTGATCACATGAGACAAAGCTGGTGCACATCATAAAGAAGCTAAAGCAATTTGAAATTATACAAGGAGATAAATTGCACAAGACAAATAGGAAAAAACCCAATATTCCATTAATTTAAGATGGCCAAAGTGAACAATACAGATAGGAGAGCACGTAAGTAACTCCTCCACAAAAGGTGGTCAAAGCACTCCAAGAATAGACTGTAACTCCTCCATGAAAGGTGGTGACAGGGTGCTAAGAATAAAGAAGTAACTCCCATACTCAGAATAGCCAGTAAAAGGAGTTACTTATGACATTTTTATGACACCTATGACACATTTATGACACACATCTCCACATAAGCTAGCCTATCCAACGAATGTAGGAAAACTCCATGTATGCACAAATATATAATTTCCCTAATTAAATAATAGGGAAAAATAAAAACCTACACTAATACCCCCCCATAAGCACAACTTAGGTGGGTAGTGTGGAAATATAAAATGGGTCTCGACAACTAGGCCTGATGAGGTACCCATGTACAAATGCAATCTCCCATAAGATAGAGAAAAGGAGAAAACCCGTAGGAAAAAACTCCCCCCCAAAAGAGAGACATAAAAGAAAGGAAGAGGCTAGTGGCCCCCCCCGAAGATGATGCTGCTGCAGATGTGAACCGCACCATAAGAAGAGCTCGTAGATGAATGAACTTGCTCTCGATAAAAGGTTTGGTGAAGATGTCTGCAACCTGCTTCGAAGACTGACAAAATATCAAGTCAATGACCTGACATAAATAAGCTCCCAAATGAAATACATGTGAATCTCTATGTGCTTGGTCTGCTGGTGCTGAACTGGGTTCTTGAAAATCTGAATGGTACTCTGATTGTCACAATAAATGATGGTGGATTTCCTGATAGGAATGACAAACTCAAAAAGAATCCCCTAAAGCCAAATAGCCTCAGTAGCTGCATTAATATCTCCCCTATACTCTACCTCTGTGGATGATATAGCAATAGCATTCTGCTTCTTGCTAGACCAACTGATAGGACCAAAAGTGGACTTGTGAGCTGTGAATCGCCAACCTAGTCTGAATCTGTATATCCAACCAAGTTAACCTCTATGCCAAATCTGTAATGAATCTCATATCTATGTGAACCCTGTATGTAATGCAAGATCCTCTTAGCTGCTTTCTAACGCAGCTCATGAGGTTCCTACATAAATCTAGAGACAAGTCCCATTGTATATGATATGTCGAGCCTGGTGTGAGTCAAGTAAATGAGACTACCAACAAGTTGTCGATACCGACTGGCATGAACCAATGGTGAAGAATAGTCAGCCTCAAGCTTGACTCCTGATAGAAAGGGAGTCAGAGATGGCTTGCAATCAACCATGTGAAACTGAGCCAATAAGTCAAGAGCATAGTTAGGCTGTGCAAGAGAAATCCTTGAATCTGACTGTGAGATCTCGATGCCAAGGAAGTAGTGCAACAAATTGAAGATTTTCATGTCAAATCTATCTTGGAGAGATGCCTTCACCATTGTAATAGCCAATGAACTCTCGGTGATCAAAAGGTCATCAACATATAGAACCAAAATTAGGAGCAAATCATCCTGCCGCAAGAAGTAGACATTGGGGTCAGAATGGTACCTAATGAAATCCACTATGAGAAGGAAGGAATCCATCTTGGCATACCAAGCCCGAGGGTCCTATTTGAGGCCATAGATAGATTTCCTAAGTCTGCATACTAAGGAAGAATCTTCAACAAATCCTGGCGGCTGCTCCATGTAGATTTCCACCTCTAGGTCTCTATGAAGAAAGGCACTCTTCACATCCATTTGGTGCACATCCCAACCATGTGCTATGGCAATAGCCAAGGTGAGTCAGATAGAAGTCATCTTTGTAACGGGTGCAAAGGTCTCTGAGTAGTCAATGCCTGCCACCTATGAGAAACCCTTGGTGACCAATCATGCCGTGTACTTATCAATCGACCCATCTACTGCAAACTTGGTCGGATATATCCACCTACATCGAACTGTCTTCCTTCCCTTAGGAAGTGAAGTCAAATCCCAAGTGTAATTTTTGATTAAGGAAGAATATTCTTCCTTCATAGCACTATCCCACTCAGGTACCCCTGATGCCTCTTGAAAAGTCTATGGATATGAAACTGAAGCAAAGAAGGCATGTGGATCTCTCTAAAAATCCCCCTAGTATGTTTGTCATCTGTGGGATCTCCTACCTAAGTGCCAACACTCTCAAGTGTCTGTCTGGTCCAAAGTGGCCTGGAAGTGGGTGAGTCAGGTGCTAACTCCTCATCCTCTGACTGACTAGAGGTGGATGGCTCTACATCACTATCTAAACTCGAAGAAGAAGAAGATGTCTTTGGCTCAAGAACCTACTATGACTGATCTGAATTTGATGAGGAATCATCATGAAGAAGTAGATCTAATGAGGGAGAATAAGTGCCAAGTGTTGAGTCTCTAAGACTCTCCTAAAAATAGACACTTCTCTAGATGAACAACTCATGAGTGACTGGATCTAGAAGGTGATACCCCTTAATACCATCAGGATATCCTACAAAGATGCAAGGCTTGGACTGATGTTTCATAACTTTGCATTTCTTCTTCGGTATGCGGGCCATGGCTGGGGATCTAAAAACTCTAAGGTGCTCAACATCAGGTTTTTTTTATGCTAAGCTTTAAAATGTGTTATCCCTTTCAAAGCTTTGTGAGGAACCCTGTTTTGAATGTAGCAAGCACAATTGATGGCTTCAGCCCAGTACTGTGGTGCTAAGGATTTGGAGTGAATCATACAGCTACCCATCTCTTTTAAGAACCTATTTTTGCATTATGCAACCCCATTTTGTGAAGGACTATAAGTGACTGTGCGCTACAAATCAATCCCCTCTGTGGTGCAAAACTGCTCAACCCTGTTGCTGACATACTCCCCTCCATTATTAGTTTGAAGAACCTTGATGGATTTCTCACTCTGTTTCTCAACAAGAGCCTTGAAGTCTATAAAATTTTCAAACACTTCAGACTTTTGTTTGAGAAAATATATCCAAGTGTACCTAGAGAAATCATCAATAAAAGTGAGGATGTACTTGGCCCTTGTGAAAGATGGTTTGGGAAAGGGTCTTGATACATCACTGTGGACTAACTCCAAAGGTTGTGAAGCCCTCCAAGCTTTGCCTTTGTCAAAATTTGCTTCAGGATGCTTCCCAAGGGAGCACCCCTCGCAAAGTCCTTTTGAGAATTGGACATGAGGCAAGCCAATGACCATGTCATTTTTGTAAAGTTGTTCAAGGTAGCGGTAGTTAAGGTGGCCAAACCGCTCATGCCATAATTTGCTAACTCCATCTAAATGAGTCAACAATGCTGTTGGAGAAGAATCAGGTGCAAAATGTGAAAAGGTGTATAACCTTGCTTGGTGATCTACCCTACCCACTGCCATTGTAGTATCACTATGCAACTCCCTGATAGCCACTAAATCTGGTGAAAACTCAACTCTCATGCCCTGACCAATGTGAGTGATTTGGTATACTGATAGGAGATTGGTTTAAAGAGAGGGAACACTTAGAATATTATTGAATGTTCCTCTTTCCATTTCAACTGACCCTCTCCCTGCAATAGAAACTAATGTGTCATCACCCAAACTAATTAAAGTCATGCTACAAGGCTCTAAAGATGAAAACTCAACTAGTGAAGAGCCCATGTGGTGAGAAGCACCTGAATCAATGACCCATGATGTTGTAGAAGCTGTAGTTGCTACAAGGGCCTTGCCCTTTTCTTTCTCTTTACCCTTGCCTTTTGCTTTGGTAAAATCTTGGGTAGATGAATTCTGCTTGATGGACTCAGAAACTCCTATGTGTCAGGATCTAAAGCAAATAGCTCTAATATCAGCTGTTAAGAATCTAGAACACATAGCTTTGATACCACTTGTTAGGATCCTGCTCCTTAAGAGCACAATTGATTACTTTTGTATAAGCAACTAAACACGAAATTAAACCAGAAGTAATATGTAACTAGAATTCAGAAACAACATAGAATATGAGAGACAATACAATCTTGTATTAACACTCTTCCAGAAGGAAATACAATGAAAAAATCACACTCTTCCCACACCTCTTGGGCATACAATAATTCTCCCTCAAGAGTTCTCTTCTCTCTCAATTACAAACACAATCAACTCAATAACCAAGTTGTTGTTTCCATCAGTAAGTGACAATCAACTCAACCGTTGTTGCCTACTTCCAGTCCACCAAGTACTTAAAGTACTCCAAGTAGATCAACCTGATCTTGCTCCTTGTTGTGTTGCAGATCTCCTTGATCTTGCTACCCTACAGATCTCTTTTGACCTTGCACACACACACCTACAGATCAACTAACCTTACTTACCATGTAGATCTTCCTGATCTTGCACACCTGTAGATCAACTGATCTTACACTTGGAAGAACCCTTGTCCTTGTCCTTGACAAGTCTTTTTGATCCTTCACGTTACAATACAGCCCCATGGGTCTATTAAATAGATCCCAAACCAAACAATAATTAGAAATGCAGACTCAAGACTAAAATTAGTCTTTACATGCAAATTGACTGTCTATTTAACTAACTATTTGTGTAACTAACAGTTTTGGAATGCACAAGCGACCAACGTCGGTTCCTGTCTGTCTAGAGATGACTGACGTTGGCCAATTCTTGATCGATGTCAGTAAATTTTGGTCTACTCCTGACCAATGTCGGTTGGCCTGACTGACATCGATTACTGTGATATGCAATAACCTTCACCATTTGCATAACAGTGAAGCTTTTAGCTCCACAACCTAACACTATGTTGTGCTTCTCTAAAAGATGAGTTAGGTGATCTATTTGTTTTTTCATGCATTTGTGTTCACCATGCCCTATCTTTTTACAATAGGCACACTTAGCCTTCTCCTTCTTAGGTTTAGCATTGGAAAAGGAAGACTTAGTGTTGTTTTTGGCAAGATTATTGTTTTCTTTCTTCTTCTCCTAGTCCTTGTTTTTTTTCTTCTTCTCCTTTGTTGAAGTCTTATCCTTACCATTTCCAGCTATCAAAGCTTGGGGTTGAGTAGACTTTATTGTGCCCATTTGGATTAGTTTATCTTTCTCCCTAGTCAAGTCGGCAATGAATGTATATAAAGAAGGTATTTTCCATGTAGTGCCAAGGGCACTTTTTGTGGCATGGAAAATGGAGACAAAGATTAAATAGCTTGGACCTAACTTTGCGAGAATAGAAAGGATGAGTTGATCATCTTTCTTCTCGATCTCACATTCTTTCAATTACAATCTAAGGGCCTTAAACTTAGTGAAGAAGTCTTGTAGGGTGTCAAAGTTTCTAGGACTTAGATTTATGAGTTCGTTTTCGAGCTCATGACCTCTCATCTCATCAAGCTTCCCAAATAAGGTTTCTAGGGTGTCCCATATGTCTTTGGGAGTCTTAGAGGTTTTTAAATGAAAGAGAAGTTATAGAGACATGGACAAGCTCAGTAATCCATAGGCTTTATCACTATGGTTGTACCACTTGACTTTTTTGGCATCAGTGATGGGTTCTACTTTAGTACTCATGGTGATCCTATACAACCCTTTACTTCTAAGAATGATTGATATTTTAACTTTCCATTCATGATAGTTAAAAGGTGTTAGGATTTTAAGTTGAAAAGAATCTATTTTAAGCTGAATTTAGGTGAAGTTATGTTGATTTCAAGTTGTAAAATTATGCAGAAAAGAGAATGAAAACAAAGATTGCAAGTGCTCAAAAGCAATCACACCCCCCCAAAATGTTGAGCCCCCCCCAAATATGCAAGTGCACGCTCAAAAGACGTCAGGCTCACCCGAGAATGCGTCTTAGAGAAATCAATGCAAGACTTTAAGCAAACAGGACGTCAGACTCAGCCGAAAATGCGTCCCGAGAGACCCAAATTTTTGGCACTTTATAAAGTAATGCATTTTTGACAATTATCTAGCCTAAGTTGTGGAAAATTGAAAACTAAGCACTTTTGAAAAATATGGCACTCGAATCTGAGCTACCGTTTGCAAGATTTTAAAGTTTTAATTTTTTTGTAAACTAGTAATTTTGCAAAAAAACAACACTAAAACATTAAAGAAATCCCTGTTTTGAGAGAGAAAGTGGCCTTCCAACCACTCGTTGGACTCGGCATGGAGTGAAAAATCCAAAGGAGGTCCTTGTGAGGGGGAATTGGCCTCTTGGCAACCCGGGCCTCGCCCTTCGTCTTCGACAGGTGAAGATACAAGTTTAAATTTAAACCCCCAAATTATCAAAACTTACAAATTATATAAAATACTTAATACTCGGTCAAATTGACTGATTTTTTTTTTGACAAGTCAATTTTAACTGGAAAAATAAAGTAAAAGACAATTTAATGGATTGCCAAGTGTTTAAGGGCCCACATGGGATGCCAAACAAGGAAAAAAAATGCCATTTAAAAAAAAAAGTTCTGGCAGTTTTCTCTCACCAAAATAAGTGCAAAAAAAGGCAGGCAGAGGCAAATCCGCAGAGGGAAAGAAGGCCGTTAAGAAACCTGCAGTCAAGAAGGTTGCCACTAATCCAAAGTGTGGCCAAGCCCAAGGTTCTTGTCAACCCTGCTGTAAAGAAGACCGTTGCTGCCAAGCCGGTTGCTAAACCTGATGCTGCAAAGAAAGTTTTCGAAATACCTGCAAAGAAGCCTGCCGCTACAAAACCAACACCTGCTGCGAAGAAACCAGGGAGTGTCGATCTCTAGTTTTCAAAGGCAATGGCTTTTACAGACAAAAATGCCTCGGCGGTGACTCCTCCTGCCGCTGAAGTTGCTGCTGCCCCTGTAAAGACTGAAGAGAAGACAACCAAGACACCCAAGGCCAAGGCTCCCAAGGAAAAGATAAAAGCAACACAAAAAATGATATTGAAAGGCTTTTTTTTAATTTTTATTTTTATAGATCAAATCTGGAAATAAGAAAAATAACATAAAGAGAACTCCACTCCTCACGATTTCAAAATAAACTAATAGCATAACCAGACACACGATTATCGGGGTGGCTCTGATACCATATCAGAGTTGTTGCTAGGGTCCGAATAATGCGAATGCAATGGTCAAGTGATCACATGAGACGAAACTGGTGCACACCACAAAGAAGCTAAAGCAATTTGAAATTATACAAGGAGATAAATTGCACAAGACAAATAGGAGAAAACCCAATATTCCATTAACATAAGATGGCCAAAGTGAAGAATACATATAGGAGAGCACGTAAGTAACTCCTCTACAAAAGGTGGTCAAGGCACTCCAAGAATAGACTGTAACTCCTCATGAAAGGTGGTGACAGGGTGCTAAGAATAGAGAAGTAACTCCCATACCCAGAATAGCCGGTAAAAGGAGTTACTTATGACATTCTTATGACACCTATGACACATCTATGACACATATCTCCACATAAGCTAGCCTATCCCACGAATGTAGGAAAACTCCATGTATGCACAAATATATAATTTTCCTAATTAAATAATAGGGAAAAGTAAAAACCTACACTAAGTATTCAAAGAAGGAATCAATATTGATCTACAAAGAGTTGAAGCAATTAATAAATTATCTTTTCCAACTAGTAAACTAGGTGTACATTCATTCTTTAGAAAAGTACATTTTTTAAGGAGATTTGTTCTAGATTTTGTAGAACTCACTAGGCATATTATTGTTCCTAGATGATAAAAGAGAAACCCTCTTTCAAATGGAATAATGATGGAAAAAAGGCATTTGATAAAATAAAATCCACTATTTATCATGCACCAACTCTGGTTTGTCTATATTTTAAATAAGAGTTCATTATTTATTGTTATGCCTCAGAATATACTCTCTCAGCCACACTAGTTTTGAAGAACGATAAAGGTATTGCATCTCTAATCACTTTCATGAGTTGTAACATGATGACTATGAATTGAAATATTATCTAGAAGAGAAGCACACATATGCAGTTGTGAAAGTTCTCAAATAATTTAGACAATATATTTTGTATTCACATTCCATTGTGATGGTGCCAAGTACAACAATCAAGTCTATTTTAACTTAACAGGAGCTAGGATCTAAGAGAGGTAACTAGATAACTAAAGTTGAAGAATAAGATCTTGAAATTAGTCCCACAAAATTAGTTTAAAGAAAATGATTGTGTCAACTCATAGTATACTATAAATATTATCAACTAATCTCTTTAACATATACTGATGATCAAAATAAAGAGGATATTTCCTTTGTCCTTTTTGTAGATTCTACTAATGAATGGTTTGTAGATATTAATTTATTTTTGACATATTGAGAATGTCCGTCTCATTTGGATACCAAAAAATATAGGACACTCAAGTTAAAGGCTAGAAAAAATTTAATCTAGGATGGTACATTATCTAAAAAGAGTATTGATGGTTTTTTATTGAGGTGTGTTTACAATGAAAAATAGAAGAAGCTCCTACAAGCCTTTCATGATCAAGCTTGCAATGAAAATTTTCTACTCTAGTGATAAATTACAAGATCTTAAGAGCTCATTACTATTGGCCAACACTTTTCAAGGACTCATATGAATGGGTAAGGAAATGTGAAGCCTATCAACAATTCGTTGGATGACCAAAACTTGTAACATTTTTACTCAAGCCAATAGTGATAAAAGATCCCTTTAAACAATGGAGGTTGGATTTTGTAGGAAATATGAATCCAAACTCAAGTGAGAGACATAGACATACTCTCAATGCTATAGACTATTTTGCCAAATGGATATAATCCATCCAACTCAAGTAAATAAATTCAAAATTTGTTTGTAATTTTATCAAAGATAATATCTTGGTGAGATATGGTGTTCCATAAAAGATAGTAACATACACAAATTTTTATTCTTTGGAATTGATTAGATTCTATTATGGCTATGATATGTCATTATCCCACTCTCCAAATTATTATCCATAGGGAAATTGTCAAGCTGAATCAAGTAATAATAATCTGATCATGATGAGAATCAAATGACTTGACATAAGAAGTTGTATGATGCATTGTGGTAGATCACATAACACCAACAAAATCCATTGGTATGCCACCATTCTAGTTACTCTATGAGATTGATGCAATAATTCCAATAACACTTTAATTTTTGCACTTCAGTTGGATAAAGCCATTGAAAATCAGAATTTTGAAAGTCCCTTGGATAAAAGAATTATTTACTTAAATAATATTGAAGAATATAGATCTCAAGTTGTTGAAATGATTGCCACACATCATAATTAGGTCAAAGTCCTTTTTGACAAAAAAATAAAGAGAAAAGATTTTTAGGTAGGAGATCTCATTATTTTATGGGATAAACACATAGAACCTAAAGGAAGTAATGGAAAATTCAACTCCTTATGGATGGGACCCTTCAAAATTAAGGACTTTTGTGGAGACAACACTTTGTATTTGGCCTATCATGATGGCACACATCTACCATTCCCCTACAATAGGAAATATCTCAAACATTACTTCAAATGAAAGTAGGTTGTCCCATGCATGTAAGTATGCATATAACAATTTTGGTCATGTTTCCCTTTCTATTGTCCTTTTGGCTTGTTTTATGTTGTGTTGTGTATTTCTCCTTTTGAGTTGGTTATCTTACTCTGGTAATCTCTTGCTTTGTCTTAAGTTAGTATTTATCAAAAGTTAAATGAATCTTTAACCCAATAGAAATGCATTTATCTATGAAACAGGAGTTTGGAGTTTTTCTCTCATCCCTTGAAGTTTGAGGTCCCCAATTGTTATCCTAATTATTGAATGAAGGTAAAAAAACTAGGAATGTTGAAATACTTAGATTGTAAACAATCAATTTGAGTCAAAAGTGGTTAAAGTTATCATATCTAAGTCAAAATATCCTATCTGAAGATTTCATTATCAATAGTCAACAGTTCACCAAAAATAGCTAAGTCCTTAGTCTTGTTAGACTTTGAGCACCTGATTAACATATAACAAATTTAAGAATATTGGCTAACAAGTTATTATAACTTGACATGTGTCCAAACACACCTTGAAACTTGATGTATGCTTAGGAAAACATTAAAACTTATCACCTTTCCAATTAACTTATCAGATTTTGACATGTGTTCATACACACATCGGATCCTGATACCCTTGCAAGCACACATTCTAGATCCTATCTATTGTTTATGTAAATTTTAGAATGTGACATGCTATTTAACACTCACAAGGAGCTTGAAACTCACTCATGCACTCTTAGTTTTCCACCATTAATCTATAGTCTTCCTTCTCACATGCAAGGGTTTTTATCCTCACTTTAAATATTTTTAATTTACCCATTTATGATTCATTCCACTCTACCACCATTCACAATATTGCATTCGCATGAAATTTAATGGGTTCACCAAGTTGACTTATTTCCAATTAACATGAGCTAGGGTTTGTCTTCTATAACTCTAGCATTGATATTAATAGGTTTCCCTTAGTATTTGATCTTTTACTTGAAGCTTTTCTTTCAGAACTTCTCCAGAATAATTTTGTAGAGTTTAATTTTTTTATGGTGTAACCTGTCAAGGTTTGTTACTAGTCTAGACATCAGCTAGATCCTGACCCTATGGTACACACATTGACAAATTTTAAAGGTTTCCAAAATATTATTTAGATCTTGAGGGTTCCTCATACTACCATCAGATTCTAAAGCCTACCTAATAACCTATTAGGATTTGATACCCTATTATATCCTATCAGACTCCAACACCTATCTGTGCACATCTTGGAACCTGATCACCTTTCAAACATACCGTCAGACTTTGACCCTTTTTCAAACACACTCTTGGATTTTAAAATTTACTCAAGCACTCCACAGACTTCAGCTTCTGCATATACACCCCCTAGAATCTACTTTTTACTTAAACAAGACTAGATTTCCATCTTTCTTCACAAGATCAACTCAGGTTCTAGTTTTTTCTCACAGGTAGGCAATTTTCATCAGATATCAACATTTGAGACCCCAATTAAAGAAAAACATAAGAACATTACTCCAAAGAAGACCCATCCAAAAAGGGTCTTTATTTAGAATAAGACACATACATGAAATATCAATTTGAAGGGGTTGTTCCACCCTTGCACCTAGATTTAAACATTGAAGAAATAATATATACTAACCTAGGACACATCAACATGGAAGAATTTTGGAATAAAATCAATGGGGTCCATAAGATAAATTATGGACAAAGCATCCATGATAGTGAATTGGGTCAAGCAACTGCCTTTCCTATTTTGGTACAATGTCCATAACTAATGTTAACCTTGCTAAGCACTATGATGCAAAAAAGAGGGGGATTAGGAATCCAAAAGGAGAGTATATCTTATACTTAGGTCTAGATCATATTGATCATATAATGAAACTACCTAACAGGGAAACATTTTTTAATTTGACTCCCACATCTGCTCAACAATTTTGGGATTCTAATACTAGCTCATATTCTAAATGGGTCAATAAGAAATGGTTAACAAAACTAAGGCATACATCAACAAGGCTTCCTAAGAATACTTTTAGATTCAAATTCATGAATAAAATCAATGATATGATCACACTCTTGCATAGAGTAGTGGGGACCCTAATTATAAGAAATTTCAAAAAATGGATGTATAGATACATATGGATCATTCACTAGAATAATCAATACATCAATTGATAATAATTAATTAGTGATTCTATTCACAAGCAAATAATAGATGTCAATACTACTTATAAATCATATATGATCTCTTATCTCATCTATGTTATTGATAGGAGAAGATTTTAAAGTGGTTTTAATACAGTAGGTGATATGAAAAATACAAAAATATATGATTTATATCCTCAACTCTCATTTAAGGAAAGTACACATCATTTTCAAATAGTAAATGATGCATTTTTATAATATGTTATTCAAATGTTTGAAATAGAACCATACGATATGAGGATATCAATTTAAGCTTATACAAAGATATCCAGATGGGAAGCTTGGTTTATATACTTCCCAACTTACACCTACCTAAGAATTGTGGCTGTGAAATTACTTCACACATGCTCTTAAGGTATGTAGATGGAAAATGGGCCTTAATGGAACTAGTAAGGTAGTAAAATGAAACACACAAGCTCTTGGATAATAAGCACAAGTATGGAATAAAGTTTCCTATTTCTATTGGTCAGTACACTTGTGCCTCTTTGGCTAAAGCATAATTGATTAATGAAGAAATGACTTGAGTCACTATTCAGTCATTCAAAAGTAGACCTTTATTTTATGATAGAGGCCTAATTACGAATATTATTGGTTATTCATATCAACATGTGCATCACTTTGAAGACTATTGGATAGATTGTGATTATGAAAAAGATGCGAGAATCCATGATTACTAGTGATTCATTTTGGAATAGGTTATCCTATTTGACATATTAGAGATCAATAAGAACATAATAGATGTTGAATATGCATTAGATCCCATATATGAAGAAGAAGGAATTGAATCAAAACCTCTTAAAAAAGTAGATTGGTACATGTAAGAATCTACTTCACTCATTGATAGGTCCCAGGGTGTGCCAAATAGGACTCTCTAATGGTTGAAAATTAAAGGTATCAATGTTGATAAAGTAGGATTTCCTCCTCCCATGAAGGAGACTAAATTAGGAATTTATCATCTACATTATCAAACAAAAATAGGAACATCACTAGCAGGAACTAGAAAGGATTCAAAATAAATTGAAGTAGAAACAAAATTTGGAGATGTCACAGAAGTTGTTTCAGTGAAAAAACCACTTAAGTTGAAAATAAGAAGACTAGGTGAAAAGTTCCCAGATACTCCAAGAATTTCTATTTTAGAATAAGTTCCTCTTGATAGTCTTGCCCAACCTCAAACTCTGATAACCAATACTACACAAGAGTTTATAGCTTCTGATACATCCTTGCTATTTTATTCTTCTATTCTTTCTTATCCTGATACTTCAATACCATTGCCTTTTGCTGTTGAATTGCCTACTAAATCTTCTCCCAAAACCCCCATTGATACATTAGGAAAAGAATAAGGTTAAATAATATTGAAAAAACATCAAGTCTTTAAAACTCCTCTCCTTTCTTAGGAGATTCAAAAATAATCTAACATTACTCTTGTGCAACAATCTCCCATTGTATAAGTTCCTGATTTATTGAATGAGATGGTAAAGAAAACAAATAATATTGCACAACCACAAGATTTTTTTTTTCATACTAAAAATTGTTCATCCTCGTGCAGCTAAGAAGCCCAAAATAGTTTCTAAAATAATCATAGATAAGAAAAGTGACATATTTTTAGAAGTATGAGTTCCTTCTACTAATAAAGATAAAGACAATGTTGAAGCCTATGATTATCAAATAAAAAAGGTACACTTGGGAAAATCTTCAAGGGAAGAAGTGAAAAAAATGACAATTGTCATGTTATTTAATAAAATAGGCCAAGACAAAATAACCAAAGATACACTCAAATAAAACATTGAGCAACTAACACTAGTGGTTAAAAAATTGGTAAGGCTTATTCAATCATCCCATTCAGTTATTCATAAAACTTCTGATACATAGACACTTAAAGTTGTGGAAGAAATTGGTCATATAGGCAAGGCAATAAAAGAGTGGTTTGAATTTTTTTTTGTAGTAAGTACCATTACCATTTAAATAATAATGACCATGTGTTCTAAGATTCAATCAGAATATAATCAAACAACCAAATCTATAAATAAATATGATGAAGAGGTACAAAAATGTTATGAATTATTACCCAAGTTGGAATATTTTTTCTATACTTTTCGATATGACCTTATTCAAGAAAAGATCATCCAAAAAGAAAAAATTGTGTACCTCACCGAGTTCCTAAGAAATGTAAAATTTAGGGTCCATATTATCAAAGAAAGTCTCAATAAATTCATTAAATCTAAATTAATGAGAGGTGATGTTCTCCTAGAAATAATAGTAGGGAAATTGAAATGCAGACTCACTGATGATAATGGGAAATTATTTTTTGAGGAGGCCATTGTTAATTAATTCAAGAAGAATATCTAAGATAACTTAACTCCCAAATCTGTGTTTAATTATGAGTCAATTCAGATGTTGATCAAATATTGAAATAATTTAGAAAATATCAATGCAATACTTAAGAGACTATAGGGAACAACATAGAAGATGATGGAACAATTTTGTGATGTAGAAAAAGGCTATACATATTCAGATAGTCCAAACAAAGAGAAAGTGCTAGAAATAATGTAAAAGTTTGATAAATACAAAGAGAAAAATACACAACCTGAGGAAGAGAAGATTTATACCATCCTCAACGAAGATGATAAAGAATAGTTTCACATTGAATTTTGGTCTTTCTCATAAGTCTGTATCTCTTGAATCATTCTTGCAATTTTTTATTGCATACTCTTGTAAATAGTTAATTTAGACATTGTATGTCATGGAAATGTACTAAGTTATTTTTACAATTTTGAGTTGTGCAAATTTATCAATGCATTTTCACAAGTTGTGGAAATTTTTCATTGTACTTTTGTAAGTCGTGCAAGAACACTAACACACTTTTTCAAGTTGTGCAAATTGCTTAATGTATTTTTTCAAGTTTTAAGTTGTGCAAATCAGGTAATATGCTTTTACAATCCCCCAAAAATACAAAAAGGTGGTTATGTATCATAACCACCCATTCCAACCTATAAATACAAGTTAGATATTTAATTGTAAGGATTCTTCACAGTTAGAATTTTCCAACAAGATAGAGAAAGGGGAGATTTTATATACAACTTCAAGGAGAATCAATATAAGGAGAAATGTTTTCAAACTTTATGTTTGAAATGTCTTCATGGATAATATATGTGTATACATCCATATTTATTTGATTCTTTTCTTTTGAAATGTTGCTGAGATCAAGATCTATTAGTCAAAAACATAGAGATTTTGCTATAGAATTTCTTGTGAAATCTACATTTTTAATTTATGCAAATAGTGAAACCTTCGTGGAGCAAAATAATAAATTTTCAATTTTTACAAGGAAATAAAAGATAGTTATCATATTATGTTATTAGTTATAGGTAATTATTTTGGTGTATGTTGTGTGTTCTTATGGACATATAATGCCTTTACTATCCATTGAATGAGAAAGGTTTCCTTCTAAAAAAATAACCCACCATCTTGACATTTTTAGTAAGTTTCTAAGCTTAGCCCACTAGATTTGTTATTATTCTACCTTTCTAAACATATTTCTTCCTCCTGTTCCTCTCCTTTATATTATCTTCCTATTACCTTTTCATACTTTATGGTTAAAAGTACTACCCTACTAAAAACCATTTTTACTATGAATAATTTCCTTTTTGACATATTTTTAGTTTTCAATAAAAGTAGCTCCATCTACTAATATGAGAGGGACTTTGTCCCATGACTATTGACAGAAAACACCCATTTGTCCCCTCGATAAAATTTCATGCTAACACGTGGTTAAAATGACTGTCCTTAGGTGGAAACCCAGATTGCATGTGAATCAGATTTTTATTCTACACTTACAAGTATATCCATGGGTGATTGTTAATCCAAGTAACATGGTATAATTTTTTTTCCTTCATTGGACCCCCTTATTGTGACTATACCATTTTTATACCCTATGTTTTATGTACATTCTTTGTTTAATCTATCTATTATGTGTTTATTGTGTGTCGTGATAACATGATTTAAATAATGCATAGATTCTCTTATTTGCTATAATTCATATCATGCACATGTTTTCTTGTTCTTTGCCTACATTTCTAAGATTCTTTTCATATATATATTATGGGAAAGGATCCATACTTATGTTTGAGATTGATATATTTGATGTTATACTACTTTTATTGGGTCATTATACCTTTGTGCCTTACTAATTACATGTTTCCCATGTAGGGCATATTTCTCATGCAATTATATTTCTCACATTTTTTTCACATGGGGAATTTACACTTGGGATATATAGATTACATCATAGGTGTGTGTGAAGTAATTTACTTTTAGCATACATGCTTCCAAGATGACATCTTTATATACTAGACATTAATGATTTTATTTCATATCTTATACATGATATGTATAATCCATTTCTTTTGAGATATGTACATCATAGGTTTATCTCACATCTCATATCTCAAAATGGGGGAATATATCCCATCCATTTTCTTTAGACTCCAAGAATCCAAACATTTTGTATTGTGTTTTCTCCTCTAAACAAAGTAAATTACATGTTGTTTATTCCTAGACTTCTCCAACACATAACACTTGTTCCCACTGTGAGATACATTCAAGATGTTTCTTAACCATGCTATTTTACATTACATGAGATATGTTTAGCCTTGATTTTTGGTTACTAAAAAATGTACTTAGAACTATGTGTAATATTTACCACAAGTTTAGAAACACAAGCTTCTACAAGGGCATTATCATTCGATACATATTCAAAGATACAATGAGTTCATATAGGGGCACCCTCACATTTTAAAGGAAAAAACTAGGTATATCATTTCCAATTTTTCTTTCCAAGATTTCAACAAGTTATCATCACGAACACTTATCAATGTATAGTTGTTCTTGCAGGTTTCACAAGGACATTCACACTTTTACAACATAGATTCAAAAATGTCAGGGACTCATACAAGGGTTTATATCACATCTCTAGATAAATGGGTGTATTCTTTCTAGTATTTCATTTCTACTTTTTTCATATTATTAATTGATCATGAACTTATCCATGCATAAATGCCCCTTGTAGGTTTTCACATCTACATTAGAGTTGATGTAGGAGCCTCAGGAACACATAATTTAGTATCCACCCTCTGCTTTTCTTAATTATATATATATATATATATATATATATATATATATATATATATATATATATATATATATATATATATCAAATTGGAGCATTATGTAGGCACCTAAAATTGATTTGGAGGTATTTATTAGTTTTAATATTGCATTATTCTAGGGTACTTATGTGTTTATTGATTATTGGTCCATAGTAGATTATTATTTGTGCGTTTTCCATGTTTCTTGTTGCTCCTCGTCATGCCCTTTCTTTTCTCTATACTCCCCTTTTGTTTCCCTATGTTTATGTTGATTTTCTGGGAAATGTGCATTATACATTTCTAGGGTTAGACCCATTTAGCCTGGTTTTCAGTCCCTTGGAGTTTTGAGCTTTCAACCTTTTTTGCTTGTTGTGTGTTGGTTTGTGCGTCAATACAATCTTGATTCAAAATTCGTTGAGTTTATAAATACATAGGTGCATTAGTGCATTTATGGCATAAGTAAATGAGAGCAATACATCAATTGAAGCATTTAAAGTAGATATTCAAGATTCTAAGGAAATTTGAAGTGTTTGCCACTGCATTTTAGAAGAAATCAAGCATTCATTATAGTGTTGAAAATTCATAATAGAATATACATTATATCACAATGAACTATGTGCTTGAACTGCATTATACTTGACTTGTTGTTTGTAATATTGTGAAATGTTAAGGGACTTGATAATTATTTAATGTTTAAAGACCCTAGAAACCCTCAACACATTCTCCAAAACAATTTTTTCCTTATCTTTGACAGGTTCAATTACCCTTTTAATATTTTAAAAAAAGAGATCAATTTCTTAGAAATCTACATAAAATTTCAGAAATATAAAAAAGACTTTCAAACCCCCAAACTTAATAAATAGTCATCAAATCAAATTATACTTATCTATTATCTACTAATAACATATTTATGGTACTTGAAATGTCCCTACAGTTTCAGAAACAACTCTATAAACCTAAAAACATTTTTTATCCCACACATTTTTTCCAATTTCACTTCATCTTAAATTATTTGGACCTATTTTACACTATTGACCCAATTGACCCATGACGTCTGCTTGTGTGATCATTGATTACTCCTATACACCCTTTCTAACAACTATTTTTATGTTGAATATGGAGTAAATATGATTTTACTATGATTAGATTTAATTGGATGCTTATAAGTAAATGTTGTGCAGATTTGATTTACATCCATTTTTTCATCAAACATGTCTTATGTGCTTTTGCCATTGAACCCGTGATCTCCACTTTAAAGGGGAAGAATCAATCCCTAAACATTTGTCATCATTTGTCATCATTACATACTTTAGACGTAATTGACGTGCTACTTCACAGAGATATTTTATACTGCAAGCCCGTGAAGAGAGAGAATGAATGAATGGTCTTCTTCTTTTTCAAGGAAGATTCAATATTATAAACATTCCCTCCTTATAAGTAAGTGACACTAAAAACAATATTTTAAGTGTAAAGTATTTCATCTTATCACTCACAAGATTCGATTCAAAGGGGGATTGTTCAAATTGTGTCCACGTGTTAAAGACTTTATGTAAAAGTTGATTGAATGTTCTGATATTATGTTTTTTTTTGGCTGATAATTTTTAATTTAAGTTAAAAGGTTTAAAGCTAGTCACTTGAGTCTTTATTGTAACATGATAAATGGATTTATATTAATTGTATCAAATGTAAAAGGTGTGTTTATTTTATTTTGATATATGGAGATATTTGTTAAGATTTGATAATAGAGATATGGAGATATTTGTTAAGATTTGATAATAGAGATATGTGCTTATAAATAACAAAGATATGATTTATAAATTTGATGATGAATTAAGAAATATTTAAGTAGTGTTAATTTTATTCGTGGTAATTTTTAAAGTATTAATGATGTTTTTCATAGATGACACAGTAATTTAGATTGATTTAATGAATATATTTTTCTTGTCTTGATCTCCAACAACTTTTCTAAGTTTTCCATATTATGACTCCAATCACTTACAATTTTTTTTTTAATAAATGGGCAATGATCCCTGAAAGGTTAATGAAAACATTTATTTTGGTACTTGCAAATAATCAAATAATAATAAAACTATTTTAATTTTATCAAAACCATAAACAATAAGAATGTTGAAAACAACAAAACTCATAATTTGAAATGAAAATTATATTATTTAATAGTGAGTATTTAACATTAATTTATGTATTTCAATGAATGCTCTAATGATTATTTGATTCCTCTAAAATGTTGGTAAGTGCTTAATAGATTTTTATTTATTATTTAATAGATTTTTTTGAATAATAAATAGGTGTTTTTTATTTCTAAATATAAATGAACTACAATAATTATGTATATATAGATAATTAAATTCAAACTAAGATCCTTATTCGTGTGCTAGCCAACAAAATCACAATAAAAAATATGTTAACATGTAAGATGAGTGCACTCTGATCAAAAGGGGTCATTAAAGGACCCATGAGCATTGTTAACATTTTTTTTTTTAGAAGTGTCAATGATGCTCTAAATACAATGCCTAAACCCCTGAAAATAAAGAGAGAATTAGAAACTGGATAGAATATTGTGGAGACATGAAGACATCCCACAAACACACCAGTAGTTTTTAGTTTAGACTAATAATTGATAAGTACATAAACACCCAAAAATCATGCAACTTAGTTATGTCAAAGGCATTTTCAACTATCACCACATATTCATCTCACACATGACATATTATTTTATGATGTTTCCCAATAATTCGGATATTGCCACTTTCCATTGGTTTGTTCACTATATATATTGAATGGGTATCTGGTGTGACACGTTAACATGCATATAGTGGTAGAGGGATCCATGCCATGTGACAAGGTGTATGTCTGGTGTTATTTAAGATCATCAACTCTACGCCCTGCACAACATAATAAGATTGACTTAAATCGAGGACGATAAAGGTTCAATTTTAGGTACCATTACCTACCACAAGAACGATGTGTTTCCATTGAAGGCACGAGGATCTACAGAGTGTGAAAGCAATTTATTAAATGAAGACTTGATAATGAAGGAAATCCATCAACATCTATAGAGGAAGCCACCCCTCAATCATATTATTATAATATTAATATATATATATATATATATATATATATATATATATATATATATAAATAATATATATAGTTAATATTATTATTATATATAATTATCATATAATAATATTATATATATAAAAATATATGATATATATATTATTATATAATGAAATGAATATAATACATTTATTAAAATTAATATTTAATAATAGCAAAGGTTATATAAAAAATAAAAAAATAAAAGTATATTATTTAGTATAATATAATTAGAATATAATATAAGTATATATACTATTTTTATACTATATAGTAATAGAAATTTTTATATATAATTGATATTATATTATATATTAATATATATTATCATATTATATACATTATAGTATGTTATAATAAAATATATAATATATTATTTTAATAATAGAATATACTATTAATATATTAGTATTATATATTATTTAACTATTATATTATCAATAATTATTATAGTATATTATCGTATTATAATACAATAAAACATAATATAAATTATTATATTATAATTATATAATACTAAAAATTATTGTTTATAATATGTGGTTGACAAAATTTTTCAAAGACATTTTTATTTTATTGAGATGATATCTTTTTAATTATGTATTGGGTAACTAAAATAATTTGATGGAATTTATTGATTGCATTGAGATATATGACATGTCACTAAATTTTTTCATGTGTATTTGGTCAAGTTTTTTTGAGTTTATCACTTAAATTACCTTGTCATTGCATCTCACCATCACCACCTGGATCACCTTGAAATCTTTCACCATTTTTATGTTTTGTATGGTTTCCCCTTCGCCACTAGTTTTTCATTTCTCAAGCTTACCATCAAACATAATATCTCCTTCTAATACAACTCATTGCCATGACGAATGAAGGAACATACCACCTCATTTTCCACCATCACCTTTAACAAAAATATCAAATTATTATTACTCAATATTATATGTATAAAATATGAAATAAATTAACAATCATAAATTACAAATAAAATATAATCGATTCACACTCTTTCATTTTATATTATCTCACTTCACCAAATGTCAAATAACACCCCCTCCCAACATAAATTATACTTATAAAACAACTACTAATTAATATATAGCAAAGGACTATTGATCTAGATTTTTTCCTACTTTAATATATGTTTACGTGTACATACATAACAAAATAGAAAAAAAGAAACAATGTATGATTTTTTTATATTAAATTTCCTTTCTTGAAGCTCCAAAGCAAAAGCACTGATTATAGCGTGTTCGAGTTTCCAAACCTGCTGAGGAATTTTGTACCCAACTTTTCCATTTTTTAATTGTTTATGAAATTTTCAAATACTCTCATCAAGAGGAGGGTATTGTTCCCCCAACATGAAAATTGTATGCGTTTTAAATTATTTGTACGATTTTAAAATGATATGTATGGTCCAACATGATTTGATTTGATCTAGCAATTTTTTTTTGGTTATGGGGAAATATGTATGGGTTTGACATTTTTGAATTTTTTCTAATTTGTAACCCCTGTAAGCATACTGATATGGCATATATTTGATTAGCAAAATACTAACTTTTATCTTTGTTTACTATAATATAGAGTAACATATACACAATTGTATGGGATTTTCAACATAAGATTATGTAGTTGGAGCAGGGCATATTGCATGCCTTTTCATGATGCATTTTGGTTTCACTATGCTCATCACTTTGGAAAAGTGGTGAAAGAGTGATCATATACTTTCTAGTTATTGATAAGGGAGATGAAAATTAACTTATAAGATGTCTGGAGGATAATCAAACTATTTATTAGGAGAACTCTAGTAACCTTTGCTCATTCATTCCAAAACTTTTTACCAAAAAAAATATTTAGTAATTTTTGAGTTATTTATATAGTAACTTTAGCTCATTCATTTCAGTAAGAAAATTACTCTGAATAAGCCATTTCTATTTTTTAAAATGAGAAAATCTTGATTCCTCATTGAAATAGAATGTAACAGTGCATACCTCTTGCAAGTGATAGAAACTACTTTGACTCTTATTTGTATACCTCTGGCTCTTGTCTTGCTGTTGCAAATCCATGACTATAAATAGGTTGTATCTTGCATCTTGAAATTTATTTTCTATGTTGTGTTATTTAATTTATTGCATATTGATAGTACTGTGTTTATGTAGATAAGAAATCATCCCATTACATTATGGTGCATCACCGTTTTTATTTCATTTTTGTTTCTTCCCCTTTTCCAACACTTTTTATTTTTATGTTGTTAGTTTAGGTAGATTAGTGTTGGTAGTAGATTTAGAAGTACAAAATCATAGAGTATGATTGAATGACAAGTGTGTCATATGTAGTATTTTATATAATGTACATCATTTTATATGTATTCAACACACGATTGGATGTAAAAGTCTTCCAGAATAAAAAGATTCTTTCAGGAGAGAGAAAAAGGTTATAAATGTGAAACATCGGAGTATTTATTGTAAAGTTGTAAAGGAGAAGAGTTACACATTATGAGAGACTAATATTGAGATATGTTGATGGTTCTTTTAAAGGTCTTCTGTACTTGTTCCATGCATGTTTCTTCTATTCTGTTTGAATATAATATTTAATATAATAATAATGAATGTTCTCTGTGTTCTAGTCTATGTTCTTATATAGATTCATTAAATATGAATATAATGAATAAACTAATTGGTCATATCCCCATCTTAGTTCTGAATCTATTACTCAAAACAAACCTTAACATGTTCTAATGGGTTTTTCCAAGAGCCTCTACTAAAAATTAACATTATGATAGGAAACTATAATATCTAGCTTTGAAGATTTTCTACAAAGAGCAGTCACACACTAAGTAGAGGTCACATGTTTTTATTATTATGCAGGTGCAATCAATCGACCATAACAGATCATCAACATGCTCATTTGATTTGAGTGACATGAAAATACACTAGTAGCAATAGGATCTAGGAAAAGAGGTCATTTTTGTTATATATATATATATATATATATATATATATATATATATATATATATATATATATATATATATATATATATATTCAATTAATGTTTGGGAATTTATTTATCAATATTTGATTAATGTGAAACACTAAGGTTAGATGATTGGATAACCAATAGTGACACCTCTATAAGAAGACTAACATGAGACATTATAGAATATATTTTGGTAATGTTCGAGTAGTTTGACTTCAAAGAAATAAGGCATGCTTATTTATTGGATCTAGTCATTAGGGCCATAATAGCATATTTATAAATGAATGTCAAGTTGGAGGATGTGATCAAAGAGCTCATATAGGTTGAAAAAAAAATCAAATGGGTATAAGAAAAAAAATCATCTCTAGTCTTTACTAGCAACATTGAAAAAACATAGGGATAAATAGAGACACCAAATGGCCATGTCCTCTTCTGTTAGTGAATAGGTACATAAACCATTTTCCTTTAGTATGTGTAATTATAAAAAGAGCACCTATGATTGATAGTTGATGTTGTGAGACTATAGAAGTGAGACACTATGAGGCCAAGACCAAGGTCCATTACACACAGTAGGACAATTATGTCCACAACATCAATTTATCATGGACTAGTAGGGATAGGCAAACAAATAAGGACCATGTACTTAATACATGATTTGTACACGAACCCTGTGCCCATTACACTATTTTGTAACATATGGTTAACTAATGCATTTTAATTTTGAATTATATGTGTGTGTGTGTGTGTGTGTGTGTGTGTGTGTGTGTGTGTGAACTAATGTGTGAAATGTGAGTGCCATACTACAATTACAATGTGTATAATATATTTTTAGAAGACATTATAACATAATAAAAAAACAACACACAAATAATTTGAAATGGCCTCTCCTGCTCCTCTTCCCAACCATGTGCCTTGTTTGCAGGGTTCGGTTGCTACTGGGTATGCTATTGCTGAGACTACTGTAGGGTCATATGTTATTTTTGGTATGTTGTCTGGTGTTGTTGTTGGTATGTCATTCACACCAGGGGGTTTTGATGTTGTTAGGGCATTGTCTGGGGGATTGCAAGGTTCTATCACTGCTAGGATGCTACCTATTGTTGGGGTGGTTGTTGCTAGTGTGACACCTGTGAATGGGGTTACTATTGCTGATACAACACCTATTTTGAGTTCTTCCTCTATTATTACAGTCTCTTTTGCTAATGTGGTTCATGCTGGAGCCTCATCTCCTCAGAATAAGACTGTTGTTCGTTCTTCTTTGGTGATTGGGGGTAAGGTGAAACTTTCAGCACTACCCCCTCTTATTGTGATTTTAGGGGATGAAGTGTTAAAAAATGAGGAATACTTTTCTCAGAAGGGTTTGATTTATAGATTTGATAGATTATGGCCATGGCTCCAAGATCTAAACACTTGGATCTTTGAGCAGTGGCATCCCCTTACAAAGTGGAAAATAGAAATTTACCCATATGCTAAAGTATTATTTGTAGTTATTTTTTATTCTCTTCCTGATCAAAATGCTATTTTTGATGGTCGGTCTTGGTTTTGGGGACAACATGCACTGCTGTTAAAACCTTGGGTTCCTACCTTTAACCCTCTCACTGAATCTTTCAATAGGCTGCCAGTTTGGATTCGTCTACCAAATCTGCCTCTTCATTTTTGGTGTGAATCTTGCTATAAAGGCATTGGCAACTCGGTGGGCCATTTAATCATGGTTGATCATGCCACTACTCACTTATCTCACACCATTTATGCTTGCATTTTAGTGGATTTGGATTTATCTATGCCTCTTTCGACAGAGGTTGTTTTACAAGTTGTTGATCTCTCTTGGTGTTAGCCCTTGGATTACAAAGGTATCCCATTTCATTGTCATAGGTGCTTTAATACGAGTCATTTGGCATCTAAATACCCCCGTTTGAAGGTTTCTCGGTCTTCATCTTGATGGAAGGATGCTCTACATGAAAACCTTACAGTAGATGTTGATGATGATGGTTCCGAAGCTTATGAGCCTCCTTCTGATGATGGGAATGATTCTCTTCCCCCACTACATGACTCTTCTATTGTTGGGATTGCTGTAGGGACCTCCCTTGTTGCTTCTACTACTTTTGAGACTACTGTTTGGACTTCCCCTGCTGCTGCTATTACTGTGACTATTATTGGGATCTCCCCTACTATTATTGTTGTAGTACCATCATATTTTATTAGTTCTTATGTTACTAGAACTGTTATAGGGACCTCCCCTACTGTCTCCCCTACTGTTGTTGTTGGGAATATCATAGGGATCTTGACTGTTATTGTTGCTAAGTGAAGGACTACTACTGTAGGTACACAATTTACTGTTGGGGCTGATTCTATTGTGTCTACTTTCTAGGCTCCACCCCCTTCAGAGGACTTGGTGAGATTTTCACCTCCTTCATCTCCTATTTTTGTGAATAGAGATTTTGATGCTTATTGGATTATTGTCCAAAGGAAGAAGAGAGGTCTTCCTAAGCACATTTGTCATAGTTGCTTTCAGGCCAAGTTGTTTGACTTGCTAGGTTAGGTTCTATTATTTTTTAATTTGTTGTTCCTTACAGTGTTGCTTCCTTTCAGTTGCTTAGACATTTTGGCTTTGTTGTTTGACTGTTGTCACTATGCTATTTCTGACCTGTGGGTGGCTTTTTTATTTTTTTGCCCTGGGGGCTGCTTTGTATAGGGTTCATGACCCTTTTTTCCTATTGAACTAATCAAAAACATAATATAATAATTAGACATCACATTAATATATATCATACATAATGAATACTTATAACAATCAATGAACAAGTAACAAAATATATGATAAATCAAATATAAGGTCTTGAAATCAAAGGAAATATAATAAATTATAAAAATAGAGAATGTTTATTTAAAACATAATTAATTGAATAGAAATTCTAATCAAACTTACCATAATAACTAATAAAGCCATAATAAATTTCATAATATATGTAAATTGAAGCATTAGGATCATCAAAAACATGTACAAGATGTTGAGATGTCCATGAATCTAGAAATATTAAATCATCATCTTCATTATATTATTCTACAAAAATTTTCAATTAGTGATTATTATTATGGCCAATATCTTGCATATATTGATTCTTATTAATTTATTTTGGTTGTTTAAAAGTTGTAGGATATGACAAAAGATCCCTTATTGGAGCATATTCATTCACTTGTACCTTATGCACTCTTACCTTACATATAAATCTTGGTATTTAGTTTGGTATTTATTTATATGCAATTTTTCTTCTAAATGTGTTTCTTTTGAAATAAAATGTCTCTTTTAAGTGTAATTACTCAACCTTGATGCTTATATTTTAAATATTAATGCAATATAAAAAGAATTAGTTTTATTTGATGTATCTAAGGTTAACTAAGTAAAATATTATATGGTCCATTATTGAGTATGACATGAAATAGTATTTAAATTTTATTTTCACCCACTCTAATAAGAAATATAATGCAATCAAGGGGATCTCGATTAACACCATCATATCATGTAATCATCATAAAATTATATGATGAATTATCGATACTAAGGCCAAGACTATATTTAGTGCATATGTTCAAACTTGAGCTATTATCAACCATTATGCCATCTTTTTCATTACCATCTATAAACTATACCATCATATGTTATATTATGTGAAATATCATTCCCATCAAATACATTTTGAATATATGCTTTATTTCTCTTTCTTGATTCAACCAACCAAATATAACCATCAATTGGGTAAGTTATATAATTCATAAACACATATCTATACTTTAATTTGTCTACCATATGGACATTTTATTTGTTATTCTATTCTATTGATTATTATAACTTGATGAATTTAATAATGCATTTGTAATAAAAATAAAGTTAAGGAGTTACACTTTTCAAATAAAATTAAGGTTAAAATAAGAAACTCTCAATAAAATAATATTTAAAAAATATTAAATAAATTAAATTTTTTTATTGAAAATCATTAGGTACTATATAAGCACATCCTCTTTCATCTTATAAAAAATATAATTTTATTATCACATGTTTAATCTACCTTGAAGTGTGCAACCAAAAAAATAAAAATAAAAATAAAAATGAGCGAAAGAAAACAAGAATTCTTAGTGTAGAAAACATGTGCCAAACTACCTTGTATAATATTAATATTTTTATATATTTAAATTGTGTGAAACTTTACAACTAATCATACATTTATAGAAAAATATACTCTAGTTTTAAAATATATTTGTCTAAAATGGAACATAAAAATATTAATATTTATTTAAAAAATATTATCATATGGCATAATATATTTATAATATATTATTATTTTACACAATAAATTCATTTGAAATGAAATACTATGTTTAACTTACATTTTTAAATTTTATAGATCTATTTTCCGTAATCAATAAAAAAAATTGCAACCCATCAACATGTTTTCACCTTTCAGGTTTTTTTTCGTCTAATTAAATTTGATTAGTTTAAATGATATATTGTATCGTATAGTTTAAAATAATGTATCTATTTATATAATGTTCTACAATTACATGATAATCAAAAAATATATTTTTATCAAAAGACTTAGACAATAGTTGTTAGAATAATAACTTACTAATTCAAAGTTTAAGAAATTGTACATGCACCCAATATTAAATAATTGGTGCATTAGTAATTAATGATAGTTGTGGGTGGTTGTATATAATTAATAATTTCATCCAACACAATGTGTTAGGTGCAATAGACTATGGATCATAAATTCTATACATATAACCTTTATGATTGATCAATATTAATGGGCATATTGCATCTTTCATTAGGGTATCAGAGTAGGTGGAAAGAGATAAAGGAGAAGTGAAAATTTTATTGAGGAGCCTCAGGGATTCAAGTTTATTAAAATGAGAAGATTAAATGCATCATTACTTTCTTATTCATTTTTTTAATGAGATCTAGATCTATTTTATTTATTTTTTATTTTTTTAGAAGAGCTCCAAAACATTCCAATAATGACTTCAAAGGATAGAAATCCATCATATGCATATAAAGAAGGAAAGATATTCATTCTTATTGCAAGGAGATAGGATTTCATGTGAAAATATTCAAATCTAGATTGATCAGGAAATAGATCAAAGAAAGAGTGAGAAGAAAAGAAAAGAGGAGCACCATTGCACTTGAATTCTTCTCACAAGAGTTTATTATTTTCTTTTTTATCTTTCTTTCCTGAGACATGATCTAAAAAATAGATAAAGAAATTCTATTTTTTTCCCAACAAAATAAGGTATTTTTTGGAGATATTGTATAAATTTTATTTTAAAAAATCATGACTATCTTGCAGAAGATTTTTCTCCTCACATAGGTATCTGATTCAGATAGTTCTTTCACAATTAGAAAGAGGATATCAAGATCTTTTTGAAAAGTGGTCACAATAAGGATTATGAGCAATATCAAGGGATATATCATGTTGGATATTAATCTTATTTGAGTACTTTAGTATTTTACGCTTATCATATGTCTCTTTAATATGTACATTTATTATAGTAATGTAATTTATTCTAGATTTATGAAGTGTCTCTCACCTTTTTTTATCCACTTTTAAGATTTAGGAGTTACTTGCACAAATAAGTCCTCCCCCTACATGTCACACACTTTCCCCCCACTCTATTTGGGAATAGGACACATGGAACATACCAAAGAGGACTTGTTAGGTCATGATTGGATTCTTGTAAATCTATCATCTTTACTCTTTATCTATTTAAAGCGGTCTATCCTCCTCTCTTTTCATCTTGTCATTCTAGAATAATCTTGCTCTTGCATTTTTGTGATGCTTTTTTGGCTTAATGCCACTTCTCTCTCTCTCTCTCTCTCTCTCTCTCTCTCTCTCTCTCTCTCTCTCTCTCTCTCTCTCTCTCTCTCTCTCTCTCTCTCTCTCTCTCTCTCTCTCAGCTTATTTTTGCTATTGTACTTGGAGATATTTTTTTTCAAGGATTCTAATAAGATTGTGGGGTTCTTCTCCATTTGATTGTTTCCCCACTTGTCACTCATCTCAACCTTGTGGCTTGATTCTCTCTCAATGTGACATTGTTATTTTTTTATTCTTTTTTATTCATTTAAGTTAGATATTGTAAAATAATATAATATATCATGATCTGAAGTTAACCTTATGACCCTAATTTTTGATAATTTTTTAATGCGTGGCCTATGAACAAAATAAAAAAAACCAATTTTTATTCTGGGTAAGGAAATAAGGTGTTTTTTGTACATATGAGAACAAAATATAGATATCTTTTAATACATATTTTATTTTCAAATCTATGTAATAAAACAAATGATTTAAATAACTCAAAACAAGATTCTCAAATATCATTTGAAGCATTCAATATTAATAGTGCCTTTAGTTCATGTTTATGGGTCATGTTATCATGTTTGCATTATTGCATCCATAACATAATATAGTTACAAAAATGGCATCTATGGCATCATCCAGATAAATTATTAGGGAGAATTAAGACAAATAATTTCATTGAACCTTTTTCCTATTACCCATTCACCATGATAATTAGGCATAAATCCTAACATTTAAAATATCTGAGCATATAGAGATGTACACCCACGTACAATGATTTCCACTAACTAGGTGTCATTAATTAGATGAATCATTTTCACGTACCATATTTGTGCCATGTACCACTATGATCTCACATATGTTAATGTATATTTCATGTAATAACATGTATATATAAAGGATGATCTTTTTCCACGTACTGATGATTATTTATAAAGGGTGCATATATCAATAGGATTCATAAATCAGACTGATGATAAATATAAAAGGGTACCTATTTGGAGTGACAGGAAATAATCCATCTCTTTTTATTAGATTGTTCACAATGGTCACATTTGGATTATAATTTGTTCTACTAGACACTTAGATTCTTTGAGGTGACATCTGTGTAGCATGGAAGGCTAAGGTACAAACACATCTAAAATCTGAAGACATATTGTTTTTTTTTTATGGTTCATTGACTCAACATGCAATTGACATTGATTATTAGTGAAAATTTGATAAAACTGAATAGAAGGCAAAGTTGATATCTATGTTCAAAGTCTTAGATGAACTAGAACCTCAAATTTGAAATTCCAATATAGTAACGGATCCCTGGATAAACTCAAGACTATCTACAAGGTGAAAAATAAAAACCGGATTCTGCATTTGCAAATCCAATTACATTATCTTAAATTAAAATTAGAATAGAAAGTAGAAGATTTTCTACGTACAGTTATAACTTTTTGGGCCACACTCCATGCATTGGGTGAAATAGTGACAAATGACTCTTTGGTTCCCATTGTCTTAAGAGCATTTCCCCCACATATAAAATTTTCATGACCATATTTAATGTCATGGGATAGAAATTGACATTTGAAGAATTGGTGAACATGTTGCAATAAGAGGAAGTCATGAAAAATTTAGAGGATGTAGATGAAGAACATGTACTTGAGTTGTATCAAAAGGGGAAGAAGCCCATGAAAGGTTCAAAATAGTCCCCTAAGCAGAACAATCAACAAAAATAGCAAAGGAATAAACCTTATTCTTAGAAAATCTATTAGATTTTTGGAAAAATAGGACATGATTTGAAACATTGTTAGTATAATACATTCACACATGGATCGGCTAATCATAAATCCACTTCATAATTTTTGCCATAAGCAGAGAATAAATAACAATAGTCCAAATGCCAAAGGAAATATAAACCTTCCAAATCACAATAACATGAGAATGTTGTTGTAGAAAATGATTCTTAAAATTAAGATCATGTATTTTATACTAAAACATATGAGGATATAAATTATATAAATATAGGTTGGAATTTGGATTCACACATTATAAGGCACATGACTAGTAGGAAGGAATGGTTCTTTGTATTTAACCAAATAGTGTCATGGGGAAATGTCTCACTTGGAGATGATACATCCTACACTATTTAAGACCGTGGTGATATTTTTTTACAACTTGGAAATAAAAAGTGCACAATCCAAGATTTATTGTATGTCCAAAGACTCATTAAAAACCTATAATTTGTCAACCAACTACTAGATCACAACCTCAATGTTTAGTTTGATCACTAAGGTGGTCAAAAGTTTTACTTGATAACAAACAAATCTAAAGGCTCCATAATAATTGTAAGAGCTTCAAATATTGGCAAAATGTTTCAATGTGATGATGTTAACAATGACCATTAGGAACTTTTAGTCAATGACACAAACATAAAAAATATATGAAATAGAAGATATGGACACTTGAGTTATGGTTATCTACTCACATTGAGCATACACAACATGGTCAGAATCGTTCCCTTAAGAAATATTTTGAGATTTTTTTCTAGTTGCCTCATTGAAAAAATTAAAGAGCTCCATTTAGAAAAGGTGAATATTGGGCTACTGGTCTATTAGATTTAGTGCACATTGACATGTGTAAATACATGACTCCTAACCACAAAGGACATAATTATTTTTAGATCTTTATTGATGACTACTCAAGAAAGATGTGGATAAGCCTTTTAAAGACCAACGATTAGGACTTCCAAGTCTTCTAATAATTCCATTGTGAAAAATGAAATTGATCAAAAATTTAAGGTCCTCCGCTCAGATCATTTGGGGGAGGAGATACACTAGTACACCATTCTCAACATATCTTAAATAAAATAGATTACATTTTCAATTGACTTCTCCATATACACCAGAGTAATGGGGTTATAAAACAATGTAATCATGTAGTTTTAGAGATGTTTTATAGCATAGTTGAGGATGCACAACTATATTATTAATTTTGGGTATAAGAATGTCACACAATGGTATACTTTATAAACAAGCCACCTACCAAAGCTCTTGATGAGATCACACCATAAGAAGCTTGGATTTTTAACCAACTGAATGTTTCACATCTTCAAGTTTTTTGTTACAAGGTGTAAATGCATGTTAAGAAAAATAAAATAAATAAATTGGATAAGAAAACCAAGGAATGAATTTTTATGGGATATAATAAAGATTCAAAGGAATATCAACTCCTTGACCTAGAAAATAAGAAGGTGATCATCAATATGGATGTTGTGTTTGATGAGAAGAGTAGAAATAGTCCACCTTTCATATAGGCACATGATATAGGTATTATAACTGTAAAATTTTTAGATGGTGATAATGTTAGTGACATTGAATATGGTCAACCAAGACCTCCAATACCACCACCCACTATTCAACATATGCCCAAGTCATATACTAATACAATATAAGATGCTAAATTAAATAAAGTCCCTAACACATCTAGTTCATGACCGAGGACTCATAACATGACTCACAAAGAGGTAAACATGGCCCTAATGAGTATAGTTTCAAAAAAAAATTGAACCCTCTACATTAAGATAATCCTAACAATTAAAACCTTGGAAAGCTATCATGGATGCAAAATATCAGTCATTGATGAAGAATAACACTTAACATCTTGTTGATCTTCCACTAGGGAATAATACCATGGATGCAGATGGAAATTTAAGACTAAGTATAAGGAATATGTGAACATAGATAAGTACAAGGTGAGACTATAGTAAATCACTATGCTAAAAAATAAGGCATTGATTATGAGGAGATTTTTTCTCCCACAACCAAAATTAAAACAACATGAATTATATTTGACATTGTTAAACAATTTGGATGGAACATTTATTAGATGTACAACAAAAGTGATTTATTGAATGAATATCTACAAGATTAAGTATACTTGAACCAACCACAAGGATATGTCAAACTGAGCCAGGAACAAAAATTATGCATAATTATCAAATCAATGTATGGTCTCAAACAGGCTCCCAAAGCTTAGCATATAGAAATAGAAGAGCATATCGTACAACATGGATTCCAAAGGAGTCCATATGATCCAAATCTCTACATCAAACAACAAGGGGGGGGTAAGATTGTTATAATACTTATTTATTTCGATGATCGTTCATCACTAGTAGTTTAGTAAAGATGATATATGGTACAAATAATGATCTCAAGTGATTGTTTGACATGATAGATCTCGAGCTATTGCACTACTATCTTGGATTGGAAGTTTGTAAAAAGGGCATAGTATCTTTATGTCATGGATGCAATATACCAAGACATTGATCAATAAGTTCTAGATGATGGATTTTAAACTAATGAATACACCTAAAAAGATAAGACTTCAACTATCTCATGCATATCCATCACCATTAATAGATGCCACTCTCTATCAGTAATTGATTGGGAGTATCATCTATCTCACCTACACTAGGCCATATATCAACTATATTATTAGCTATCTTTCTCACTTCATGAAAGAACCAAAATTAAGTCACTGGAAAGTAGCTACATGGATATTGAGATATATTCAAGGAATAATGGAATATGGTCTACTATACAATAAGAATGAAAAATTCTTCTTGACATAATACACAAACTTAGATCATGTAGGTTCTATTGATGACAAAATTTCCACTTATGGATTTGTAACCTTTTTGGGATCTAGTTCCAATATCATAGGAGAGCATGAGAAAATTATGTTTCACATTCTTTTATAGAATTAGAATATTGCATTACAACATGAGCTATTTAAGAATTGATATGGATACAACACATTATTTCAAGATTGGGAGTACCACAAGATTAGTCTACATTTTTGTATAGTGACAACCAAGGTGTTTTTAAACTTATTTGTAACCCAATGTATCATGAGTACACAAAGCACATTAAATTTAATATATATTTCATACATGAGCATGTTCAACAACAAAACATAAGGCTCCACTATTACCCCACTCAAGATTAGTGTGTAGATGTCTTCACAAAGTCACTTGCACATGGAAAGTTTAAGGAATTTTAGAAAATCCCTCTCGTGTATCCTTAAGACTATGATCCATTAAGAGGGGAATGTTAGAATAATAGCTTGCTAGCTCATAGTCTAAGAATTATACATGCACTCAATATTAAATAATTGGTACATTAGTAAATAAGAGTAGTTATAGGTTGTTGTAGACATTTAATAGTTTCCTCCACCACAATGTGTTAGGTGTGATGGACTATGGCTCATATAGTCCAATGAACCCTATATATGTAACATTTATATTTGATCAATGTTAATGAGCATATTACATCTTTTGATATTATTGAATGGTCAAATTTCCTTGCTTAGGAAAAGTGATCATGTTGCATTCAATAAATCCCTTCAAGATAATTTGTATACTTTCATTAGGTCTATTAAATTAACTATGCTCCTTATAGTAAGGTAATATGATTATTTTTTAGAATAGTTTTTTTAATTCATTGACAACATTATTAGGATTGCTATTACGTTGAAACTCATTCTCATTAATTTTAGTTTTAAAAATTGTCTTACTTGAAAATGTTAGGCCATTAGAAATTAGAAAATTTAATGGTTTTTATTTAAGCATACTTGAATTTTAAAATTTGAATTCAAAGTCCATATCAACATGAAAAATTCTATCAAAAAATAAAAAATAAATTTATTGAACACTACTTAATCCTTAATGATTAGAAGTAAACTATTGAAAATACTCTAAAAATCACTATCTAATGGTTGATAATTAGTCTTAATGACCATTATCTTAAATTAAATAATCATTAATAGTTTCATTTTATCCTCATTTGATTTGAGTTAATTTTGAAAATGTGACTTTATTCTAAGAAATTACCAATTAAGATTGTAAAAGAATGTAAATATATGCAAGGTAAATTATCTAACCAATCAAGTGTATAATATTTCAAACACCTTGGTAAAAATTTAGTTAATAAGTTATCATCATAAGAAAAGTAAAGTTAAGGGGCATAAAATGCTATAATGTAATGAGAAGGATCTCCCTTTCTTTTAAATAATTCAAAATTTAGAGCTTAAAATTTCATTGGAAAATGATGTGAAAGAAATATCTAAGCTTAAGGGGTTTAAGAGAATATTTTCGAAATTCGATCTATTAAAATCTTGAGAAAGAGTTTTAATTTGGTTTTTCAAGTCACCTAATGCAAGAATCATAATATCCATTTCAATATTTGTAATCAAAATAGAAATATAATAATTTGGAAAATAATAATTTTAAAAAATATAATGATTCACAAAATGTGGAGAAAATTAGGGAGTTTCATAATAAAAAGGTTGTTGATAAATATAAGGAACAAGGCAAAGTATATAAACATATTTATAAATTAGAAGATTTTGAGAAGCAATAGTAACATGTTGAGACATATGATGAATTTGAGAAGCAATTGTATTAAGAGAAGTCTTTGGAACAATAGGAAAAAAAATAGAAATAACAAAATATTTAGTAAGATTAGAATTAATTTGAGAAATGACTTCTTTAAATGGTAAATTTTTGGCATACAACTTATTTTAATACATTTAAAAATATAAATATTTCATTAAGGTTTTTTATGACATGTTTCTTAATATTCTCAACCTTATCTTGCTTTTTTAGCTTAATCTCATAATCATAACCTTCCTCATATTCATGTACATTATATAATTATATTAAGATCTATTCACAATTTTATCATTCTTGAAAGACATATATTTTGAAATTATAAATACAAAATTTTGAACAATATCACATACATTTCCATTTTCTTTTTAGATGAATACATTTCCATTTTCTTTTTAAGGCTTCATCTAGAATTAACTAAAGAAATATTATGAACAAATTTTCCATTGAACCTATGAATAGTAGATTTAATCACCTTTGATGTTATAAATTGAAATAATAAATGAAACATACACATAATATAATAATCTTAAAGTTTAAAAATAAAAATAAAAATTAGGACTTGAAATCAATTATAAAGAAGTTAGGGTTATTGGATCTAAGAACATACAATTGAATTAATCCTAAGATAATTATATAGATTTACGTTTGTCAAAATGGTACAATGTCTAAACTTATAATAGAGATATAACAAATCAAGATTTTTTGAAACCCTAAAAGATCATAACAAATAATTAACCCTCATAAATTTAGATTACGCAAATTTGAGCAAGATCTAATAGTAGAAGGGGTGCAAGAAAGTACATGTTGACTAAAATATAGTAATGATTAAGTGGATTAACACTAATTTGGACACAAATACCTAATTAATTTTAACTACGATAACTAATATGTGAAAAATTGTAATATAAGCCTACATAACTAATTCCAAAACTAGATAAAATTGATCAGGTAAAGTTTAGATGTGTATCTATTTTATCATTATATTTAGGGATACTCTTCATGATATATTAGTGAAAATTTTACACCATAAAGTGACAAAGACCATACCCAAAAATTTGATGAAAAATAAAAAAGTCTCTTATGAGCATTAATCATAGTCCTGACAATGTCCAAAGTGTTAACAACATTCCTAATGAATGATAGACAAGTTCAAATTAATTTGGAAACTGTGTTTGCATGGTCTGTATCTCCAATAACCTCGTTCGGTTTTCTATGTTGTGATTCTGATAATATATTTTTATGTTTATAGTAAACCAAAGAATAACAAAATTATCTTATCATTTATCATGTCCTAAATAGAAATAATATTGAAAATAACTAACTTAAGAACTAGAATAGTTCCAATAGATTATAAATTCTTATTGTTGTGTAGTATGTGTCTAGCATAAATTTATGTGATTCAATGAATGTTTTATTGATTGTTTGATTCATATAGAATGTTAGTAAGTGCTTGATAAATTTATGTGAATAATAAAAAGAAGCTATGTGATTTTCAAAATGCAAATGCACCATAATGATTATATATTTATAGATAATTAAATGTAAATCAAGATTTTTATTGACACTTTAATCAATAAAATAAAAAGTAAAAATAAGAAATACGCCTTGACCAAAAAGAACAATTAAAAAATATAAGAGTTTCATTAATGAATTAAATAGACCAAAGTGTGTTAATGATGTCTTAGACATAATGTTCTAAAGAAAAAAGAAAAGAAAGAAGAAAAAAGATATATGATAATGATCCATATACATATCAAATAATAAATATTTTAAATTAATAATCGACAAACATACAAATATTCAAAAATAACAAAATTTAACAATTAATTAATACATAAAAACTATATAAAATAATAGTCAAGAATTTTTTTTTAACCATCACTTCACATTGATAGTTATCATTGATAGTTATAAAAAAGATTTGGATGATATTCAACTATTACTTTAAAGAATGATTTAAAACATTTAATAGTTAAAAGAAATATTTATAAAATTATTTTTCTCGTTTAAAGTCTCAACAATCTGAATCTAAATACTATTGCACTATCCAACTTATTAAATATAAATGAAAGCTTTGATAGTTAAGAGAAAGATTTAAAAAGGTTGATCAAATATGTTAAACCATCAATTTGGACTGGAAGTTAAGAAAGAGATTTGAATGTCTGCCACGGTTTTTGTTAGGTATTAATCACACATCTCATAATGTCCAAAATGTTAATGAATGATAAATAAGTTAAAAATGTTAATGAATGATAAATAAGTTTAAATTGATTTGGTAATTGTGTTTGTATAGTTGTAATTTTTAATAATTTTGTTTGTTTTTTTGGGTGTTAATTTTAATTATTTATAAAATATTTTTTTAATGAATAAGAAATAATATTTAAAAGTTTAAGAGAAATAATATATATTTTAAGATTTACATTAAATTAAAAAATAATAAAATTATTTTGATATTTATTAAATTTTAGATATAAATAATATTAAAAATAATTAATTTTATAATTATAACAGTTTTCATAAATTATAAATTTTAGTGTTTTGTGATGTGTATTTAATATAAATTTTATGAGTTTTAATAATTGATTTATTGATTTTGTGATTTTAATAAAATATTAGTAAGTGTTTATTAAAATTATATGAGTAATAAATGAATGTTTTAATAATTCTCTAAATGTAAATAAATTATAATATTTATAGGGAGTTAAATTTAATTTAAGTTTTTTAATGACAAATTTATCAATAAAATAAAAATAAAAAACAAAAAATATGAATGCACCTTAACTAAAACATGTCATTAAAAAATTTAGAGCATCATTCATAATAAAAATAGATTTAAGTATATTAATGATATTTTAGACATAATATTTAAAATATATAAAAATAAAAATAAAATATAAAAATATTAAATATATATATATGATTTATAAATATTTTAATAATATTTCATTTAAACTAATAAATAATAAATAAAAAAATTAAAATTCTAACATTTAATAAATGAATGAAGACCATTTAGAATGCTAGTTAAATAAAAGATTTTGACCATCACTTTACATTGGTAGTTAAGAGAAAGATTCGGATGACATTCAACCATTATTTCAAGAATGATTGAAAAGATTGGTAGTTTAGGGAAATGTGAGAAATATTTCATCAATATCGATGGAAGATTTGGTAGTTTAAAGAGAGATTTATCATCTATCACTTTGGAGTGGTAGATAAGAAAGGGATTTGAATATGTGACATTTTGTGAATAGGCTTGTTTTCAAGGAAGATTCATTTTTAAATATTAATTGACTAGTAAGTCATTATTACATTTTATTTTTCATAAAATTTGATTGAAAAATTTAATCAATATTATTCGTTCCTTAAATTAAGTTCACATGTTTACATTTTTATCTTGTGAATAGACTTATTTTTAAGAAAGATTTATTTTTATCTTATAATTGACTAGTAAGTCATCATTACATCTTATCTCTCACAAAATTCGATTCAAAGACTGAACCAACATTATTTGTTCCTTTTGTGTCCTCAAATTGAGTCCACATGTTAAAGACTTTATCTTAAAAGTTGAATGTTATAATATTATGTTTTTAAGGCTAAAAGTTTAAAGTTGTGATATTTTTTTAATTTAATTTAAATGGTCCTTATCTAAGACTAATACATATCTAAGACTAATATTAAGTTTTTATTGAGTTTATTGTGACATATTAAAAAAAAAACGATTACAAATCTGTCATTGTTTTTAAGTACAAAATCAGACCTAAATCTTTTAGGTTCCACCTTAGAAATATTTACCATCATTTTCTTTTTATATTAATGAGCATTAATTTTTATATGAAAATTAAAAAGGTTAAATGTATATTATAGTGGAATTCATAAGTTCGTAAATTAAAATTAGTTTTTAAAAGTTCATAGAGTTAATTTTTTAGATATGTATTTTTAAAAATGGTAATATTTTAAGTATATTTAGTAAAGTTGATTATGTATGGATGATTGGTCTAAATTTGATGTTATTAAATTGTTATGGTGATCTTTGATAGCTTTTTCTTTATTTTGCACTTTTTCATGTTAGAAAAACAAGGTTTTTTACGATCATAACCTTATTTTTTTTCGTCTTCTCTATGTTAAGGTGCCCTTATTAAAAAAACAAAGTTTTTTACGACCCTAGCTTTGTTGTTTTTCGTCTTTTCTATATTAAAGTGCCCCTATCAAACCCTTTTACCTTTAACACTCTTCATAGTTGGTGGTTAGCATATGTATCAATATGACCAAAATTTGAATCAATCACTTATATATATAAAAAAAAAATTTCTCATTTAATCATTTAACACATCAAATACTAAATTATCACATAAACATATACCAAATATATACATAATTTATTATTTTTTGTAATTTCTTATATCAATATATTTATTAAAGCAATAATTAAAATCTAAAATGAAATTAGTCCACATTAATCACTAAATAACCTTAAGGTAGACCCCAAAACTAATTCCCCTATTTATTTAAGGTTCGTATATTTCAAAATTAGATGAACAAGTTTGACGATTAATTTTTAGCTAACAATGTATGTCTAGAAACATTTGTATAGTATTAGAAACTTATTAGGAATTTTTGTACAATCACATAAATTGTCTCATATCAATTTCAAAATTCAACGTGACATGGGTGACATGTGCCAAATGTGTGTAGAAAGGATTAGATTGCAACAACTTAAAAATACTCATTCACCATTAAAAAGAAAATGTTTAAACAAGCTTAGATCCATCTCTGTCTTTATATTTGATTTAACATTATTTATCATAATTTATATGTTATATGGTAATTAGAAATAGGCATATTTTATGATTATATTTTGGTGAATTCATTTTGTGCATATCTTTAATATTAGATGTTTGGATAACCTTGTTTGTATTAAATTCAACATACACACATATTGAATGTATTATATTCATAAGTTTTTAAATATATTATTTCAAATTTTAGGTATTGGTTATTGGTGTCTATTGATATTTATTTGAATTGTTTAAATTTTTTATTTATAATGAATAAATAAAACTTTTTATTGAAAGGTTTGTAGTTTGACTAATGAGAATGATGGTTGTTTATATCTATTTATCAGGGTAAATTTTTTTCTAAGTATCCGATACAGAGAGTTAAGCGATTAAGATAAGGATCGTGCCTTGGGTGATTTTGATGGTGTGAATGTCTCTTATGATTACTTAGCTAGAGATCACTGATTTAAATGTACGCTTACTCATCATTATAATTTATTATATATTTATTTCTGAAATATACATTGAGAGGCTGATATTCTATGTAAATCAATGATTTTATGTGAATATTATCTATTATGACATGCATAATAAAAAAAATAAAATAAAACCTTTTAAACAAAAAAGATTTGAAATCTACTCATAATACTAATTTTCCATTCTCTCAAATATATGATTACAGATTGAAAAACTATAACATTATATTATAAATTATAATTTATTATCCCTTCATACTCAAGTATACTTACACATATCTAATGAACTGTCTTTAATAGAATTTTTTTAATTCTCATTCTAATATTGTAAAGGTGCATAAATTCACTAAATTTGGAATGTTGATCTTCATCTTAATTTTCTATCATTTTATGCTTCATATCATATTTTTATTCACAGTGATGCAATTTTCATTCGAATTTTCTTTAAAAGTTTTAATAGATTGTGCTCTTGAATGGTATAATCATTTACTCTTAATTTTTTCTAAAAATTTCAAACCCTAACCAATTTATTCCTGAAGTTTTATTAAATTATTTTTGGTCACAAGGTTTTATGAGTTCATTGCTTGAGCACTTCACGTGTTTATACAATTCAAATAATATTTTTAATGATTAAATATAATTCAAACCTTAATTCTCTCAATGAAATTTAAAAATATTATAAGAGAAATATCAACAAAAAAGTATCATATGGATAAATCTATTTATATACTGCAAAAGAAAGATAAGCTTAAAAGAAAAGTTTTGAAAGAGATGAATAATCAAAAGATTCATTCTAATATTCCTTAAACTCCCATGCTCAAAGTGTATAGAAAATATTTTGATATTATGAGGCAAATTCAAAATATGAAAGCAAAAATATTTATCTTTGAATTATTTAAAAGATCAAAATTTTTAATAATATTATCTATAAAAATTTAGATGAAACTATTTTACCAAATGATATTTAATTTAAATATTTTTTTATAATTTTTAAATATTTGAAGGATTATGAGAAATCAATACAATTTTGGGAATGGGGAGATGCTTCCAAATGTTGATCAAAATTTATCCTTGCACAATTAAATGTTTATTAATGATAAAGGAATCAAGACAATACTTATGAATAATTATTAAATATTCCTAGTAAAATATTTAATTAAAAACATAATATAAATAGAAAAGCTTTTGGTAAATCAAATATAATTATAGGTGGGGACAGAAAATCAACATGTGATTATTATTCTAATTTAATCCATAATGTAGTACTATTTATATCATTGAATGATTCAACATTCACATATTATGTCTTTGGTCAATTGAGGCCTTTTACACCGATTTGGTTAATAAGGCCAAATTCTATGGTGTCATCTAGTTCCATATAAATATATCTTTCTATTAGTTGATAAATTAGTCTAAAATTTTGTTTCATTATTTTTGCATAAATTATTAAAATATATTGTTGTAAGTTGTGGATATGCATTGAAGCCAAATCTTAGTGACATAGGGGGTTTGTCATAAGGAGATATATGGGTTTGGTGGATCATAATTCCAGCATTGATCTATAATCTCTACACTGATTCAGTGCACAAAAAGTTTACCTTGGATACTTTTGTCAACTTACACAATTTCTCAAAAAAACACTCAAGGAAATGGAATAGAATTTGACCTTTTAGTACATATTTGTCTCAAACCCCGAAGTGCTCAATTTTTCATCAATATGTCATATTTAATTATGCATTCAATAATGATTAATAAACAAAATTAATCAAAATGCGGAAAAAGAATGTACAAATAAAATCAACCCACGAAAATCACTTGATAATAGAGTTCAACAATGCTTATGTCTTCAGGTTCACTTATAATACAAATTGATCCATTTATTTGAAAAATGAGTACATGACCAACCCTCACAATTGTTAAATGGATACTCTAAGACTGCATACAAATCAAAAATAGACCTTCAAAAAGTATTAGAACCCACAGACAGACCTTCCACCTTATTGTCGTCAATGCAATCTCGTAATCCTATATATTTTCTACCAAAAGTCTTAAAAATGAACTTATAAATTAGCCTTAACAAATCCAAAATAGGTTTTTCAACATACCATTAAAATCATCTCAGAGTCTAGGACATTTCCCTAGTTTATATTGAGAGCTAATAATGCCTCCAAATGCCTCAAAAATGAGGAAGTGCAAACTAGTATTGTTTGCCTTAGCTCTTTGGCTGAATATGATGCTTTCAATTATCATGTCACAGCTCTATATATCCATTTAGTCCCGTGGACGTAGCGGTTGGGCCTTATCCTTTTATCGAATAGGTCACGGGTTCAAAAACCTATTGACATCTTTTTTGGTGGAGTCCAAAACAAAATCCCACATTCTCCATGGAAATGCCATCATGAGTCTTTAAATAGACACTCTCCTTCATGAAAGATTGGTATTTAGACCATTTTGGTCTATCTAGGGCATTGTTGATAAGCTTGAGATTTATGGCAATTTAGTGGGTAGTGGGTTTGACCCATCATGCTCCGTGATAAGCTTAGGATGTGGCTTCCTCGATCCGATGTGCCAAAATTAACATGCTAATGTGGTTTTGACCCAACTCAAGAAATGAACTATGTTAGGAATTGGATGTTGGGATCAACCCAACTCGACAAAGACAATCTGCTTGTGACTCAACATTGTGTTAAACCCAAGATTTATTATGTTTCGTGGGCCTATCTATGTTAAATATAATCTCAAACCATGTCATGCTCAATTCAACCCATTCAAGTTAAAATAAAGAACTTGAATCATGTTAGATATAATCCTAGATCGTGTTATGCTCAATTCAACCCATTTGGGTTAAAATATAGAACCCAAATCATGTTTCATGGTAATTATATCTTGATCGAGCTCAATTCAGCCCATCTAGGGTGAATTGGGCTCTCTAACCCAATTCAGGACTTCACCCCAACTTAGGTCTCTACTTCTCAACTCAATTTTGACACTCTAACTCAGGTTAACATCCCAACTCGGGCTTGAGTTGACATTGAGCATTAAATATATATTTTTTGACTATGGAGAAATAAAGTGGTAGTAAGCCACGTGGTGGCTTAAGGACCCACCATGTGGACCACTTTTAATTTAACACTTGTCGACATCCAACTGGATACTCCATATCTCTATCAACGGTAAGGTCCCCTTCTGAAACAAAAGGAAACTCCATCGGTTATGGTCCTATAGCTGACCTACTTATTTCACATCATCTATATACACTTGAGAAAGATAAAGTATGGAGACCGATATTTTTTTTCACACAAACTCATTGCCACATGTCATAACACAATTGGTTTATTTGGTGAGTTAGGATTATGCCACATCACCCTATGTCACCTTTGCCTTATTGATCTAGAGACTTCAACGCATGATATATTATGCATATCGGCTCAAAATTGACTTGTTCAAATTACATCAAAAAGCTCTTGATGATTTTTATGTCATGCCAATGATCAATCTACAATGTGATAACCTTTGTATCAGAGTGTATGTGGATCCTCTTGGATCAATCCTCCCTACTAAGAGGGCTTTTGGTCCACCAAAGGCTAGTACCCAACTTGATCCTCTGAAATGCTAGTTGGTTTTGAAGAATTTTGATAGGTATCAAATCTTCCACAAACCCTTTGCTATTATATGGCTGCAATGAGTCTCTACATAGAATTAGGGTTTAGAATGTGGTGACTTCCTCTATTCTATGGATTCACAAGAGCCTTTACATAGATAAGCCAAGTGATCTTTTCTATTGAATGGCTGTAATGAGCCTCTACACAAAAAATCTTAGTGATATTTTATACTACATAGTTGTAATGACATTTATGCGTGGATAATAGCATGTCCATCAACATCTTCTTCTATTGCATAGCCTTAATGGCCTTTATACAAAAGTATGTGTGTGGACCTAGTGCTTCTTGGGTCTGTTAAACTATTCTCTAGAAAATAATATTGAACAGAAACAATCATACCCTAATCTAAATGTATTGTTGTTAATGGAAAGCATCTACCAAAATGTGAGAAGATAACTTGAGTATGATAAACCTGTCACTTAATACTTCTCTACAGGGGAATCCATAACAAAACAAATTACAATTTTTATAATGTATTTATATACAGATATATATTGTGCCCCTTGGGTCTTTTAATAACTGTGCATGATGTATGCCACAATATTTCCCGTATGGGTCTTATTCATACATCTTAACTAACACATTGTTTATGCGAGTTTTATAAGTATATACAAATGGATAAATCAAAATACACCTAAGATTCCTCACCAGCTATATAATCCTAGTGTGGATCTGAATCCTTTAGTATTTTCTCTATGGATCATTATGCAACTCACCTTTAGGTTCCTGATGGTCACCTGGTATATATGAGTTTGATGTCTGACTAAAATCATCATGACTACGTCTAGAGCCCTACCTTGTCTCGAATTACATGATCCAAGTGTGATCCAAGAAAAGATTTATGCCATCATCTTTGAAGGATGCTTGCTAAGTGAAGAGATATAAATTTCCCAAAACCATCTCATCCATCTCTAATGGAATGATATCGAGAGTTACCATGTCTGAGAACTATCTCCCAACTATAAATTTCAAGGTGCAACAACATGTTTCCATACCTCATATAATACCATTATAAGTGCCAACTATTTTAGTGTGTGGTAGTGGTAATGTTGGCAAGCCCAATTAATGTACTATGTCAGTGGTCACATAAAATATTCTAATGTCTCCATAAAAAACAAGTCTAATGACACATCCCTCTAAAATGACTAGAATACTCTATCTGGAGGCTCTCGTAGATCATAAGATAATATCCAGAGGTCTAGATGGTGTCCTCTATCAAACTAGGGATTTTCAATGTTGACTGGTACTTGGGATAGTAAGAGTCTTTCCTCTATCCATGTTATTTTGTTGGAACCACTACAATGCATGATCAATATGTCACAACCAACAATGTTCTACCATATGTCCATGTCTCAAGCAATAATTATAGATTAGACTAGCTAAAGTACTGAGATCATCTCAATGGCATTTTTTCCATACTGACTCTTCTACTAACTGATCAAAAAGAAAGTCAACTTTTTGTTGAAGTTCAATGATCCACTGATCTTATGTACATTGATGTGTACTCACATTCACCACCATCGTATTTAGTTCTACCATCCATTATGTTTGCTCTCTTTGATGTGATATAATCATTTGTATCATCATGCCCAATATCAAAAGCATCATAGGCAACTGCATCCATGGGTACAAATCCATGGCTTCAAGCAGGTCCCAAATAGCCACATACACTGTGAAAAAGTTGTGAATGATAGGCAAGAATCACTCTAACAACAAACTTGATCTGTAAACTCTACATTGATTCAGTGCACAAAAAGTTTACCTTGGATTATTTTTTCAAATTACATAATTTCTCATAAAACACTCAAGGAAATGAAACAAAATTTAACATTTTAAAACATATTTGTCTCAAACCCTGAAGTGTTCAATTTTTCATTAATATGTCATATTTAATTATACATTCAATAAAGATTAATAAATAAAATTAATCAAAATGCAGAAAAAGAATGCACAAATAAAATCAACTCATGACAAGCACTTGATAATGGATTTCAACAAAGCCTACATCTTTGGGTTCACTTATAGTATGAACTGATTCATTTCCTTGAAAAGTGAGTACATGACAAACCCTCACAATTGTCAAATGGATACTTTACGACTACATACAAATCGGTAACAGACCTTTAGAAAGTCTGAGAACCCATGGACAAACCTTCCACCTTACTGTTGTCAATGTAATCTCTTAATCATATGGATTTTATGCAAAAAGTCTCAAAAATAGACTTATAAAATGGCCTTAACAAATACAAAATAGGTTCTTCAACATACCATTGAAATCATCTTAGAGCCTAGGACATTTCCCTAGTTTACACCGAGAGCTAATAATGCCTCTAGAAGCCTCAAAAATGAGGAAGAGTGCAAACTAGTCTTGTTTGCCTTAGCTCTTTGGCTAAATCTGATGCCTTCAATTATCATGTCATAGATTTACATAGCCGTTTAGGCCCATGGATGTAGTGGTTGGGCCTTATCCTTTTGCCAGCTAGGTCACAGGTTCAAAAACTCATCAACATTATTTTTTGTGGAATCCAAAACAAAATCCCACATTATTCATGGAAATACCATCATGAGTCTTTAACTAGACTCTCTCCTTCATGGAAGATTGGTCTTCAAACCATTTTGGTCTATTTGGGGCATTGTTGATAAGTTCACGCTTTGTGGCAGTTTAGTGGACAGTGGGTTTGACCCATCGTGATTCGTGCTAAGCTTAGGATGTCGCTTCCTCAATTTGATGTACTAAACTTAACACACTGATGTAGTTTTGAACCAACTTGGGAAATGAACTATGTTGGGAATCGGATGTTGGGATTAATCCAACTTGGAAAACATGATCCATTTATGACTAAGCATTGCATTGAACCTAGGCTTTGATGTGTTTCATGGACTTGTTTGTGTTAAATATAATCTTGAACCATGTCATGCTCAATTCAACCCATTCAGGTTAAAATATAGAACCCAAATCATGTTAAATATAATCGTGGATCATGTCATGCTTAATTCAACCCATTCAAGTTAAAATATGGAACCCAAATCATGTTTCATGGCAATTGTATCCCATTCAAACTCAATTCAGCGCATTTGGGTTGAGTTGGCATCTGGAGTGAATTGGGCTCTCCAACCCAATTCGAATCTTCACCCCAACTTGGGTCTCTAATTCTCAACTTAGGCTCAACACTCCAACTCAGGTCAACATCCCAACTTAGGCTCGAGTTGACATTGAGCATTAAATAATTTTTTTTGACTATGGAGAAATGAAGTGGTGGCAAGCCACGTGGTGGCTTGAGGACCCACCATGTGGACCACTTTTAATTTGACACTTGTTGACGCCCAACTGGATGCTCCATAGCTCTATCAGTTGTAGGGTCCCCTTCTGAAACAAAAGTGGACTCGATTGGCTATGGTCTCGTAGTCGACCTACTTGTTTTATGTTGTCTATATATGCTTGACAAAGACGAAGTATAAAGACTGATATTTTTTTTTGCATAAACTCATTGCCACATGTCATAACATATGTTGTCTATATATGCCTGACAAAGACGAAGTATAGAGACTGATATTTTTTTTGCATAAACTCATTGCCACATGTCATAACATAATTAGTTCATTTGGTGAGCTAGGATTATGCCACATCACCACGTGTCACCTTTTGCCTTATTGATCTAGAGACTTCAACACATGATATATTACGCATATGGGATTGAAATTGAACCGTTCAAATTACACTAAAAAGTTCTCGATGAGCTCTACAGCGTGCCAATGATCAATCCACAATTTGATAGCTTATATCTCAAAGTGTATGTGGATCCTCTTGGATCAAGCATTTTTTATTACTGCCCATTTAGTAATAGACCCCCTGTGTAGGAGAAAATCTCACATTGAAGCATTTAGACCAATTCCTATCATAGATACATCCCTTGTTATGCATTAAATAATATCATAAACATCAACTCCCAATGCCATACCTCCACCTTAACATTGGAGAAAGAAAAAAATCTTATATTTTATTTATTTACAAACCAAAATAAAGATGTTACTAGCACAATTAATTTGAAGTTAAATTTGGGGATAAAAATAATAAATAATCTATGCCATATCATACGCAACAATGTGAGATATAACATTTTTTTTGGAATAACTTAGATTCATGCAATGATGTTATACCTTCTAATTTGTATAGGTGCTTAAAATTTGTGCTTAAATTTCTAGTTGATGATAAGTCTTTATGATTTTTCAAAATGGTTTCACCTTAAAATAATCTTATGACTCATTTGCATAGAATTTAAGGAGATGTTGTTGAGCCTAAGCTTGAACTTCTTATAGAATAATATGAAACATTTAAGTTTAAAGAATATAGTAATAGAAAAGAAGATAATGATGAAGCTGATGATTTTGATGAAAAGTTGAAAAAAAATAAGATTTATTATAGTTAATGTAGGAGAGTGCACTTCAGATGTGGTTATATTTGATATTGGTTCTTTCTATATAACTCCCCAAGCGTATAAAATTCCAAATTTCACTATGAAATAAAAAACAAAGGTAAAATTGAAACCCCAATACACAAATCTCTTATTTTCCTTTTATTCTAATTTGAAAAATCCCAATCCCATCCTCTTATGATCTCTCTAATAGAAAATTTTGAAGATCTGATGCCCTTTTTTAGCCCCGTACATGTGTCATTGAGAAGCTAAGACTCCAAAAATGATCACAGTCTATATTCCTCTTAAGAGGAAATCCAAAATTTTAGTCACTTATTTGGGAGAGGAGGTTACAATGTTGAATCGACCCAAATTCATTAGCCATGTTGTTGATATGTCCAACTCCAAAGATCTCAAGAAGTCCCTACAAATTGACTTATCTAACCCTTCATCCTCCAAAGGCACCCATGAGATCTTGAATGAAAATTTTATCACTTCTCAAAACTAGATCAGGGAAGAAGCTACAAAGGGTCTTGTTTTAGATAAGGATAAATAATAACTTAGTGAAAGGAACTTATAGGATAGAGTTTCATCTCTAGAAAACAAGTTCCATCTCCATCACTATATTATGAAATGGTACATGGAGGATAATGAGATAATTAAGAACAAAATTGAATAGATTCAACTACATGTGAATGGTGACCCTCCTCAACTTCGTGAAAGGATACCCTGCAACAAAGATATGTGGTCAATGACTACCTAGGTCAGTGTGTTGGAGAATGATGTGGGGTAGATCAATAAGAATGTGAACTTGATCAAGTTTGTTTGGAAATTGGTCAAATAATGACTTGGCAAGGTGCTTTAATTAAGCATAATTGCCATCAAGAATTGTAAATAAAGTATTAGAATGCTTAAGGATGGAATAACATGAAAAGAGGAGGGTCACTTAGAACCAAAAATTAGAAAGAGTGATAGAGTTAAATTCAAATGTAAATATAAGGAGATCAAGTACTAGAAAAAAGAAATTATTGAGGAACATATCAAGTTATTATAGGAAGAATGGGAGGCAATAATATTTTAAATAAATTTTGTTTTCTATTATTTTGCAATTTTTTATCATTGTATTATTTGATTGCTATAGGTTGTAAGTTTCATATCTATCGATAACATTATCCTTATTGGGCTTTCCATTTTTCAATATTTCTACTTGTCTGAGCTATTTTAATTTTAATTTATTTTGTCTTTCTAATTATGTAAAAAGGTTTGGGCCCTTTAAAGAACCCTCTTTTAATTATTATAAAAAGTAAAAATAAAGGTAAACAATTAAGGGAAGATAATAATCTTTTGCAACCAATTGTAGAAAATATCTAATCTTACACAAATTAAGCTAGAAAAATATGAATTTGGATTGAGACAAGTACAAAATATGGGCTATAAAGGTGAAGGGCTTGGAAGAAAAGAGAAAGGTATAAGAGAACCTATTATTTTTATTCTTATTCTAAAGAGACAAAGAATTAGCTATAAAAACAATATTCATTGCTACATTTAGTACAATTCACACCTTAATTTGGATTAAACTTGCATCATGGGTGTGGGTGTTTTTTACAACAAAACTTTTAACAAGTCACATCAAATTTGGTGACCCAAATTTGGTACATGGTTGATGCAATTAGAAATTTTTATTTTTACCAAGTACATATTGACTTTATACTAGGTGTGCAATGGATTTAAGATAAAAATTGGGTTGATTTTGTACTAGTTGTTAGGTCAATATTTTTAGGCCAATCCTAAAATTTTAAAAAATGAATTGAAATATTTTTTATTGCTAACAAAAATAAAAATATTAAATATATATAATATAATTATTTTTCATTACAAATTTTTGAGAAAATTCTATAATAAACTTAATTAATTTTTAAGGTTTTTTTCATTATGAAAAGTGGTCCTTTAAACTAAACTCTCAAATACTTCTGTAAATCTAAATATTTTTATTGTATTTGTTAGAGACTAAACTTTATTTTATTAATGGGCTCATCCCATTAATTTAAATAAATATCTTATGTGTAAACCCATCCCACTAATTTAAATAAATATCTTATGTGTAAAGGAAAAACTATGAATAATGTGAAAATTAATTAAAAGTTTTTATTTTATTAAATTAAGCTAGCACATAAGTTAAATATATATTTTTAATCTAAAAGAACACCCACAGGTATAAAGCAACCACTAATATCATCTATTTAAATATTCAAAATAAGCTTCTTATTCTTTGTTTAAAAATTATAATGCTAAGTAAGGGATCATGAGGATCATAGAAAATTAAAAAAAAAACTATATATATGGATAGAGCAAGGATAACTGAAAGCTTTTTATTAAAATTTACTATACTTCTAGTACTTGGTAGCTAGTTATTTGATTCTTCTCCCTTTTTTTATCTTTTTCATCCTATATATGGTAAAGCTCCCTCATAGTAAAAGTTGTTGGATTTTTATTGGACCTATTTGGGCCTCATTTTTTTAATGGTGCCATGGCCTTTTTTTGTCCATATATAAAAGAGAAGCATGTGTATAAAAAATTTACGTACATATATACTTTGATAAATTGATAAAATATTATGTAGTTTTATCTTGTTCACTTTTTAATTTTCTTATTTTCATAAAAAAAATATTTTTGTATTCAAACTAATTCTTAACTTCTGAATTTACTCATACATTTTGTTTCAACTTATCTTTCATGTTTAGAAATTATGTTATATTCAGGGAGAGGAGAAACTTAATGCCAACCATTTCTATTTTGGTGCATCACCATATTTTTTGAGTTCTTTTATCTCTTCCCTTTTTCCTTGCAAGTGTTAGAATAGCTACTAGTTTAGATAGATTAACATTGGGATAGGAAACAAAACCATATGTCTTTGGAGGTTGTTCTATAAGAAGTAAACCCACACTAAGTAAAAATTTTCATGTTGTGACTAAAATGTAGGTTGTATTTAATTAGACATTTTAGATCATTAATAAAAATAATTATATTATATTATATTTAAATTTATATTATTTATAAATACATATTTTTTATATAATATATTCAAATTTTTAAATTTTTAAAAAGATAATTAAACAATTTTGGCCAGAGTTATGAACTATAAAAGGAAATCTATAGTATCCCTCACCTAAAATCATAAAAATTGAAGTGAAATTAGTAAGCTAAAGAAGACTATGTAACCCAAGGGAACAAACAAACCTAACAACCTAAGAAAACCAATAATCTTCATTTAAAAAATTTAACCAAATTAAAAGAACAATGTATTCAATATCTAGGACATCCCTATAAAAGCAAGACAGGTGTCATACTCCCTTTGTGATAAATAAGGTCATCCATGGTCCATTATATGCCTTTATCAATGGAATTCATTTCACCCGTGTGTAGTCTTTATGCTTCCATCTTTCTTCTTCTATGCTTTGGAATTCCACAATTTGTTTAGAAAAAAAAGATTTTGTCTATGAGATGGTGCAAACAGTTGTTGAAGCCAAATAATCATCTTCATCCATATAAAAGGAAGGGTCCTCTAGTTCTTGAAAGAAGTCAATGTTCTACTGCACTAAAATATTGAATGTTAGTGACGTGCCTTTATTTATTGAGGCTAACTCACTTAGGATATCATACCTTTATGTCTCATCACCACTCCCACTTTTGGGTGGAGTTATTTGCTTTGGAATTATAATAAATGCCAATGCCTTCTTAGTTGCATGAAACTTTACTTAATTTCTTGGGGATTAACATTGTAGGCTTGGGATTAAGGTGATGTGTCTAAATGACATATTTTGTTTTTGGAATCCATTTATGGGTTTGTTTAGAAGGAAACCCAATCTTTATGTGAGGAAAATTATGTAATTATGTCTAATTTTGATACACCGAAAATATTTAAAAGACAACCCTTTGAAATACACATGCTTTAACCAAAGCCCATGCTTATATGAGATCCAAATGAAATGGTGAAGAGGTTTATAATATATTTTATTATTGTTAATTTGAAGGCTTCCAAAAGTAATTTTAATTATATATTACTTTTTATGGGATTTTTACCTATATATATTGTAAACATTACCCAAATGACCTCCATGAGTTGTCATTATCCAAATGATTTTTTACTTCCTCATGTATTTTTGGTAATAATCACAAGGCAAGGGGACTTACATCAATATACAACCACTATAAGCATTTGTTAGTATGGGAGAGGAATGGTGAATGTAATTTACTACTTTATAAATGTGTGTGTGTGTGTGTGTGTGTGTGTGTATAATATATTTTACTAATAAAATATTATAATTTGGCCCAAAAATATATATTATTAGATAGAAAAATGATATATACACGATTATCTTACATTAAAAATAATATTGTGAATAATAAAATAAATAATTTATCATCTATATAAAATTATATTGGAGGAAGTAAAAATAATGTATTATCTCTTTCAAAATACAAATAAAAATATTGCAATGTGATATCATCGTGATTATCATCTATCATAATATCTTCACAATCATTATCTATCATGTCATCATCTATATGTCACATTTATACATTGACTGATCATCATAGTTGTTCACATCCTCATCATATTCTTAAAAGTTAGAACAATACTTATAGAATGATTATTTACCTACGAATAAAAAAAATTAAGTAATTATTAAATAACTTGAGATTAAATTTTTGTTAAATAATTAATTAAAATATTTTTAAATTAAATACTTGGAGGATAATTTTTTCACAAGTTAACATTGACTAATGTTTTACCTACTCAAATCCATTAGATTGATCCCACTCATTGAATGCATCAATGCTCCATCCAAGGTATTTCAGCTGCTCCCAAAATTTCCTAGTGGTTCTTAAGTCGTAGCACTTCTCTTGAAATAAAATGTAAATTTAGGGTCTGCATGTCTTCAACTTAATGCAATCAGTAGCCATGATAATAGAATACAATAATATAATATAAAATTATCACAATACAAAGCAATGATTCACCTACATCCTCATAAAAATGTGGAGCCTCATTTGTGCTCATTTTCCCCATGTGATGGTTCATTGACATCTCTTGACTAAAAATGAATCATAACATAAGAATGAATTTAGAATGCTTTAATCTTGACAAAGAGAACCAAAAATATCCAAGAAATGAGAGGAAGCCAAATTGGGAATTTCATCAAATAGTTTGCATTCAAACAAGATGCAAGTAAAATTAGAGAAATCAGAGATACTAGTTTTAATTTCATTAAACAATTCACATAAGATCTAAAACAAATACAAGAAAAGAGATGAAACCAAATCAGGAAATTTGTCAAACAATTTGCATTCAAGCTAAATACAAGCAAAACTAGAGAGATTGGATATGCTACTATGAATTTTTTCAAATAATTTGCATTAAATCCCAAAATATGAAATAAAGAGAGGACACCAAATTAAGAAATTCACTAAACAATTTGTATTCAAGATAGATGCAAGTAAAACTAGAGAAATCAGAGACGCTACTATGAATTTCGGAAAACAATTTTTATTCAAGCAATGATGCAAGTAAAAATAGTAAAACTAGGGATTTTTTAGATTTATTTTATGGTTTTTCAAAGGGTTTTATTCATGGGGTATATTTCCTAGGGTTTTTTTCAAGTTTACTTAATGGGTTTTCCTAATTTTGTTTTGCAAGTTTTTCCTGGAATTTTTATAGGTTTAAATAAATTCAATGACAAAATTAAAAAACTACATACTTATAATTTTTAGCTTTTTGGATTGATATATCTCCACTCCATCCTTTTCACCTTCCTCATAATTTTCCCTAAAAGGGTAAGTGCACAAAGTTGGGAGATAAAAAGTGGCCTACTCGTGGACATGATTTTTCTAAAATTTTAAAAATTTGAATTTCTATAGATAATTTGAGATATCTACACTCTAAATTTTAAGATAGTGTAAAAACATGAAATGTATCATTTCGAGTCTAGTTTCCAAAACATTAATTTTTTTTCAAAAAATGGTTAAGTATAACTAGGTCAAACATCTAAAATTTGAAGAGGAACTCTTATTTTTTTGAAAAACATAGTAGATAGATGACCGTGATGTGCACCATTTTTTGAGAAGCGTTTAATATTATTTGAAACCCTTTGGGGAAAATTTGGATAAAATCTCTATCACATCACTATATTGTTTTGTATTTTTTAATGAATACTTTTTTTAATAAAATTTTCAAGTAAATAGATCCTAAAAACTGACAAAGAAATGGATAATCATCCATGAGTCATGCCTAACTACCTCAAAAAAAAATGAAAATCATTTTTTTTTGAATGTATGTAGAATTATGCATACTAAGTCACCATATAATTTGTTTTTCACTTGGATAAATGAAAGATAAATTACATTACCATGTATAGGCATTTATGTTTGTAGTATGTAGTGGGCTAAAAAAGGCATAGTTAGAAATAAATATAGTTTGAAACCTTAAATTAGTCCAAAAATTATAAGAATCATATTTTTGGAAAGAGGAGAGTGTGCTCATTACAATGGTATCAATTTTTTGAATTTTGCATGTTGAAATTCTTAGTGTATTTAGAAATAAAATTTAAAATTTGTTGTTTATTTTCATACCTTTCAAAACTCGACTGTACATTGATAGTTCAAGCCTTTGGCTTAGGAATCCAAGCCATTTTCAGGGCAAAAATCATGGAAATTAAATTCAAATTTAAATACCATGATCATGTTAGTAACATGATCATGTTAGTAACATGATCATGTTAATAATGCGACCATGTTAATAATGTGATCATGTTACATATTTTCAACATCTTAAAACTTGAGTAGGAACCATTAGGCCTACTAGTCTTAAGATCAAATATTGGTTTTAGATTAAGATTGCTATTTGGGACCAATGTTCTTGTCAAAAATTGATAGCATTAAATGATAACTGGAGATGTATTAACCTATGAATCAATTTATTGTTCCTTTGATCCCAATCTGGTGTACAATCGGGCCATTCGATCTCAAATTGACATTAGATAGACATATTTCCTTAGATGGATCTTGGTTGGCCCCAATTACATATCAAACTAAACTAAATACTTGGTTTTTTATAACATGGTGTGAAATAAGAGACCCAATTGACATCATATAGACAATTTCTTTCTCAGGGCTCATTTAACCCCAATTGTGTCTTAGATTAAAGTAAATATTCAATTAGTTTAATATGGTGTGCTATCAAAGCCCTAATTGACATTATATTGAAGGAATTACTTACACAAGAACCAATTAATCTTAACTCTCAATTATACTGAAGAAAATACTCGATTGGTTAAATATAATGTGCAATTAGGGAAAAATATTCATAATGGACAAAGTAGATGGACACATTTCATTGCATGGGGTGAAAAATGCCTCGATTGATATTTTAGGTGGAAGCATTTTATTACATAGAACTTAGTTGTCCTCAATTATGTATAGTATTAAAAAAATATCAATTAATTTAACATGGTGTAATTAGAGCCCCAAATGACATTAAATGGATGTAATTCCTTGCTTGGGGATTTAATGGCCCCAATTGCATATTATATTGAACCTAAATACTCAATTGGTTCAATATGGTGTGTAATCAGGGCTAATGGAACCCAACTAGAACATTATATGGACAAAATTACTTTCATGGGCTTAGTTGGCCCCAATTATGTATAAGATAAAACCAAACACATGATTAGCTAGATATAGTTTACAATCAGGGCCAATGAAGTTGTAATTGACATTAGATGTATTCAGTTACTTGCATGAGCCTTGGTTGGCCATAATTACATATTAAACTGAATTAAATACTTGGTTGTTAATATGTTATGTATTTGGGACCAACAGAGCCCCCTATTGATAGTAGAAGGATGGAATTTCTTACATAAGGCTTGTTTGGACTAAATTTCATAGATCATATTAAACCAAATATTCTTTCAATTGAATTTGGTGTACAATTAGAATCCTGATTATTATTAAAGATGGATGTAATTCCTTAAATATTGTTCAATTGGTTATGATTTCATATTAGATTCATGATAACACTTAATTATTTGAATAAGGTGTGCAATTAGGTCCCTAATTGAAATTATGTTGACATAATTCCTTGGGCAAGCCTCGATTGGCCCCAATTATATATCATCTGGAATCAAATACTTGATTGGTTCAATATGGTATGCAATCAGGGCCAAGTAAGCCCCAATTTCCATTATATATGAATGTAATTCCTTGCACACATCTCTTTTGGATTGAATTTCATATCAAATTGAAAAAATATTTATTTTTTTAATATGGTGACCACTTGGATCCATAATTGATATCATATGGATGAAATTCCTTACATTGAGACTCAGTAGACCCCTTAGATCAATTTAGCCCCAATTAACATCCTTTATATATAGTAACAAATAGCTTCATAAGGATGAACTTGGTTAAAATTGCATCAATCGTTACCATAATTGACTTCATAGGCTCAATCTGTGATGATGTGGGGGATAATTGATCCCAAATTTACATTCTTTACTCATAGATCTACATTCAAGGAGCTCAAATTTTCCCCAATCACCATCATGATTATAACTTATATACCCTAAGCCCTAATCCCTAAAGTTCCTAATCCCTAAAATCTATTTACTATAAATATAAACTCTTTAAACCTTGAACCAATCATTTTAGCCCAGATTAACATCATTTAGAATAAGAATTAATTTCCCAGGGCTCAGTTTGGCCTAAATCACATAACTGATTTCCCCATTTGACTAATTCACTCAATATACATGATGACATCCATGATATAATGAAAATCGAAAAACACATTCTATAATCACAAATGGGTCAAAGTGATTCAAATTATTATTAATTATATTTGTGATTGAACCTGTGTACCGTAAACCATGTATATGCATTGAAACCTAGAATTCATACACCATAAACCCTAAACACTATACCCAAACTTGTAAACCATTTACTTTCTACGTATTTACCAACTTTAATTTAGTACCTATTTACATCTTTTGTAGTAAGAATCTAGTTTGAACACATGGCATATCTAGTGATTAGACATTAATATACATGTCCTTAAACCTAAACCCTATGCCCTAATCCCTAATGATCCCTAAAACATAAATTGTAAGCCCTATTCCCTAATGCCCACTACATGCCACAAACATACATGCCTTACGATATAACTGATTTTATCATGAGATGTCATAAAATGCACTTTTTAAACCTATGGCTAAAGCCTTTGGAGTACTAATCTAGCTATGCATTTGTTCATTATATTGGGACTATTTAGAGCCCCTTCAACCTAATTAACCAAAGAGGAGGAGAACTAGTTGATCATTTTAATTGAGGAGAAATTTAAAGCCAATTTGAACCCCTTTAATAACAAGATAAGATTTGGGGCAAAATCAAAAGATTGATATTCTATCATGAATTGATCTAATTAGTTAATTTGTGTAATTCCTTGCATGATCTAGGCAAAATTGAGCCCCTAAACCAAGTTTATGGCTCAATCTATTATATGACATGTATGCAATATGTACATGGCATAATTAACCCTGCTTTTATAAAAAATGCAAACATGAAGGTAATCAAGTCATAAATAGGTGTCACAAGTAGCTCAGATGTTCTTCAATTACCTTAGTGATTGGACCCTATATTCGATATCTTAAACCCTAAATTACCCTATACCATTTAAATTTAACCCCAAACCCTATACCATTTACATTAAACCCTAAGCCATAAGCCCTAAACCCTAAACTAATAAATTTAGCCCCAATTAACATCCTTTATATATATAGTAAGAATTAAGTTCATAGGGATGAACTTGGTTAAAATTACATCACTCATTAGTACAATTGACTTCATAGGCTCAATCTATGATGATGTGGGGGATAATTGATCCCAAATTCACATTCTTTAATCATAAATATAGGTTCAAGGCTCCCAAATTTACCCAATTACCTACACGATTGTTTAAATATACCCTAAAACCTATACCCTAAGCCCTAATCCTTAAATTTCTTAATCCCTAAAATATAAACCATAAATATAAACTCTTTAAACCTTGAACCAATCATTTTAGCCCAAATTAACATCATTTCTAGACTAAGAATTAAGTTCAAAAGGCTTAGTTTGGCCTAAATCAGATGATTGATTTACCCATTTGATTAATTCACTCAATATGTATGATGACATCCAAGGTATAATGAGAACCCAAAAACACATTTTATTATTAATGACTTATTATTATTTTTTGGAGATTTGATGTGCTTAGGCTTCTTTCTCCAAGTATTAGGAGAAGAAAAAAATGACTTAAGAAGTAATACTATATACACGCTAAATTGGTTAAGAAACTGTCAGAGTTTACAAAAATCTCACCCGAGATCTCTCCAATAGTCCATCACCATAGCCATTATGCTAATACATTACTCACAAAAATAAGAAACTATCTATTAACATAAATGATAGATGAAAAGTATTTACATAAAAGCATGAATATTACAAAGCAACACTCTTGCTTATATAGGCAAGGCAAAGCAACAAGAAGGCTAAACTAGCCAATTTGGGACTAAACCAAAAATAGTGCTAAATAGTGCACCTAAAAAACATGAGTAAAACATACTCTAACACACCCCCTAAAGTGAAGCTATAGAAATATAATAGAGGATGTAGTGTGAAGTCATGTGTCCATATGGATGCCAATTCATCTTGCCAGAGTACATGAATGTCAAGTCACTATAACCATTAAGTGAAATCAGAATGTTGATAACTACAAGGATCATTGAATACAAAAACTATGCTCAAAAGTACTAGGTAGTATGATGAACCCTGAAGAATCATCACCTAAACACCTCCAACATGATGGTGAAGTGAGCACAAAGATTGGTGGGGCTGTCACACTGGTGTCACTATAAAAATCACCTATAAGGCCATGGAGTCAAGTAATAATCTTCATATGGGTTCCAACAAATAAAGTGCCTGAATAAGATACCCATGTACAAATGAGAAATCCAAAAAACACAAAAAAAATGTGCAACACATAACTCTTAAAAAGTGGAGAAAAGAGAGAAAACCTGTAGGAAAAACTCCTCCCCAAAAAAAGATAAAAGAAGAAGAGAGAGAGCAAGAAAAGCCCTCAAAATATGATGTTAAAGAAGTCTGCACTCTAAGTACTCACAAGTCATAAAAGAACTCAATCTGGATGAATAGTTCAAATCCACTACTCGATCACAAAACAACTGACACTGGGCTTCACCAAAATAGCTTCAATAAACAAGACTATTAGTGGTGATGAATGTATAAAAAAGTATGACATGTGCAAGGAACACTCAACATCAAGAAGTAGAATATACGTGACACCCCTCATACTACTGAATGGATGGAGTGGAGAAAAGAGGTTTGCATGAGTGGTCTGAATCTACTACTCAAACACTGAACAAGTTGACACTGTATACATTAGAATAGCTCCATGTCATACTGAATGAGACTATCAAAGAAGACAAGATGACATTGGGATACACCAGAATAGCTATAACCAAGTTGTGGGAGACTATCAACTATCATAAAGAAAGGTGTCAAAAGTACAAAAGATGTTCCAAAAATAAGGGAGCAAAAAGGTGTCTCCATAGAAGAAGGTAAGGCACTAAGAAAGGGGCCTCAAGGAGACAAGACACAACTACCAGTGCATTAATGTACTAATGCTTGTTGTGGGATTTTAGAAGAGTGTGGAAAATGACAAAAAGAACCATAATGTATGTAAACACTCAGAAGAGAATCAATAACTAAAAATAATAATGTGCAAAGCACATGCAAAAGGATGTCAAGCTCAACTGAAAATGCATATGAGATGCATGTATGAAGTACATTACAGAGCCCATAACATAAAAAACCTGATAGTAGTGACTATATATGCTCAAGAATAGGGCATCAAACTCAACTAAAAGTACATCCATGAGTGTAACAAATGATGACAATGCAAAGGAGCAAGAAGGAAGTATGGGTTGCCTGTGAGGGGGTTTGACCTCCTACTAGACCAAACCTCAACCTATGATCTTTGACAAATCAAAGAGATATAGTACATGAAAAACACTGAATATTCCTCAACAAATGCTCACAAGATATCAAATGCATCACCATGAAGATGTCACCACAAACCATAGTAAGAGGTAGTACAACCAATGCGAAGAGACCCTCCTAGAATATGGCACTTTATATTTTAAAATTTAAATAAGACCATTGCATAAGAAATTGAAAAACATCAACTTTTGAAAAAGATGGTGCTCAATTTCAAGCTACCGATCAAAAGTTATTAAACAAACAATTTTCTCGTAAAATAAGCCTATTTAATAAAAAATGGCACTAAAAGTTAAAAAAATCACCACGGGTATGGGAACATAGCCTTCCAGCCACTCATTGGAACCAACATTAAATTATGAATCTCTTCAAGTCAATACAAGTAAAAATATGTCATCCAATGACCTTGATAAACGTGCAAGTGAACTTGACTCCCTCTTTAAGAAAAAAATACAGCTTAGTAAGGAAGAAAAAGAAATTTACAACTATCTTAAGAGAAGAAGGAGGTGGATTACAGTTGTCTAGTAAAATCCAATGCCACAAATCAATAAAATCACCATCAAATATATTTTGTCTCCCACCAAACAACACAATCCTCCTGTAGTCAACATTCACCATGATCTATTTATCTGTAGGTGGAGGAAAAAAAATTAAGGTGGCATCCGGGGGAAGCTTGTTGGTCAAGTGTGTAATCCTCTCAGCATAAAAGGAATCTAAAGCTTTCATGAAGATCAATCACCATGGAAGAGAGTCACACATCTTCACCTTTAGTTGCACCAACAAGCACTATAATTGCTGAAATAATAGCTACAATAGTACATGTTAGAAGACCAGGTTTTTATTTATAGTCTTGTTAGACACAACAGAGAATAAATGCTCCTAGCATAGACCCTCCACCCTCCATTCCATACCAACTCTACGCTATGCATGTCTTTACCCAGTCCTACACTATTGCATTCTAGATTTAACTATGCATACATCCTATTCCCCATAGACTGCTCCAATGGATCCTCTCTCCTCCATGTCACCTTGCTATAGTCAACACCATAACTTGATGTTGAGCCCCCAATTCTATGCCTAACTACGTCACAGGGATATCATGTAGATTTGAAAGTAGGCATGAGGAGGGAGCCATGTCTATGCAAAATAGTCTGAAAAAGAAACTCAGGTAGGAGTTTTGGAGGGTCCACTTTGGGAACCATCAACAAACACCAAAAAATAGGGAGATAAAATGCATATTTGTAGTCTAATGAAAAACATAGAGGGTATTTATAAGTTTGTTGAAATTCTTAGTTGAAACAACTGAGATAAAAATTGGTGGTGGCATTATTCTGGGTTGTGTTAAAGAAAAGAATATAACAAAACTTGATATGGTAACATGTTAATGCTACTAGACACAAAGGCAAAGACAAAGTGGTAGCTAGATCCAATAGTTTTAGAGAACAACTCTAGAATCAGAAAAAGCCAAAATACATGTTATCAAGTCTATTACTAGGGGCCATTTAGCTCTTGGGTTGAGTTAAATAAAGGCCACATTCAAATGGTTGGGAGTGAAGGACAATGCAAAGCATTCCTCTAAAATGGCTAGAAAGAATAGATATTTTAGCACCGTGCTCTCGACCAAAATGAACACAACGGTTGGCCCAAAAACAAAGATGGCCTGGTCACCTAATAAGGACAGTTTTGAAACTCAGGTTTCTCAAAAAAATAAATTGAAACTTAGGTTTTTACATAAGTTCCTATAGGTAAAAACCTATCCTCAAAAACAACAACAAAGGCTTAATAGGGTTAGGTTACCCAAAAAAATAGCCTCAAAAATAAGAATGGCTTGTGAATAGATCAAGGCATCATGTGGGATAAGGATGGCAAGATAGAGATGGAAATTGTGTATCTTCTTGAAATATCTACAAAAAATAATCATTATACAACCAAGACAAACTTGAATATCTACTCAATATTAGTGCAAGAAAACCAAACTCAAACATCCATCACTAATAATAACATGGAAATAACATAGATTTAGCCAATGCTAAATACAAACTATGAAAATAACATGGATGTTTTAAAAAAATGAGTCAAAAAAAAATCTCAATAAGGCTTAAACAAATGAAAAATTCCTAAGAGTAATATGACACATTTTGGGCTAAATGGTTGAGTAAAGACCATTAGAGGGTGGCTCTGATACCATGTTAGAGTTTACAAAACTCTTACCCGAGATCTCTCCAATATTCCATCACCACAACCATTATGCTTATGCATTGCTCACACAAATAAGAAACTATCTATAAATAGAAATGATAGATTGAAAGCATTTACATAAAAGCATGAATATTACAAAGAGAAGTTCTTGCTTATATAGGCAAGCCAAAGTAATAAGAAGGCTAAACTAGCCAATGTGGGACTAAACCAAAAATAGTGCTAAATCGTGCACCTATCAAACATGAGTAAAACATACTCTAATAGTAACCACACATATCATGTCTTTTCATAGGATACTCCAACTAGAGAATATGAGTCTTATTCGCATCTATCCATGTCTTTTTGTCTGATTTGCCTTGGTCTTGTTTTATCCCTAGATACCTCTTTGACCATTGCCAATCATTCGTAACCTTCCAGACTTAACCCATACTATCCCGAGTCACTCTTTCTAGGCTTATTCCATCCCCCCAGTTCTAGACCCTTTGGATAACAATGCCCAAATAGGACTACAACACTGAAACCCAGGGTGTCTAATTTTTGGTGCTATTGTCCAAGTGTAAATTTGATTTCAATGGTCACTTTCTCCTGCTAGATGAGTCTTACCCCTTTCTTTGATTTGTTCCTAAGTTTTTCAATGTTGACCAAATGTGAATAAAACTCCCAAATTAGAAATAATGAGTATCTTATATAAAGGACTTCACAAGGCATTTTATATCTAGTACTTACTAATTTGTCACAATAGACATAATAAAATTTAGTCAACAGTATAGCTCAGCTTCTCTGCATCACACATAGACTTGCATGCTTGATCAAGGAAGGGCCTAGGCAAAATTCATTTTTACATCTATCATGCATGTTGATTATGCATGTTCCCTAAAGGAAAACTACATCAAATTTCAGAGTCTATCTTGAGGGTTAATGTAGGCAGTAATCAGAACAATAGGGGTTCTTGATTGTGTGACCATTCTTCCCCTAACCTAGTTTTTCCCCCTTTTGCTTTTGATGTATTGATTGTTTTCATGTGTGTAGATGAATATAGGTATTAAAGATTGAAATAGACCTATAGTGAGCTCTGATGACTTTCATACCCTAAAATGTGGTATACATGCTCATATTGACTAGGGGAACAAAACCTAAAAAGCTTAGATCCTCAAGACAATAGCATCAGGAAGGACTATATCATCAGACACT